>JAAGEH010000307.1:39054034-39131000 GCA_011751065.1 Lasiurus cinereus
GAAAGAAAGAAAGAAAGAAAGAAAGAAAGAAAGAAAGAAAGAAAGAACACACTGCCCCACACATATACATGTTACAACAGTCACATCAGACAAAAATGGGCTAGGTGGTGAAGGCTTCCCTATTATACTTGAATTTGGGGTTTCACCCGTATTGTGGTTGTGCTGGACAGGGTCATATTAAGCAATTCTAGTACTCATGGCTTTTACAAAGTTGGTAAACCTCAAATGCCAACTGCAATAAATCATATAAATCTCTATTAAAACTCTAAATCACTCATGAAATGTAACACCGCCATGAAGAGTAATTAAGTGCTAATGTAATAAATCTACAAAAGAAAAGCACACGCGATAAGGCAGAATCGTAAGAGAATGCTCATGTACTAGAGCTTTAAGACAAATATTTGTTCCCAAAGAAAAGCTTCTATTTTCCTATTCAAAACCAGTGGTCCTCAAAGGAGGGGTAAAAAAATCATTAAAGGTCCCCATATCCAAACTCAGGACTGAGGGCCAAAGACATAATACCTTTGTTTGTATCATCCTATTAAGGAAAACAAAGGAATGAAGGAGTAAAGCAGGAGACACAAAGAGATCCCATCCAAGAGGCGCTTTGGGATTGAAAGAAGGTCTAGGAGGGAGACAGTAATTCGGGTAACATTACTACTGTACTTACCCTTCAAATGACTGCCTCATTGCTACATAATTTGTTGTTCTTGCTTCTTCACGTACCCCGATCTTTCCATTTTTAGCTAGGATGATTGGAACCAGGAATTACTTCCTGGACTATGGCAGTCACATACCTCAGGACTCAATAAGCAAAAATTGATTCCTGGTACAAACTTTACCAGCACTGCTGGCTCCCAGGCATTGTGAGGGAGGAATGGTGTTAGTTAGCTCATCTTGGCTCTGGGAACAGAGAGGGAAGGTAGGCAGGAGTCTAGGACCAGGAAGCAGGCAGAGAATAGGTTCACTCTGGGATGGGAGAGGTTTGGAGACTGTGGCATCAAGGCTCCTGGTAGAGGTCTGAAGAGAGGGGGGTTAAGTCTAGAATTCCAGGGCAAGTCTGGCCTAGAGATGGATGATGAAATCACAGGGGCAGCCGATGCCAATGCCGTCAGAGTGAGTAAAATCTGCCAGGGTGAGGGTACAGAGTAACAAGAGGATGCCTGGAGGGTGGCCACCAGTTAAAAGATGAGCAGAGGAATAGGTGAAAGCAAAGCTGTGCGAGGAGGAAATATCAGAGGCCCGTGGTGGAGCCCAAGGGAGGAGAAGGTGGCTTCAGGCAGACAGCACAGAGGCCACAGGTGCCTCCCAGACAGCCTTGGGGCACATGTACTGCTGTGGAAGGTGCTGTGGAGAAGGCTGGGGAGGTGAAGACTATGACATGCCCACCCCACCCCACCCCACTCCCAACCCAAGGAGTTTGGCTGCAGAAAGAGAAGACAGGCAGCAGCTAGAGAAAATCCAAGATTAGGGAGGAGTGCTATGTATGAGGCGTCTTTACTTTTTTTTATGGATGGGAGCACATTACAAGTGGAAGGGATGGCACTAGTCACATCCAGCAAGGGGTGGAAGACAGAGTGAAAGTGGGTCAGGTTTCCTAGAACCCAGAACAGGAAGCAAGTTAGCCCACCCATTGCCCCTGCAATCAGAGAGATGGAAGAGGAAGGGGAAGGGCTGATCGGTTTCAATCCCTAACAGACAGACTCCAGTGAAAAATGTCTAACCAGATGGCACTGCTGAGTCAGAGGCGGCTCTTTTAAAATTGAGACCACAGGTTAAAAAAAAAAAAAAGTGGGTGTAGGAGATTGCTTTTAGGAGTTTCAGCTTGAAGGATGGATTCAGAACACATTCCTACTTCCTTCCTACTGGCAAAGAGAACTGCTTCAGTCAGCTAAAAACTAATGCTCCAGAGGCCCCTCCAGATCCCTCTCCCATGACTGTACCTCCTTTCACCTGGAGATACTTGCTGTAGGGCCACCTCCGTTGGCACCTAGACAGAAAGAAGGAAGAGATCCCAGGAGCCAGGTTAGAGCAGGGGGGAGCAAATAGGATGGAACAGAGAAATCAGCAATGGAGATCTATGATCAAACCAGATTACACATAGTGACCCCAAAAACAGGTGCCTAAAAGTCTACATGAGCCCAGAGTCCTTAGGCTCAGGATTATACTGAGGGGAGGGTTAGAGGCACGCAAGGGCACTGGGGAGTGGCTGTGTGGCCGGGTGATTTTACCAGGTGGCGGCAGCTGCAGCGGAGCTGAGGCCAGCAAAAGGGAGGTGCAATAAAACCTGTGGTCAATTTCACCCCCTTTTCAACCCTGAATTCAGTCTCTTTATTTCTGACCCTGGACATGTTATGGGGCATCCGAGGGGCCAGGAGAGAGTGCAAGAAGGGAGACAGACAGAAAGAGTTAACAGGCAACAGCTTTTAGAGGGCAAAGCGTTTCTGAAACAGTGAATTTACTGGCACTCCCCGCTGCTTTTATTGCTTTCGCTCAACAGCTGGAGAAAATGTTTGATCAAAATATTTGTATTATTGTGTTTAAGTGAAATGACATATGACAGCTCATTATCCCAAACTCAGAATTCCCACAGCATCTGTCACAGACACCCTATTAGAGACAGTCATTTCCCTTAGAAGATGGAGAGGCATGGGTGGAAGATGTGAGACACCAAGCAGCAGGCAACAGACCCCGGGCGTTCTCAGCCCCTCTGGCCCTGGCCTCAGCTCCCATTAAACAGGAGGGGGACTGCTTCAGGGAGAGGCAGGTGAGGCCCAGAGCTGGCGCTGAGCCCAGAGCTTGGCTGTCCCCTGGACACAGGCAGCCAGCCCTCCTTCCCCTCCACAGCCAGGAGCACGGGCCCAGCCCACAGGGGGGACTTCCATGTCTGAGGACAAGGCCGGGATCTCTCAGATGATACTTGGCAAGATTATTTGGCAAGCTCTGTTTATTGATTAAGATTTTAACAAAATATCTCTCCCAAGCCTTCTGTACCCTGAAATAAGTAATATGATTGTGCAGAGCTTGTGTTTATGACCCTAAATTCTTTTCCAGGACATGCTTTGAGCCAAGGTCTCGGTTCTGTTCCTGCCCTGTTCACCCAGGATGCCCTATTCCAGTCACCCAAGGGAAGGAAAATCATCTACGGAGTGTTGACTGTGTGCCTAGCACATTTCTGAGAACTTTATTTACCTTATTCAATTCCCACAATACCAGGAAGCAAGTGATATTATCTTCTCTTCAGAGATAAGGAGATTAGTGCTGGGAGAGGGTGAACAATAGGCCCCAACTCTCAGCGCTCCTAAGTGGAAGAGTAAGGTTTTAAACCCAGAATTCAGGGCCCTACGGCATCTGTTTTCCATGGCACCCTGGTGCTATCCACAGAGAAATGAAGAAGTATGCTGAATGCCCATCAGAAAGATGCTTAACCAGTCCAATTGTGGAGACACAAAAAAAATTCATCACCTCTCCCCTCCACCCCCGCTTATTTATTTCTGTTGTGCAATGTATTAAAAGAGAGATCCATACAATGGAAAAAGATCTAAGTTTTAACCCCATTTTACCCACTTACTGGTTAGTAATATTTTGGAGCTTCCTATTGAGATTTGTGAGTCCTGATTTCCTCACCTACAGTACAGGGGAGGCGATCCATCCCTGCTCTCTGACATACTGCTACACCAGGCAGCAAAGAGCCCTAAAAGTCCCCTGGGACAACCTTGTACAGATTACCCTATTTTTTCAGAACATCCATCCTCTCAGGTATAAACCCTTCCACCCCCACTCCAGCCCCCAGGTCATTCCTGAAATCCAAATAAAAATGAGATAATGTATATAAAAGTGCTGTATACGCAGGGAAGTGCTATGTCGATTTAGTAGGGTAGCTTCCATTCCATCATCTGAAACTATGATAAAAGCCTTGTTTCTAATAGTGCTTTTTATTCAAGATTTTTAAGTGGCTCTTATTCCCTAATGGGTATGATTGCTCCGCTACCCCAAGAGAAACAGAAACTAACACCATGCTGAAGGTGAGGACAGTTCAGAGTTTTCCTTATTCTGCCTGGCTCTAAAGAGGATGGATCCCAATTCCTACTCATCTTGTCACATATTTTGAGGCTGGAACACCTAAGGTTGGGTGAATAGATAAGGTGACAGCTAGGTAGTCCTGGGATCTAATAGCCAGACATGCATGAAAAAGATGCCCTGGGGTCCCTCCCACCCTTGTGCCCCAGAAAGGTGGGTAATGTCAGGCCAGGAAAGGCCCTGCCCCAGAAGACTTCAACCTTCACCAACTTTCATGTTACCCTCTCAGGGAACTCACAGGATAGGCCATTTATAGAGAAAGCAGTTACTGCATATTAATAGTAAATTCATATTTGATGAACTAAGTGCCTACAATCAGGGGTAGAAAATACAAATGCAAGTTCAAGATTTCACATTCTCCCCATGATGCTAACTTGGGATGATTACTTTCTTTGAATTCAACACCATCTCCCATGTTGTTTATAACAGAAAACCAGCCCAACAATCAAGCCACTACTTAATCAATACAGAAAACAGGTCACACGGAATTGTTTTTTAAGTTAGCAGTAATAATAGTTGCTATTTACTAAGTGCGTTTTCCTTTGTAACTTCAAATTTTCCTACAATAAACACTTTAATATTTTATAATTTAAAACAAAATGCGCTTTCGAAAAGGAATCCAACATTCTAGAATCACCTGGGAAAGGCAGGCTCATACCAGAATACTTTCTCTCCACAAGCATGACATCCATGTTAGTGCTCATATGTGGTCTTCCTTTGTAACCGGTATCCACATGTCTTGGCTAATGAAAAATTCCTCATCTGATTCTGTGTTTAAAGTCTGTGTCATCCTCACATGTTCTACCACTCAGCGTAAACACAGGCAGCTTTCTAAGAGCAAGTGAGTAGCAAGCATTCCAAGTCCATCAAAACCAGTGGGCCTTCAAGCGTTTTCTCACAAAGCACAGGGCACTGCTGTGGGCAATGTCCAGTGCAACCAAAGCAAAAATAAAAGCCCGTGATGATTATGGAAAACCAGCATCCTGTGCCCACCTTCTATGCTGTAGAACTAGGGCATAATGAGCCACCTGGTGTGGACTGAACTATGTCCTCTGAAAAGGTAAGTTGACGCTCTAACCCTTGGAAGGTGAGCTCATGTGAAAACGGTCTGCAGAAGTCATCAGGTTTGATGAGGTCAGTAGGGTGGGTGCTCAATCACTATGACAAGTGTCCTTCTAAGGAGAAGAGATCGGGATAACAGAGAGGCATAGGAAGAAAGCCATGGCAAGGCAGACATGGGAGAGATGGAACACCTCGGGCCACCAGAAGCTGGAAGAGGCAAGAAGGAGCTTGCCTTCAAGGTGTTGGAGAGAGCACAGCCTTGCCAATACTTTGATTTCAGACTTCAAGCCCCCAGAGCTGTGAGAGAATAACCTTCTGTCGTTTTAAGCCACTGCATCTGTGGTACTTTGTTCTGGGAGCCCTGGGAAGGCTCTTCTGGAGAGAAGTCCACCTGCTGCTCTCCTGTTGGGCAGGAACAGTGATGAATATTTACAAGAAACAAAGAATGTCAAAATTCTCAGATAAGCATGTGCAGTTGGCCTCTGTCAATTTTCTGGTAGAGAAGCATTCATTCCTTCTTCCCAAAGAACTCTGACTTCCTTTGGGAAATTACTCCTTCTCTACAGTATCTAGACCTTGTAGGAAGTGACATAAAAATGCCATGAGCCTCGCCAAACAGACAGCAGGGTACCCAGCTCTGACACCTGAGGTGTCTTCTGGGACATGGAGTCTTAGGCAAGAAAAGGAGCAAAAAAGGAGAACCTACTAGAGTTCATTTCCCCAGAAGAGACTGACTGTCCCTTTTGGGAGCCCTTCCTCCCACTTCTGGTCTCTGCAGCAACCTGCTTCTCTAGATATTTGGACAGTTTCAAGCTCCTAAAGTCATCCCAGCAGCTCCTGATTGTGCCAGAATTGGAATCAGTTTTCCTTGCCTGTAATTAAATAGCCCTGACTGACTCGAGAAAAAAAACCACACAGGGCAGCTGACCAGCAGCTTGGGGGAATCACTTCAGAGCCCTATCAAGATAATGCCTTGCCAGCTGAAGCAGTCTCTGGGTCAGGAAACCCCAGATTCTCTTTCTATGCCTACAATTAGGTTATTTATGACTCTAAATGTTTCTGCATAGGAAGTAGATTATGGAAAGTTTGGAAATGGGGGTTTCAACTGCAGGTAGAGCATTCCTGCCTGGCTTGCCCCAATGTTGAGCAGGGTTATCTTTTGAAAGTTAGTCCTATCTTTCTCTCACTGGCTTATTTCGCTTAGCATAGTACTCTCCAGATCCATGTATGTTGTTGCAAATGTTGAGGGTTCTTTGCTTTTTACAGCCGCCGTGGTATTCCTTGGTGTAAATGTACCACAGAATTTTTTATCCACTTGTCTGCTGATGGGCACCTGGGCTGTTCCCAAATCTCAGCTGTTGTAAATTGTGCTGCTATGAGCATATATTTCACATGATCTCATTCATATGTAGACTCTAATGAACAAAATAAACTGATGAATGAAATAGAATCAGAGACATAGAAGCATGGAACCAAATTTCAGAGGGAAGGCAGGGGGAGGGGAGGGGAGGGGAGGGGAGTGATTAACCAGGGACTTATATGCACACATGCATAAGCCATGGGTACAGACAACAGAGTAGTGAAGGCCTGGGAGAGGCAAGTACAGGATGGAGAGAGTCAATGGGGTAAAAAACAAACAAACAAACAAAGGGGACATCTGTAATACTTTCAACAACAAAGTTTTTTTTTGTTTTTTTTTTTAAGATAGTCCTAAAATCCACCTGAATCTATTTACTGGGAGTCCCAAAATCCACCTGAATATATTACCAGGAGTGGTGACTCAGTGTGAACAATACCAGTGCAGGAGTGCTCAGGCATATGACAACATACATCACACCCAAAACTCCAAAGCCTTCTAAGTCCATTCTGCAGAGCAGGTCCTGTTTTGGTTATCCACTGCTGACAACAAATTATCTCACATTTACCAGTTTAACTCAACACACACGTCTCCCAAGTTTTGTGCATCAGGAATATGGGAGCAGCTTCATTGGGTGGTTCAGACTCAGGGACTCTCATGAGGTTGCAGTCAAGCTGTGAGCCCAGACCTCTCCAGTCCTGCCTGAGGAGGAGGTGCTCTGAGATCACTGGCAGAGCTTCTGGCGAGCTCAGTGCCTCTCCTCACAGGCCTCTGCACCGGCTGCCTGCGTGACCTCAGGTGGGGCAGTGCTCTTCCTCCCAGGTGAGGGATCCAAGAAGCAGCAAGAGAGCCACCACCAAGAAGGCTGCAATCCTTTCAAAAGCCAGTGTCAGAAGTGACATCCATCCCCTCTGCCACCCTCTATTTGCTAGCACTGTCACTAAGACCAGCCCCTACTTAAGGGAAGAGGAATGAATAAAACCCACTTCTTCAGGCAGGAGAATCAAAAGCGTGTGGACATGTGTGTAAACCCACACAGTGCCATAAATAGCTGCACTTTATCTAGTCTCCAATTTATCTAGTGAAATGACTCAAAGATCAAATGTATCCTATTAAAAAGGAAGCAGGGCTAGGAGCCAAAAGCTGTGGCTTTGATCTGAGTTCTGATGGCAGCTCCGTTTGACCCAAGATAATTGGCGAACTTTCCTGTGACTCCATTTTTTCAGCTGCTACAGTTTGGCCAAGCACTGTGCTAAGTGCTCTATGTACATGGTCTCCACCAGAACTTTTGGGCATTCCAATGAAGAAGGTTTTTGAATTCACATTTTTTTTCAACTTTGGACACTGAGCCTCAAAAAGGTTAAATAACTTGCCCAAAGTTACACCAGAACCAACCAGGCTGAGACTGTAAATCTGCCTTTTCAAAGATAAAACGAAAAGATTCAGGAAAAAGTCAAAAGCAAATAGAAAAGCACCACAACTTGATAAAGCACTACCATTACCCATAAGTAAGAGCAAAGTTATTAATAAATAGATCATAGTCATGATGCTGCAATGATGATAGATGAAGTCAGGTGTGTGGGTGACTAAACGGTTGGTATTTACTATGCATTCTTTTCTCATACCGTCATATCTGTGAGGGCCCAGTATGCCATGTATGTGAGGATGCTGATTTCCTCCACTTGAAGAGCATGAAAGCATTATGTACTAAAATGGTGCCTGACAGTTAGACCACTGGTTGAGTTTCCATCGTACTCAGTAAAATCTTGAACTTAACTTCTTTGATGATCAATATTATGTCCAAACCAAAGAGATAGTAGAAAAGGCAACAGTGAACTTACCTAGAAATATTTAATACCCAACATCCTTTAATATCCACATAAAATGTCCTCTTGTTCTCTGAAGCTTGCCCTGACATTCCCACTGTCCTGATTTATTCATACATCAGTTCTAGCTCTTCCCACTTTCCACTTTTACAATGGGTAAAAAGACAGAACGGAGGGTTTGGGGAGAGAAGGGTGGTGGTGTCATACTAAGCTTTGAATCCCAGTAGGGATTCTAGCACATTGTAGGCATTTCTAAATATTTACTGAATTAACCATCCCTGAGATTATCATGTGTAGTGGTGTGAGATTATGAAATCATCATTTATTAAACACCCATTTTTCTGAGGTTCCTTATGTTTACGGGTGAATGGATTCAGAGAAAAAGATAAAGTTATAAGATATGGCCAATGTTATGGACTGAATGCTGTGTCCCCACAAAATCCCAATGTGATATTATTAGGTGGTAGGCCTTTGAGAGTGGAGTCCTTGTGAATGAAATTTAGTGCCCTTATAAGAGTCTAGAGAGCTAGCTAGTCCTTTGTTTCTGCCATAGTAGGATACAATGAAAAGATGACCATCTACGAACCAGGAAGTGGGCCCTCACCAGACGCCAGATCTACCAGTTCCCTGATGTTGGACTCCCCAAAGTCCCAAACTGTGAGAAGTAAATTTCTATTGTTATAAGCCACCTGCTCTATGGTAATTTGTTTTAGCAGCCTGAACTGACCGAGACAGCCAGGAACTTTAATAATTATGATCGGTATTTATCAAAAGAAACAGACAGTCTTCATTTTACAGGTAAGGAAACAGATTGAGATAGGCTAAACAATTGCCCCAGGTCTTACAGAGCAGGCCTGAAACTATATATTTTTAATTCTTAAACTATTTATTTTTAGCCTAAATCTGCCATGTTTCTGCTGCCTACAGACCCTGAATTCGGGTGGGCAAATTCAGGAGAGCAATCTGATTCTGCAAATGGATAATCAGTCTCTAAATGGTCTTTTCTTTCTCTGCTCCATATTTTACATCTACATGTGGAACTGGGTTACAACTTTATCCTCCAAATTATTTTTCAGAAAGCAACTTGGCTCTGAGAAGCAGAAATTTGGTTTCAATATGTATAAAAAAGGTAAACTATATTAAAAGCAAAACTCCAGGGAGGAGAGTATTGGCAAAAAGAGAAAAAAGTAAGAAGCGACAAGAAGTATGAGGAAAATTGGTGTGGGTGGGGAGGCAGTGGAGAAAAAGAAAGAAAACAGGGAAAGATTAAAAGGAAGATAATTTGTACTTAAAGTAAATTACAGATGATAGGAAATCTTTTCAGGAAATGTCTGTCTGAATTAAATAGCGGCATTCCTCAGTTCCTCTCGCCAACCCAACAGGAGGATTTGTAAGCTGGAATCCTTCCACGGAGGCCCGGCCTGCCCAGCCCAGAGCTACCTTGGCAGTGACCAGCTCTCAATCCACATCTGCTGACTGGAAATGAATTTTCCAGGAAGCTCTGCCTCCTCATATATGAGCCCCTCACTGGCCATGGTCATAGAAGAGTGATTTTAATGAGCAAGGTGTGAGCTGACACCCAAGGTGCATCAGCTCATACGAGCAGCCCAGACATCCCAGCAGGAAATCAAATTTCTCAGTGCATACCTAAACTTTGAGCCTTCCTTTTAGTCCCTAAAGGTTTCTCTTATCCTTTATACATTTGGTTTTCAGCCAAACTGGCTGAATTGTTCAACAGCCAAAGGAGGCCGGGGCAGCAGCAGCTGGGCAGGCAGGAGAAGCCTGGCCCACTCTTCCAGCAGACCCAGTGTGTTCCGCAAGGGAGCAGGCTTCCCTCACTGCCCAGCAAGCAAGCACCTTCCTCTTACAGTCTGCAGTGCGCCTCTATTAACTATACATGTTTATCTGTACCTTCTTCTCTAAGAAGAAAAACCCAGAGGCTGGGTATGTGGATTGACCCTCAGAACTGGGCTACTTGCCCCTTAAGGCCTCAGGAACCCTGACCAACTCCAGCAAAAATCTACAACACAGTGTCCCAAAACCGCTGTGTCCCTTGAGCTCTACCACTAAAGCCACAGCAGCAGAGCAACAGGACCCCCCAGACACAACCAGTTTGTGTGTGTGTGTGTGTGTATGTGTGTGTTTAATATATTTTATTTATTTTAGAAAGGAAAGAAGTGGGAGAGAGAGAGAGATAGAAGCATCAACGATGAGAGAGAATCATTGATCAACTGTGCAATCCAGTCCTGTGCCTTGACTGCAAACTGAGCCCTGACTTCCTGATCCATAGGTCAATGCTCAACCACACTGGCCAGGCCACTACCAGTTTAAAGGACTGAGGTAAGGGGCTGGGGTTAGTGGTTATGGTTAAGGTTAGGTTAGGGGTAGAAAGCAATAGGACCCCAATCCCTTCAGGTTTGATGGCAACATGAGCAGGCACAGGCCCTGGCCAAGGCATCCATCTGGTGGCTTCCTGCCCGGGAAGACGGGCTACCCTGTTGGCTTTGTATTTGTTTTGCTGCTAGAAGGAATACCTCTTTTTTTTTTTTAGAGTCCTTTGCAGCAGTGGCCTCTAAATGCTGGTTGGAAAAGTAAATTTATGTGCAATGAACAGAAGCTAAATGAGATTAAAAATTAGAGTAAAAGTGGCAATGTTCCACGCAGCTAAAGTTATTCTCTTTAAAAGAATATTTTCTGCTCAATAATATGTTCTTCATAGAGTAAACGCTGCTTTTGTTTTTGAACTGATGGCAATAACAGATGATGTTTTTGTTATTGTTTTATTTTTCCAGCATCCCAAATCACCCTTGCCCCCGTATCCTTATTTGGACAAGTATCTGGCATCCCTGTGTCTGTCTCTCTCACAGTATTTTTTTTTTCAATGTACTGCCAAAAATCTGAGAACTACTGATTCGTGGTGATTAATAATAAATAGTAAGGCATCCTTAAGAGACAAAGGAAACACAAAAGCATCAGGATAACTAAAAAACAATGGCACCTAGTTATGAGTGAATTTGAGCATGAACACAGAGTGTATTAAATTCAGGAGAATGAGTCTGGCATAAGAAATGGGTCATGGAACGACAGTCAGAGGGCTGAAGCAGCAGGCAGAGCACAGTCCCTGGAGCTCCTCACAGTTTGCAGCCTGAGGACGGCATTGGGGGCGGGAGGTGGGAGCAGGGGAGGGCAGGCAGCTCTCTTCCAGGGTTTTTGTGAATGGGAGGGAGTGGAGCTTTCATTTCCTGTACATTCCAGAGGAGCAAGGAACTGTCACCTCTGCTGAGGGCGGAGAAATGCTGCAGGCACTGGTCTCTGGGGACACGTGGCATCTCTGAACGCCTGTTCAATGAACTGCTCCTCTGTGTTAGCAACCCGAGGGGGGTTTTGTTTTCATTTTGTTTGCTGTTTTTAAAAATATCCAACCTTGCCTACAGTGCATTGAATTCTGAAACGTTCTTTCTTCATCACACACACACTTACACATCTGATGAGAAATGATCCATGATAAGACTTCTCTTTTAATTTGAACCACACAAAAAAATAATTCACAATCCCTGCTCCACAAAATAAAAAAGAAGGGAAGGAAGGAAGGAAGGAAGGGAGGGAGGGAGGGAGGAAGGATACTAAAGTGACTTCCTTTAGTATAGAGGGTGGGGAAAAGTAGATTTATAGTTGTTTCTATTAAAAAATGATACAATTGATAAATAATATAAGAATAAACTGTCTTTCACATACAACTGTAAACCTACTTTGGCCCACCCTTGTAATAAAACCATGAGATTTCAGAGATGGACGGTACCTTAGGAGTTTAAAAAAAAAACTGTGGTACATCCACACAATGGAATACTATGCTGCTATAAAAAGAAGGAACGCTTATCATTTGCAGCAGCATGGATGGAACTGGAGAGCATTATGCTAAGTAAAATAAGCCAGTCAGAAAAATATAAATATCACATGATCTCACTCATTTGTGGAAAATAATGATCAACATAAACTGCTGAACAAAAATAGAGCCAGAGACGTAGAAGCATTGAGTAGACCATCCAAAGGACTAGTATGCATGCATATGAGCATAACCAATGGACACAGACAGTAGCAGGGTGAGGGTATGTGCTTAGGGATAGAAGTGGCCAGGAAAAGGTCAATAAGGGGGGGGGGGGGAGGAGACTTATATAATACTTCAAACAATAAAGAATTTAATTTTTTTAAAACAGTTATCTAAGTATTTACTGCAATCTCACCTTACAAGAATCCCTCACACAGCACCTGCCACCCACCCCACCCTGGTGGCTGAAGAACCACTTCACTCCTCTTCATGGTGGCAAGGCTGCCTCCCTCCAACTTTACCCATCATGTAGTCCTAGCTCAATATCTCGAAACCACCTACACTAAATGCTACTGATTTTCTTTGTGGTGGCTCCTTAAGTATTTGAAGACATCTCATCATGCCTCCACCTCCACCCCACCCACAATCTCTTTTTTTCCAAGCATAGAAGAAGCACTTTGCTTTAATCCCATCTATGGGACAAACCTACGGTAACTGGCAGTGTCCATGAACACATCTGTGGTTTGTCACAGCAACTGCAGAGCACCTGAGAGCTAGACGAGGAACAACCTGGTTCCATGTCTTGGAAAGCAGAATTCCTGGAAGTCTGGCACCTTGGGGAATTTAAGAAGCACACAGACCCCATGAGCTGTAACAAGATATAGCTGATGTTTTGGCTGATACACACCAGAGAGCCACAAGAGGAAAATAGCCTAGAGACTGTAATGAATAACAGCATAATGTGCTGCATCTGAATCCACAAAATTAGAAACTGAGATGACGATAGAAAAACCAACAGGGCATTGGAGTTTTCCAGTTGAGCTTTCTGAGCTGACAGTGAAAATAATGAACAAAACACAGCAGAGTGGAAATGGATTTTATCCAGAGTAACCTATTTCCTGGAACTGAAGCTAACACTGTTGAATAAGAGGTTTCGGAACAATAAAGAATCAACAAATAAGATGAAGAGATGCCTAGCAATCAAGATGCAAACCCCATATCCTGGATCTAGGTGGCTTGTTGTTGAACAGAAAAAGTGCTTTAAAATTTGCAAAATTAGCAGTCATTCTGAACACCTTTTCCACTTGAAAAAAAAAAAAAAAGACTTCAAGGTCACTTGGACATGCAGGAGCATCAAGCCAGAAAACAAAAAATTAAGAATACTTTGTTGCAGGCAGGATGCTGGATATTCCTATTTTGGACACTTTATTATTGAAAACCAAGTTGTATTACTTTCTTATTGATGGAATTAAATGTGAGGAATATGTATATCTTTCTTATGGATGGTCTTGTTTTACTCAGAACAGCAAGAACTATATTTGATGGCAGAAGGCGGCCAAGAAAATATAAAGAGGCAAGAGGGAGAATCTCACTAAAAAAAAAAAGTTATAACAAAAAGAGGAAACAACCTCTGTCTTAATTCTTTCTTCAAACATTGCCAAAGCTTATTGGAAGTCTCTCCTCATAAATCAATGTTCAGTTTTATAATATAATGTAACTTAAAAATTCCTCTTACAACCAACTTTTCTGCAAGGACACGTGAATAAAGGTGCATTCCCAGTCATTCATACATTCATTCATTAACTTATTCAGATGTCAACAAATATATATTGAATGCCTACTGTGTGCAGGGCATTGTGCTGAGTGGTCACGATACAGCCTCAGCAGCATGGACATGGCCCCCAGCCTCGTGCAGTTAGCAGAAGACAGACAGACATCAAGTCATCACACAGATAATTAACTACATAATAAAAAAGTGTGAAGTCCAGTGAAGGTATGAAAAGAAAACCAGAGTAAAGCAGGTAGTTAATTCAAAGCAAACTCATGTCCAACATGCTTGCCTTCGTGTATCTACAAAACACATAAAAACAAATCATCAGCTTTGTGAATGCTAATGTTGCCAATTACCTTAGGATAATATTAAAACTATAATCAAAACATATTTTTATTTAAAGAGAAGTAAGCCATTTACCAGCTTTAAGTGATTAGACAGAAAAGAGGAGGCGTACAGTTAAAAAAAAATAATAGCACAGACAGGTTTAGTTTGTTTTAATAGATTAGTTCCTAAAGAGTGGTATCAGTTTCCTGAATGAATGCTTTACTTAGCATTTTCCTCACCAGACAGCACCTGGTTCTGGCTGGTAACAAGTGAGACTGGGGTGGAGTGGGGATAGATCAACCCAAACTTTGGAAATCAGTCAGATTTGGGTTTTAATCTCAGCTCTGCCACCAATTATGCAAACTAAGCCTCAATTTTCCTCTATACTTTCTGTTATTCATAGTAGGAAAAGGATTATTAAAAATTACTGAGGGCTCACCTCATAGTTGGCTTAAATACATAATGAATAAGTAATAATTTCAGTGGTCCATTGACTATTCTCCTAACTATGCTTTGCAGGAAAAGCTCTGGGAGGAATACTGGCCTGAGGCCTAACATGGGGGTGCATCTGAGGCATCAGGACCAGAGGGCACACCAGGGTGAGGAAGCTGACCTAGAACAAGCTGATTAAGGCAGAGGGTTTCCACAGGGGCCAATGGCAGGCAGTCAAAGATGAGATCAAGGACCAGATCGATGGGTCAACGGGAAGCCACAGCCATCAAGCAAGGGGATTATATGCTCCGAGGGGCATTTAGAGAAGATTAATAAGGCAGCACCATAAGGCCAGACAGACTAGAGATAGAAAGCTCTAAGACAGTTACAATAATGCAAGCAAAAATAGGATGGAAATGAGGACTTCAAGACATTTTCTGTTTTTCTAACAGTGGGAGGAGGGAAGGCCTGAGGAAGGTAGAAAATGTTTGGAAGTCAATGTCAGGTGCATGAGACCCAGCAAGAACAAACAGGGTTCAAGAGCACCTCTACATATCCATGGGATTAAGCGGCATCTCCATTGGCCCAGGCCCCCACACTGTGCCCCTTCAGCAGCTCACACTCTGGAGCCCAGGGAAAAGAGCAGGCAGCAGGTGGTCTGGGTTTCAGGTTTGAGGACAATGCACAATGCGACTGCCAGCATTATGGGCAAACCAGGTAAACCATGGGCAAATACCAGCCCAGAGAATGTTCTGGTAAGATGCACAGCATGGCCATCCTAGCACTGGCTCTGGTGCATAATGCCTTGGAGAGCAGGAAATATGAGCCTGAGGAGAACAAGGGAAAGTGAAGCCACCATGGATGACAGCAGAGGAGAAGGTGCACCCAAGCCTGACTGCACCTCAAACACTGACTGACGACACTTTACCCCACTACCTCCGGCATGCCGGATCATTCATCTGACCTCTATGAAGAGATGAACCTATTCTGAAAACCAAGCCTTCTTTCTCCAAATGAACTATGCCTCACCAGGTATAACTGAGCATCAGAAAACTGTGCCTGCTTCTGTCATAGGCTAGGAAGCCAACCAGGGAACCTCAGGTGTTCAGGAACAAAAAGCCTTGGGTTCAATTCCTTAGTGACCTAGTTAGCATTATTAGGTTATATGACCTGACCATTCTAACCATCTAACATTTTTTCAACCAATAATAATGAAAAAGAAGAATGATGCCTGACATTTCCTGAATGCCAAAAGAGTCTAAGGGCTAGAGACATGTTAAGCCTATGAAAGAGGGTGCTGTTGTCGCCCCCATTTTACAGATGAAGAAACTGAGCTCATGCACCCAAGCCTGGACAGGAGAGAAGAGATATTCAGTTTAAAAAAAGGAGTTCGAGGAATGATGGATATGCAGTTTGGATGAATAAGAAATACAGAAGTGCTTTCTTAATTGCAAGGATATGTGTAGCATTGAGTTGATCATTAGGGCAAAGAGGTCTAAGGAAGAAGAAAGGTGTCCTTCAGCCATCTCTAGGAGACACACATGTACGGTGAAGTGAAGGCCCAAGAACCCTACAGTCATGTTTCAGCCAGGGCATTAACTCCTTTCAGAGATCTTTCAGTGTAGATGTGCATACATGTGCTGGAGAGAGGCATAATTTAAGAAAACACAGGGTTTTAAATGATGAAATACATAGGAGAGAATGGGGGAGGGAGGATGTGCTTAAGATAAAAATGCAAGCCCCTTTTCTCCAATGGGCCCCAAATAATTTTCCTACATTTTATAAACTTCAAACTATCCTGCATTTTCATTCCTCCAAAGGAAATACCATATATACAGCTTCTCTCTTTTTTCTCCATGTGCCTGGTGGTTCCAGGAAGGCGATGCAGATGGTGCATGAACTCCATCAGACCTCCGACGGCTACTAAGCACGTGTGGTGGAGGTGCTGTGCCCAGCTCCCTGCAGAGTGTCCCAGGGAACCAACCTCGAAAATGCACAGTTAAGTTGCCTGGGTAAGAACACAAAATTTCTAAGTGAGGTCATTTTAGGGTGGTCCAGGCTATATGTTAAGAATTTTTATGCCCTGAATTACTTCTTATCCCACCTGAGAGTGAAAAGTACATGGCACAGAGGTTCTTACTTACATCACATTATATAATTTGGGGTTGGCAGCAAGTACTAACATCTGCCACACCTACCCACGACTACATTAAACATGGGACTGAAATAAAGATTGCTGTGGGCTGATTGGGGTTTTCCCTCAAAATTCAGAGGAAGAAAGCACTATATCAATGAGGAGTCTCTCACTGATGGCACAGCCCAGCACAGAGGGGACCA
The DNA here is from genome assembly GCA_011751065.1 of Lasiurus cinereus. Classification (NCBI taxonomy): domain Eukaryota; kingdom Metazoa; phylum Chordata; class Mammalia; order Chiroptera; family Vespertilionidae; genus Lasiurus; species Lasiurus cinereus. The sequence continues at coordinate 39,071,053 of JAAGEH010000307.1, forward strand.
CTGTTATATTTTCCCAACATCTAAGAGTTGTTTTGAAATTTTTCTAAAGCAACAAGGTAGAAAAATAAAAAAAAACTTTCCATAGTAACTAATGTTTCCCCAATAAACTTACCTATTTAAAAAGGAAAGGAAAGGAAAGGAAAGAAAAAGAAATACTTTTCTTTATCTTTTTCTTTAACACAAATTTCTGTAAAACCTGCCTTCAGAGAAACCACCAGGTCTCAAAAATGTCACAGGTACAAAGAACTCAGCTTTGAATGAGAAGAGCTGCTTCTGCATGATCCACCTTCAGGTATAGGTCTCTATTGAAATGCATAATTAAAACCTCTCAGACTAGATTAAAAAGCAACATGCAAACTTTCGGGGATTAACTTGATGTAATGAAATGTGGGTGTTGGCTAATACGCATGAAGGAAATGGGAGAAGTGTAAGATGAACAACTTGTAAACCACACTGATACTAAGACATTCTTGAAACTAGATGAATAAATAAATAAATGTAACATCTTCATTAAAACCCAGGGGATCTGGCTCAAGTTTTAGCTTTGCAAAGAACTGAATTAAACTGAAGTCTTTCTTCCTCTTTCCAAATATGTCAGAAACTTTTTTAACCTATTCATAGAATGTAACGGCTTGCTTTCATAATTTTATGAACACTTCTAAAAAGGCTAGACAGGACTCTTGAAAAGAAGGGGAGGCTGCACCAGCTACTTGATTGACCCACGCATTCTTCAAACCGAATTGGGTTTCTTGTCTGTTATGTAGGTTATCCTGCCATATGTCTTCAGGAATATTAATACAAAACATATCAAAAACACTAACAGAATCCATAACCACAGGTAGTTAAACATCCCTTTCAACATCCCCAAATTTAGTAAGAGTTCTGCTCACAGTCTCACAACAGGGACTGTGCTGTGTTGGAGTCTCTTCCATCCATGGCAGAAATTCTGACCAGTCTATCAAGTTACCAAGGCACTCCCCCTGAGAGATGGTAGACCTCCCGCAGACAGATGTCACTGTGAACGAAAAAGTGGTTTTCCTCTAGGGGTGAGAGAAAGGCTACAGCATACAGATGCACATTTTCAATTGTGGGTGATGCTCAACCAACCAACCAACCAGACTTCCCTATTTTGGAGAGATTCCCAGGTCTTTCATGCAATACTAGATTTTGGTGTTTGGCATTTAAAAATGACTGTGGCTAGGAACATGGGTTGCCCAGATTGCACTCAATATGGTGGTCAGAAGGACAGGAGGGAGGAGAGAGAAGAGAGGCAACTAGTATAGGAAAGAGAGAAGGGCCTTTTGATACAGGAATGCCTTTTTAAGTAATGTTTTCTCTCCCAGCACATAGGTGCACCCTTATTTGGCTGAGTCCTTTATTTATAACGCCGCCGTCAGCCCTCTGACAGGTAGAGTTTTACATGTTGCAGTACCAAGTACCAAATGCCTTTTTGTACTTGACCGCTAATAGTTGCAACTCACAGTCTTAAGAAAAATATGAGAATGCTTTCCCATCTGAGGGGTATGAGTGGACGCAATGAAATGGGTGCAGGAAAGAAGGCATCTGAATCTCGTGCTTTATAAAACACCAGGACTCGTTACAGAAAACAGTTTTGACTTGTTGGATGCCCGTTTTTGCTGGAGAGGGAAGCCAGTGATGTTTCAGGCTGAAGCTGCCAGTTATATAAAGGTACTTCTGGTAAAGTGTATAACCTGAGACCAGATATTCTCATTCCCCCTAAAGTTTAATATTCTCAATGATGTTCATCGAAAGGTTTTGTTCACCTTTTTTTCTAAGTTTTTCTTTTTTTCATGTGTAAGCTTTTTCCCCAAAATAGCTTCCACTGCCAATAGTATTAAGTCACGGAGCCCAAGAACTAAGCTTTTCTATCTATCAACTCATTTTGATGCCATTGTAATAACCTGGTTATTATTTAAGAGGAAAGGAGTAAAGGGGAGATCAAATAATAAAGGCATGCCATTTATACAGCTTTGCCAAAACACTGCATTTAACAAACAAGTCTGTTCCCCACTGACTGATGGGGGGAGAGACTGGACCAGGCAATTGAGATGCATGCCCGGTAAGGTCTAAGTGATGTGGGAAGGTGCCTACCAGTTTGCCCTGTCACACCTTAAAGCAAGTCAGTGATCAGAATGGGTATGGCCACTGCAAGTGCTCAAAACCTAAATATGCAAACTTTAAACAAAGAAAGAGAGTTCTCTTGGATCCAGGGCACTGGTTCCATTGACTCCTGTTGCAAGGGCTGGCTCCTCTGCGCCCACATGGCTCCTGGCCATGTGGGACACAATAGACTAATGGACTTTAATCAGCTTGGATGCTGGACTATACCCGGCTGCAACATGGAAGAGCAGCTCCGGGCACTGGCCTTGCCTCTGGCTTTGGGGAGCCACCCAGCTGCTCCTTTTCTAGGACTGGCTTGGGGAAATGGGACACTGTAACCCGAGGACTGTAACTTCACACAAATAAAGCCTTTCCCACATCCCATCCTCTCTCATGGGGCTTCTGAAATGCTTGTTTCAGCATTACCCCTAGAACCTCATTCCCACTTGTGTCTGGGAAATCTGGCCCATTAATTCCACCTGCATGGAGGACAATGCACAACTTCTTCCGAATTTCCAGGTGATGAACCTGAAGTTTACAGGAAACCAATCTATCATCCATGATGACAGAGCCAGGAACTGATAGAGACATGACTCAAAATGCGCCTTGTAATCCCACCGGGGCTTAAATATGCACAGGCCAAATATCCCTGCCCCTTCGCCTGCAGCTACTCCCCAAACTGACCCCTGGTCCCAGCACTGGTGAGTTCCGCAGTGGAGTCCCCACCAGTTTAACCTACCCAGTTTGAAATTGTGGGCATAGCCTGACAACAGACTGTCATCGTCACTGTTTTGGGCCCTGACAATGGGTGGGGTAGACAAGCATCCAAACCAAACTGACCCCTGCTTTGAAATAAAAACTGCAAAGTCAACATTCTGAAAGTGTCCCAAAGCTCTGAAAAGAAAATTGGTATCCAAAACCAACTGTGGCCAGCCCCCTTTCACAGGGTAGCAACGGCCTTCCAATCAGCCCTCTCAAATAGATCCCTACTGGCACAAGGTAGGTGGGGTTGCTCTCAGCTTCTCTCTGGGAGGTGAGGGAGGCTCAGAGAGGAGGCAGGGACCAGGCACATCTGCTAGCCAGCACCCAGGTATTCAGACTTCTGTGCAGGCTTCTTTCCTTCCGACTTTTATTAAGAAAAGGGGCCTTGTTGATGAATCTGCCCCATGCCTGCACTTCTCTGTAAATGAAAGAAAACCAAAAGGAACATTTGAGGAAAACCATTTTTAAACCAGGAAGAGTCTGAACTCAAAGTGTTTTTCCCAGACTGCCTTTTGATTCACATGAAGAAACTCAAGAGTTTCCATGGAATCAATGGGCTTTAGAGTTTCTTTTCACAAAAATAGAACTCAGAATTCGGAGTCAGGTGAACCACACTGATTAGCATCCCTGGTGGTTCTGCTGGGCTAAGGAGGTGGGGTTGTCTACTTAGGGTCTGGATGAGGTCACCAAACTAATCTAATGTTGCCCTCTTCTGAAAGTCAGTACAGGAGTTGGGGAGGTTCTTTCTATAAGCATTATGGCTTAGGAGTGACTGTTAGTTTTTAGCTAAACATGAGTCTCTTCGCTGTATTAAGGCACGAAAAAACTGCAAGTACGATGAATATAGAACTGACAGAGCTTTCAATATGACCAGATTTCCTATCCAAAAACAGTCATTTTCCTTAAAATGTTATAATGGTGGTGGTTTGGTACAAGCATCTCTTATAATCAGCAGAGATCTTCTAAATATTTCCAAGAAGACCCAGTCTAAACAATGTTCCACAGCACTACAGCAGCCTGATTTTGATTTCTGAATAATTTGACTAGGAGCACATAAAGTCACAACAACATTAAGTGCAATAACTTTCTGCCCCCTTTTTGGTTCCCAATACGAAATTTGCTGAAATAGAAATTGACAGCCCAAAGCTCCCTGGGATGTGTTCCAGATGAATTAAGTCATCCACACACACTCACAGACACACAGACACACTAACAGACAGGCACACACACGCACCCTGAGCCTTCGCACGGACAGAGAGAGTGGTTTCCATCTGTGCTCCACAACTCAGGGCAGTGGGTCCAAAGCTGAAGACTGCTTATGAATGCAACTTTCAACTTAATTTGGGGGGATGCTAATTGTTGAGCGGAGGGAAAATGCTGGTGACATTTTGAATTTAGCAGCCCCACTGCCCTGATTAAAAAATATCAGCTCTCCATCTGCAAGACATTTCTAAGGTGGACTCCTTACAAATTGTTAAGGTGCAATTTGTGCACAGTTAGTTCTTTGTTTAATCGAGAAATCTGCCCGAACCCTGATTGGGCTGATTTCCCTACGGCCGAGAGGGAAGGTTATTTCCTTATGCCTTTTGGGAGCAGCAATCTCTCTAATATGTTTCTGAATTATTCCAGACCGTGCTGAGGCTGAACAGCAGAACAAAGCCCTGGTTCCACAGCAGAAAGACTAACTGAGCTCCCAGCTGGGAAGGTTTAGGCAGAGATTTATAAGCACAAACACTGAAGAAATTTGCAAGTAATTGCATGTGTTTGCTCTCTGTTGCGGCATGCAGTAAACCGGTATTTATTAAAATACATCAGCCAGGTACTGTTTATTACCCTCTCTCCTTGATGCCTTATAGAAAAACAAAGTGTCTGGATTCTTTCATTTCTTTAAATTAAGAGGCCAAAACTGTATTTCGAAGAATGTAAGGAAGAACTGAAATTGGATACATAGACTTAGTGGCTATTGTCCTTTACTTAACTCGGAGTTCAAGCACAGTCTCCACATCTGCTGTTCTGATTTAATCCTGCAAATACTTACTTTATTTTTCAATTCATAAGGTTCCATGAATCCATAATTGGAGGAAACACAATGACCAATTTCTCCTAAGGACTTTCTGCTATTGTTCTTGCATTGCAGCTGGCAAACTTGAGTGCTAAACAGGCCCATTTCAAAAGATATACAACTCCAGATCAGAAAGTCATCTATTAATAAGGGAGGGACTTAAGCAAGCACTGGCTCTCATCTCTGAATTACCCTCCCACTAGTTACTGCAGGTTTTAATCTGACCTGAGGAAGTCAGAGGAAACCAGAGAAGTGATACTCCTTTCCCCTGCCAAGCTGATCACAGCCCTTTCCCTGCTTCTGAGATCCCAATCTCATGACGGACCCAAATCATTCCACTAGGTTCTCGAACACAGTGATTCTCAGCCTTCAGCTGCATCAGTCTCACTTAGAGAACTTGGTAAAATGTATCCGTGGGCCCCAGAATCTGCATTTCTAGCAAGTTACCTGGGATGCAGAGGCTGCTGGTTCCAGGGACCACACAGTGAGAACAACTGACCTCGCAGGCAGATGGGCACAAGTTCAGAGCAGAAAAGGTAGGAAGCGCACACAAAAATACAGCAAATAATGACAACCAGATTGCATTTTTCCTCTCTCATACAGAAATAAAAAATACCAGTGTCTGTTGTTTTTGCCAACACATGTCAACTGCCACCCACTTACATGCATGGTTGATGACACAGCCTTCGTAGATCTCCACGGTCCCTCCTGCCTTCCCTTCCATCTGAAGGGTTTGGATGGGCACACAGATCCAAGACGGGAAACTTCCTGAGAGCTTCCGGTTTCCAAGTCTGCTCTTCTAAGGGCTGCACTATGCTCACATTTCCACTTCTTCCTCCTGCACCAACAGTCACCCACACCTAGGTGGGCGTGAACACCTGGGAGCACACAGGCACTCACTGAATACTAGCTGCGGCCCTGTTAAAATTCTAATCGTTACAGTCCAATCAGAACACAACAGAGGCAGCGAGTGCCTCTTCTTTTCCCTGAGGCTGGAAACTCAGTAGGGCAACTTAGATTTACTGAATTTTAGCATTTGTAATTTAGATATGGCCCATATCTTGCACTCACTTCGGGTGGATGGTTGGTGAGGCCAGTAACATCAGCCCGCCACCCGCTGATGTAGCTGTGTTTCCTGAACGCGGGCATCTTTAAAGCCAAGCACGCAAGTTCTCTCCAATGTCATGACACAAAGACAAGAAATTAGTGACCATCAAAAAACTATCAAAATAAAAATGCTATTAGATGAAAATAAGCCACATAAAAATACCACTAATGTCTTTTTTTCTTTTTTAACTTAAAATATTTTATAGAGAAAGTTCTGGCTTTTACATACTTTTTCCGATCACATAAAATCAGGTTTTCTATGATTTTTATTAGAGAAAAACTGTAAGGTCTGTACATCTGATCAAACTGGCCAAAAGAAATACTGCTGGGATAGGAAACTAACCTGCTAAGATAATAGACATATGGTTCTGTGTAAGTTTAAGGTGTAGTGCATAATGACTTGACATACATATATTGTGAAATGATTATTAACATCTATCTATGAATATAGTTACAAAACAATTTTTTCTTATGATGAAAACTTTCCAGATTTACTCTCATATACCATACAGCAGTATTAACTGTATTTGTCACCTACAAATTTAAATCACTTAGGAATCGTAGGTGCTTCATATCAATAAGGTCTTGCAGACCTGCTCTATCCTTCCCACAAGCCTCTGAAGTAGGCACCTGATCTCAGTTAGAAAACGGAGATATTAAGTGACTTACACAAGATACCCCAACAAGCAAATAGCTGAAACTTGAATCCTGTTCTTTCTGATCCAAAATCAGACCTTCTTTTCCTCCAAGTCACCATATCATCAGCACCCATATTTCCTTTAGCAGAAACATGCAGCAGGGAGAAAATATTTGTACTAGGAACAACCAAGACCTTACAACCAAAATGAGCAAATAGGTAGATTTGGATATTAAACACTAAACTAGTACTATTCCAAACTCCTTATTTCATACCTCTACTGTTCAGACGTGTTTATTACAAATGTTAACAAAATGTTAGTGTTTATCAGGGATGGGGAACATCCAGACCAGAGACCATGTAAGACCTGTAAAATCATTTGGTTTGGCCCTGCCAAGGCATTAGGGGTGAGTTAATTAAATGTTTTACTAAATATATAGGCTAATTTTTAGGGATAATTTTGTGTGGTCCCCAAATTGCTATAAATATCCAAATGGCCCCTGGCAGAAAACAAGGTTTCCCACCCCTGACTTTTATGTAGGAAAATCTACTGGAAAATCCATTGTGGCATTTATTTTATGTACATGCCCTTAACCGGAATCGAACCTGGGACCTTTCAGTCCACAGGCCGACGCTCTATCCACTGAGCCAAACCGGTTTCGGCATGTGGCATTTATTTTAAATATGAATGTCTGGAGTGTGCATTAATCAGCTCTTCAATTAACAGCTTCCATTTTGATGGGCTCACAGGAGAGACCAGACCAAGTTTTTTTAGCAACTATGCCTATATTTTCCCATTTCTGGAAATAATCAAGTCAATCAACATTTCTACATCCTGAATCTGGTAATCTCAGAATTAAGAACTTTCTTTAAAACAAATGCAAGTCTTGAGCAAAAAAGGAAACAACAGAAAAATAATTCATAAATTTGGTGGATATTCTAGTAAATGACAATATTTTCATATTTTGGAAAGTCTGTGTTTTTGTTGACAAAATACATTCAACTACATATACATTAAAATACATATAAGGGTGTATATTTCTAGTCCCTAAACAGAAAGTTAGATATACAACACATAATTGTACAAATTATCCTTACTTCCTATTGCTAATTCAGTTTAGACACAATACAGAAGAACTAATAAATAAAAATTCTCTGTTGGTATCAAGTAATTTATCTGACCTTCTTTACCTTATAAGGAAAGGAAGTTGATTTCATAAGTATTCAAATTTCTACTTAAACAACTATCAACAATAAAATGTAATTCAAATAGGAAGATAATGTATAACAATCAGATGAGCAGATTTACAGGATCATTTTGAGACCAAAAAAAAAAAAATCTGGGTGTTTATCAATTGGAAATTTAAAGAAATTGAGATCGACAACTGACTTTTAATTCTTAAAGAACTGTTCTCACACTATATTGTACATAAACTTGTTAAAAGCACAGGATCCCAAACTCAGTTCCCAAAAATTCTAATTCAGAAGTCTGGAGGGAAGTCCAGGATTCTTCCCAGCCAAACAAGCACCACATGGTTAGTTCTGATGCTACGGTTTCAAGAGTCACCCTCAAAGGCAAGGTACTGAAGCCTACAAGTCATCATTCTCTGTGTAACCCCTAAACCACTTCTTCCCACTCTCTCACCTTCCATTAAACACTCACTTGGCAGAGGAAGAAAGTCAACCTCAAGAAAACACTGTCTTGGGGGGTAGTTTTCCTTTTGATACCTGAGTACACTGCAACCAACATAAACACACAACAAAACAATCCCTTGCAGAAGTTTAAAGCTTATGGCACATGCTTATCTCCATGCTGTCATAGGTGGCCAATATGATAACATTCTCTTCTTTCACTAAGTTGACTGCTGGGGCTTAGTTGTTGCTGTTGTTATTTTAAAAACTAGAGGCCTAGTGCACGGAATTTGTGCATGGGCCAGGGGTGGGGAGTAACCCTCAGCCCAGCCTGCTCACTCTCCAATCTGGAACCCCTTGAGGGATGTCTGACTGCCCGTTTAGGCCCTATCCTGCCTGCCTTCCTAATTGCCCCTAACCGCTTCTGCCTGCCAGCCTGATCACCCCCTAACCACTCCCCTGCCAGCCTGATTGATGCCTAAGTGCTCCCCTGCCAGCCTATTTGCCCCTAACTGCCCTCCCCTGCAGGCCTGGTCCCTCCCAACTGCTCTCCCCTGCTGGCCATCTTGTGGTGGCCATCTTGTGTCCACATGGGGGCAGGATCTTTTGACCACATGGGGGCAATCATCTTGTGTGTTGGAGTAATGGTCAATCTGCATATTACTCTTTTATTAGATAGAATAATAGAGGTCTGGTGAACAGGGCCAGCTGGTTTGCCCAAAGGGTGTCCCAGATCAAGGTGGAGGTTCCCTTGGGGCTTGGAGTGGCCTGGCTGAAGGGCCTGTGGTGGTTTGCAGGCCAGCCACACACTCCCAGTGACCCAAGAGGAGGCCCTGGTATCTAGGATTTATTTATGTTCTACAATTGAAACTTTGTAGCCTGGAGCAGAGCCAATCTTTCTGCTCACTTAGTGGTGGCAGCCATTGAAACTTTGTTGCCTTAAGCAGAGGCCTGAGCTGCCAGGGTGTGCAGAAAGCTTGGCTTTCTCCATCACCAGGGGCAACCCAAGCCTCGCTCCTGCTCTCTTGGTGGCCAAAGCCATCTTGGTTGGGTTGATTTGCATGCTCACTCCTGATTGGCTTTGCGGGCATGGTTTGTGGGTGTAGCGGAGGTATGGTCAATTTGCATATTACTATTTTATTAGATAGGATTATTTCCAATTTGCAGAGTCCAACTTGCACAAAATTAGTATGTGGATGATGCTTACTCTTGGAGTGATGGCCAGTTATGGTCATTACTCCAACCCAAGTACCCCTCTTGTGAAGAACTAGACTGACACCAGAGATGCTACATAGTGGGATGGTAACTCATTTCAGTCACTGACACAAAAGTTACCCTGAACTACTGACTGAGGGATGAGAAGCCCCCACATCCCACTGCTAATTCTCAGGCAACCCTTCTAGCAAGAAGCCTTTTCAACTTAGGCCTGAGGGGCCTTTCATAAGGTAGACCCCTGGTCCCAGGCTCTGAGCAGATAAACTGCCTCCTGCTCTTTTGTCCACACTGGATTAAAGGTGTTTCTCCCTGACACTACAGCCCAGTACACACCCTCAAGTACAGAAAGCTGTAAAGGGCCAAAAGCCACACCTTCACTTGCTTCCTCAAAGGCTTGCCTCAAAGTTCCCCACTTGCCCCTTCAAATGACACTGAAGATTCTACGAAATGCTTTGTTCAACCAAAACTTAAAGTGTCAGGGCAAAGTTTATTTCTGAAATTCAGGAAATAGTTTTGTTTAGTTGTTGTTGCTGCTGTGCTGTCAAATGATGCAGATATAAAAAATCTGCACCTTCCCTTTATCTAACAGGATTAGTTAAAATAGCAAATCCAATAAATCTTAAGTTTGATTTGCTCATTAAAAAATATATTTTTAAATTAAGTGCTCCAAAAAATATGCAATTTATGCACATGGATGTTTTCCTGGGTGCACCTGTGGAATCATTCTTACAAACTGTGTTTTTAAGAGTAATGGGTTAAAAGAACTCAACAACCCATTCTACAGCCAAGCAACATCATTATTTCTTTCTAAAGAGAGAGAGTTGACAGGGAGGAGAGTGAAAAAGTATATACACCAAAAAACACTGAAGGGCAGGATGAATGAATAACAGAAACAGGCGATTTAGTGCTAAAGGTTTGCTGCAGCAGGACAAAAACTCAGCCATCACCAGAAAGTGAAGCCAAGAGTGCGGACAGTTTGCTGCTTCGATGTCAGCAGCCTGGGTTGGGAAGAGGGGACAGGACGCAGGGGGCTGTGCAGGTGGCACCACGGTCTCTGGCTGGGCCTCTGGACAAAACCATGCCATGTAAACCTTAAAGAGGATTAATCCTCGAGGAGCTCTGTAATGAGACCTTAAAGGACTGAACAACAGCAGCCTATTGCAGAGGAAGGCAGTCACCTGCTCCCCAAAGTCTTGCTAGCAGAGTTACATCAAAGCCAACGGGCACCAGATAGCAGGCTTCTGCAGAAATCCCTTATCTCAGCTCCAGCGGGTGCGGCGGCTGTGATTGTCTTGAACTGCCACCTGTCCCAGGCATCTTTGAAGGCAACGCTAAGCCTCTGATGGATCTGACCTCCTTGAGCTGAGATCCTTTTATGTCTTTCTTCATTTTCTGCCCTGCTACATTCTTCCCCTGCCATGCACACGACATGAAACAAAGGGAGTTCTCACTCCGGACTCACTGTCCCCAGCCATTTGAAAGCAAAGAAAAACAATGTTAAGGATTATACTCCACCCGTAATATGAAGCGGTCCTCAGGAGACAAGCCTCTTATTTTTGAGAGTATAACTAGACCACATTTATGTGGTGGAGCATTACAATGGAGCTCAATGGTGCTGGGAGCTAAGATCCGAAAGCTGCATATCTGTGATAACTTAAAAACACAGGAATGATCTTATGGAACTTGATTAATACACCTCATGTGAAATGAGCCGGCAATTCTGTAACTGCCGCTACAGCTTTCTTCTGGTCTGTGTTCAGATCTGGGCTACAAAACTCATTCATTCAGAAAAGGGAAAGCATCAGCCAGAGGAGCTGGGAAGCTGTGGCCTTCTTGGTTCTGGCTTAGAGGACTTCGTCCAGCCCCCAAAAGAGTAATAATCCCACATACATAGAGAGAGAGAGAAAATAAGAGTGATGAGGATCGGTCCAGAGCCAGCTTTTGCTCCAGCCACATCTCCTTACACTCCCCACACCAACTCTGTGTGGCCTCAGCAACCCTGGGCCTATTCCAATTCTTTCCGTTTGGATTTTCAGCTTTTCAATTTTTCACCGGCTTTCAACCACATGGTCTCGTTCTCTGATCGACAGCCTATCTTCCCACTTCTGACATGGTTCGCGATTGCAGGCAGCCCTTCTAGTAAGAAGCCTTTTCAACGTGGGCCCGAGGGGCCCTTCAAGAGGTAGACCACTGTTCCCAGGCTCCGCGCAGACACAATGCCTCCTTGCTCTTCTGCCCAAGCTGTGGTAAAGATGTTTCTCCCTGACACTACAGCCCATTACACATTCTTCAGGGGTGCATGATTTTAAAAAGGAGTACACTGACATTTACTTCATGTGCGGTGGGCAGAGTGGATTTAAAGCTCATAAATCTGCTCACCTTCCTCTTCTCAACAAGATCTGACTTATAAAACGGTTTGCAGGCTGTGGTACCTTCCATACAGCACATGTGCATCTCCACATTTCTCTATGCCCATCTCCTAAACACAGACAACTTCTACAATGGAACAGTGTAGGTATTTAATACAGCACCAACTTAAAATCTTTAAACCCTAATAATACTTGGGGCAGGTTGAAAATAACCTAATTAAAAAAATATATATATATATATGTATACATATATATATATATACATATATATATACATATATACATATATATATTTATATATATTTTATATAATATTATTTATTTCTTCAAATTTGTAATTTCTAACAGTACAGGGGCATTAAAATGAACCATATTAAAAACAAATTAAACCAGTTTATTAGCCAATTTCATTAAAACATACCTAATATTACCTAATATTAACAAAGAAATAAAACTAAGTACACACACACAGAAACACAGACGTATATAGATGTTAGGGGGGAAACTTTGCCATGCAGCAAGTCTGCAGTAAATGGGTACTCAATGTAAAACATATGACAATATCATCCATTTTAACTGTTTGTTATGCGTTAGCCACAGCTGAACTACCTAATTTCAATTTCTACTGAACCATTATACTGGTTGCTTTTTAAAAAAAGTAAATTTGGGTAAAAAAAAATAAAGTAGGGAAACTTTTCTCCAAAGACGAATGACTAGTACTTTTTGGCTGGGCTGGTAGTTGCCTTCTGGAAGTTGTACTACATAGTCTTTGTATGTTACTCCATAAAATATGACACAACGACCATACCTAGTTTTTATCCAGGTAGGGCTTTTCCTAGTTCTTAGGGTTAAATTCCATTATTCTCAAAGCTTCTCAAATCTATAAAATCATAAAGTGAATAAAATACATTCTAAAAGATAAAAAGTAAGTTAAGATTATACAGAAGCATTAGCAGCATCCAAAGACATCCTAAAGGTGCAGATGGCAGTGCACAAGCCACCCTCTCCTGCGTGTGTCTCTTCCTTCGGTGTGAGAAGCAAAGCACCAGGGAGGTGAAAGGAACTGTGACAATTCACAGAAGGGAAGCCGATTTGCTGGGTGGGTTAGCACATTCCCTCATTTAGTTCCTGGTTCCCTGGTGAGGTCGCCATCACTGCCCCCATTTTAAAGATAAGAAAACCAGAGTTAGGTGATTGCTCAAGGTCATACACACTGTGAGAAGGCAACAGAGCTAAGACAGGATTCTAAGTTTAACTAACTCTAAATCTTTCTGGAATATGCCCCAAATGGAAACAATTCAATTTGTCATTTCCAGTTCACGATGGCAGCCTGAGCCCACCTGTTTCTCACCTGTCCTCTTGCAGACCTCTCTGGAATAAAAAGATGGAAGTGGATGGTGTAGTAATGATCAAAATACCAACAAAATAGACAGAGTACTTACTTTATGCTAGGTATGTCTAAGAGCTTAACTTGTATTAAATAATTAAATAAAACAAGCCTAGGAAGCATTACCCAATTGTAAAAATGAGAACGCAGAGGCCCAGAAAGGCCAAATAATTTGCCCAGGAGCACATTATCAGAAGTGGCAGACCCAGGATTTGAACCCAGATAGTCTGACTTCATAGCTTGAACTCTTACAGTCAATGAAATTAATAAAATTAGAATAAAATAGGTTACCCCATGCAAAGTGGCTACGTCTTGAATTTTAACGGAAACTTGTGGAGAAGCAGCAGCCTAGACCAGTGGTGGGCAAACTGCGGCTCGCGAGCCACATGCAGCTCTTTGGCCCCTTGAGTTTGGCTCTTCCACAAAATACCACGTGCAGACATGCACAAAGAGTGCGACTGAAACTTTGTGGCCCATGCGCAGAAGTCGGTTTTAAGCCTGGGAGAGTCTATTTTGAAGAAGTAGTGTTAGAAGAAGTGAGGGTGTCTGTTGCATGTGGCTCGTGAGCCGCAGTTTGCCCATCACTGGCCTAGACTATTCTTTAAGGGAACAAAAAAGCATTATCACCAAGTCTACCCAAGAAGCCTTGGGTTGGACAAATATTTACATGGAACCTCTATGCCAGTCACACTGCCTATCTCCTGCCCCACTGCACAGCAACATCCTTATACCCTGGAAAAGTGAATTCAGTAGGTAATTTGGAACTTTTTCCCATGCCCAGGTTTCTCACTCAAAGGCACTCACCATGTGTGCCATACCAGCGTTCACCACCAATATCACTCTGACAGGTGGGTACAAGCCCTGATTGGTGCCTGAGCCATGCTGGTTCTCACTGCTCCCCAGAATCAAGCCATCCTTGTCCTGGCATATGGAGGGCCCCAGCTTATTTCCCTAAAGGAAATCTTACCAGTAAACACATGTTAGGATGCCAAACATAAGACTGAGCAGAGGAAACCTAGGGCAGCAACCTTTTCCACGACTTTAATATAAATGAACACCCAAGATCACTAGGCTTATGAAGAGACAGAGGACATAAATGATTATGACCAAAAGAAAACAGAAAAAAAAAAAATAGGCCTGAGGGGGGGAAAATGGCCCAAAGGAAATTTTTTAAAGGTTTTAAGGAAGTACAGCTGACTATTGAACAACAGGTGTTTGAACTGCACAAGTCCACTTATATGCAGATTTTTCAACCCTATAAATGTAGTTTCTCTTCCTTGTGATTTTCTCTTTTTTAAAATATATTTTATTGATTTTTTTTACAGAGAGGAAGGGAGAGGGATAGAGAGTTAGAAATATTGATCAGAGAGAAACATCCATCAGCTGCCTCCTGCGTGCCTCCTGCATGGGATATGCCCACAACCAAGGTACATGCCCTTGACTGGAACTGAACCTGGGACTTTTCAGTGTGCAGGCTGACATTCTATCCACTGAGCAAACCGGTTTTGGCTGATTTTCTTAATAACACTTTTTTTCCCAGTTCACTTTATTGTAAAAATATAGTATATCATACATACAGCAAACTAAATATATGTTAATTGGCTGTTGATGTTATTGGTAAGGCTTCTAGTCCACGGTAGGCTATTAAGTAGTTAAGTTTTTGGGGAATTCAAAAGTTATATGTGGATTTTCAACTGTGTTGGGAGGGATCAGCTTCCCTAACACCTGAATTGTTCTTGGGTCAACTGTATTATGTACAAAAGGCACCAAAAAAAAGAGAGCTATATGAGATTTTTTTTAATGCCTGAAAATTAAAAATGATTGCTGAAATTAAAATATCACTAGAAGCACTGAAAAATGAATTCAAAAAAATTTCCCAGAACACAGAACCAAAAGCAGTCAGGGAAAGAATGTGAGAGAAAAGATGAGAGCCACAGAGGAATAACCTAGAAGATCTAATATTCAATGAAACAAAGTCTTAGAAAGAAAGAACAGGAAATTAGGGCAGGTAAATAATAAAAATATAATAGAATTAAAAGTCATCCCCAGAGACAAAGAACGGATTTTCACATTGGAATGGTCCATCCAGGTGACAAGCAAAATGAATGAAAATAAAATAAAATTTTAAATACCCATTGCTTTTAGGATCAAAAGTTTCCAGGGAAAAAAATAAGGAACCATCTAAAAGGAATTCAAATCAAAGGGGCGTCACACTTCTCATCTATAATTTTGGATGTTAACAGAAAATGTAGTAATGTCTTCAAAGATCTTGAGGTGGGGATGGTTTTTTGAAGTTAGACTTCTAGCTAAACTATCAAACAAAAGCAAGGGCAGAATAAAGATATCATCACATTAAAAACAAAAAGATATCATCATATATATAAGAACTCAGAAAGTATACCTCCTTCCTTGTTGGAAAGTTACTTGATGTACTCCAATAGAATAAAAGGAAAAAGCATAGTGTGGTAAAGGCCTGGGGCAAGGGGCGGGGGGGTCAATGAGGGGGGGGGAGGAAAAGGGGGGCATCTGTAATACTTTCAACATCAAAGATAACTTTTTTTAAAAAAGGATAAGCAAAGAATAACAAAGTCATGTAAGACCCAGGAAACAGTAGTTCCAATCAGGATGATGGTGAGGGGATGTCCTCAGACACCAGATCCAGATTGCTTGAGAGAATGAAATGCCCAAGAAAGATGGGTGCTCTCCCTTATGTGTAAAAAATATAGTTAGCAAGTTGGAAGGAAAATATATATAACAATAATATGAAGGACCCAGCAAGCATGGTCAATGGTTGAGTGTCAACCTATGAAGCAGGAGGTCACAGTTCTATTCTAGTCAGGGCATATGCCCAGGTTGCGGCCTGATTCCCAGTGTGGGGTTTGCAGGAGGCAATTGATGAATGATTCTATCTCATCATGGATGTTCCTATCTATCCCTCTTCCTTGCTCTCTGAAATCAATAAAAATGAATTTTTTAAAACGTGTATAAAGGCAAATAATAGAGGAAAAACCAAAGCAACTACAAAAATGCAATTTAGTAGGTATGCAAGCAATCAAGAAAGGACAAGAATATATAAAACACTTGTTCTTAATGCTAGACGCATCGCCATAGGATGATCGAGGAATTAAAATGCTGGAACCTCAAAGAAGTAGGTGTGATCCTAACATTCTACTTCAATGCTAAGAATTCAATGCTTTTATCTTTTAGAGTCAGCCTATGCACAGAATCATGGCAGATGAAGTGCTGGTTGTGAGATACCATGGAGATATTAACAACTGTGACACTATAATAGAAAAATTTGGCTCCAGAAGGTAGAATGGGCAGGAGACCTAATATCCTCATCTTTTGAAAAGAAAAATCAAAGGTTTAGAGTTTTAAGACATTCTTTAAAGTGATAAAAATAATCATTAGCCGAGACCAGTTTGGCTCAGTGGATAGAGCATCTGCCTGCGGACTGAAAGGTCCCAGGTTCAATTCCGGTCGGGGCCATGTACCTTGCTTGCGGGCACATCTCCAGTGTGGGGCGTGCAGGAGGCGGCTGATCGATGTCTCTCTCTCATCGATGTTTCTGACTTTCTATCCCTCTCCCTTCCTCTCTGTGAAAAATCAATAAAATATATATTTTTTTAAAAAAATTGTATTGAGTGAAAATATCTAGACTTGATATGTCAGTAAACATATATATTTGTTTTAGACTTTCTATTTAAAAAAAAAAGATAAAACCTAAAACAGAAATAGTGACAATTATACTTGGGACTAGGGCTGATACAGGAAAGATGGACGGAGTGACCTGAGCTTTCTACACTAACTTCATGAACTATTGAAATGAGTATTACTCAAATATAATTTCAATAAAAATACAAGAAACTGTTAAATTATAAAGAGAATTTCAAGGTTTCTTTTTGACTCTTCAAAGGAAAATAACAAATGAATATTAGAGTCATCAAATAATCACCATATGTATAAATAAAAAGGTTCAGCTTTTACAAATCTTTTTTTTGTGTCAGTTCTTATAAATCAGTTTCAAAGAGAGAACTGTGCTTGCACGTGCTTCAGCTTTCCCAGTTTGGAATATCACTCTGGGGTGGAATCCTAATAAAATTCCTTAGAACCCCTAGTGATCGGAGTCTCCCAGCTTCACTTATTCCATTTTGGCATGCTCAGAGCATTAGCTCTAATGGTTCATCTACACCTGACATCACTTGGCAGAGATGAGCCAACATTAGCAGGGTAAATGTGGAAAACATTTAACTGAGACTACAAAAAGATCCAAGAAAAGGAGCTCAAAAAGAACACAGGAGCCTGGCCAGGTGACTCAGTGGATGAACATCAACCTATGAACCTGTTCAATATGAACGGGTTCAATTCCTGGTCAGAGCACATGCCCAGGTTGCAGGCTTAATCCCCAGTGTGGGTCATCATTGATGTTTCTCTCTCTCTTTCCCTCTTCCTTTCTCCCTGAAATCAATAATAAAATATATTTTAAAAAAGAAAAGAAAATAAAAACACAGGAATCTTCACTTACCATCCTACCAAGAATCAACTGCTTTAAATTCTATGCATATCACCAGGTCCCACTGTCATGATTCCTAGTACCTAAAGCAGTGGTCGGCAAACTCATTAGTCAACAGAGCCAAATATCAACAGTACAACGATTGAAATTTCTTTTTGAGAGCCAAATTTTTTAAACTTAAACTTCTTCTAGTGCCACTTTTTCAAAATAGACTCGCCCAGGCCGTGATATTTTGTGGAAGAGCCACACTCAAGGGGCCAAAGAGCCGCATGTGGCTCGCAAGCCGCAATGTACGGACCACAGGACCCTAAAGCCTCTCCTACGATTTCAGAACACAAAAAGGCCACCTTCAGTATTAATTTTATCTAAAAGGAAAAAGTATTAGGAATATTTACTTTAAAGAATTAAATTCGCTGAAAATACAAAAGCAGTAGCAACAGAGAAGCATTACCTATGCCTAGGTGGAAAAAGCAAAGCTCCAACTTCTCGGCATGCTTCTTTTCTACCTTGGCTCCTTGTCGCTCAAAACAAAGCAGGTACTCTGAAATAGTTTACCTTAGTCTAAAGTTCCAGCTAAATAAGGATAAGTAAGGAAACGGCACACACAATCGGTAGTATTGCTGATGGCTACAAGTTCATTAATTCTAAAACTCAATCACACAACACAGCCTGCAGAGCTTCTCAGCCAGTCTAAATTCAAACATAGCTCCACACACTCATCTTGGGAGGAATTCACATGACAGGAGCTCACACTTCCACACATCATCACCCTGTAGGATCTTGACTCTTCTAGAAGAGGGGCCAATCACAGCTCTACTATCAAGCTGTTTAACAGTGCTTCTAATTGGAATCTTAATCCTCATGACAGAAAGCAGCAGAAAAAAACCCATGCCTTAGAGTCATGCTAACCTAGTAGCTCGTTATGAAAGAGACGCTTCAGAAAAATCTAAAAATTAATAGCAGGTGAGTGGCACCAAAGGAAAAAGAAGAGAGAATTTTTTTAGAATGTCCTACTTAATTATGTTCCCAAAAAGAAAATGTAAGCTAGATCTCCAAACTCGTTTCCTCTGTGGGGTAGAGAGTACCAAGTGCTGGCCACTGGCTTCCCATCTTTACTGGGCTATTTCAGTATTCCTGTTGTGCTCCCAGACAGCAATAATACATGGCCCTCAATACGATATTAAGCATGAAAAGGAGTCACATCTAAGAAAAAGCAAGCATGAATGACCAAAAACTGCACCTAAGTGTTTCATGCCCCAGACTCAGTTCCTTTTTACTGGGAACCATCAGCAGACAGAGAAGAGAGGAAAAGTACACTTTTACAAAAATGCCAAAACTTTTACCTGCATTAGATCACAGGGCAGGCCTGTGAAAATCCAGAAAACCTATTACTTATGAGGTTATTAGACTGTACGGGCAGGAACTATGCGCCAGAAAGTACAGGTGGAGGATGCTCAGGTCTGATCAATCGGGTGGGGGGGTGCAGAGAAATCAGCATTGACCTACCCTACCTGCACACCCCTCAGGTGCCAGGACAGTGCGTTCAAGCACACATCACCAGAGGGCCCTGGGAAGGTTATGAGGCAGCAATAAACTCGCATGCTTGGCTAAAGTATTAGCAAGGGTCATGATCAACTGATGTGAAATCTGCCCCCCAAGAGTCTAAAACTCAGAGGAGCATTCAGACTGCAGTTCAGAAGTCCTCATAAATTAATGAAAGTCAGACATGAAAGTTAATAACAGCTGGAATGGATCAAGCAGAAAGAAAATGCAGCATCGGTGAATGTGTTCTGTGAATTTCTGAGAGTCCATAAATTTGCTATTTGGAGAGAAGAAGGGAAATGTTAATTAGGAGAAATTTCATACTGGATTGAAATTTGCCATGGAGTCGGAGCCCTATTGTAAAAGCCCCTTGAAATCAGAAACTGCCCTCCCCAGCCCCAGGTCATGCCTTTCATCCTGTTACTTCATACTTGTTGATAGGTTTCTTAATTGCTTTCATGTGTTATTTTGTGCAGTCTCTCCCCAAAATATAAAATCAAGAGCCAAGGTCATAATTTCTGTTTCTCCTGTGTGCGACACTAAGTCAATGTTGGGGAATCAATAAACATATCTAAAAAGCCATCCCTCTGCTCTCTCTAAATGCCTTGTAATAACTTTCCATAACTTTTAGACTCTTCTAGTTACAAATATCTCAGGAAATCTGTAATCACTCTTAAAAGTCTCAATATCAACATTCTCTATTTTTCTGATAGTCGGGTCTTTGTTACAACTTGTATCTTCTTAACCAAATCCCGACACCTCTCAGGTCAGATCAAGTGCCCCTGAAAGCATAAAGGTATGCAGAGGGAGTGAGATAGCTCACACCATCTTCACTGCAAGCACCAGCCCCACATGCGGGTTCCTTGGAGAAAGGGATCCCACTGTCTGCCCCTTGACTGTCTTCTGAGTCTTGTCCCTTCTTAGCATCTATTTCCTTAAGTCAGCAATTTTTAGCCTTCTTCATCTCTTGGCATACATAAACTAATTACTAAAATTCTGCAGCACACCAACAAATATATTATCATTTTTTGCCAATCCAACAAAAAGTTGGTATAGTTTTTCTTCATTTGCACCAAACAGCTAATGTTCTGTTGGTTGTTGTCATCTTCTTATTTGACAGTCTAAGGGGAAAAAGGTTAGTGTCCCTGACTAAATAGTCAAGTCTCGCATGTTTTTAAAATCCTTGCATTACACCGGTTGAACATCGCTGGCTTAAGTTATTCATGGAGAGTTGCCATGTGTCTCCTAGCCTGTACTGTCCCGCAGTTATTCATATTCAGTCTTTTTCATCTTTCCTCATAAATCATTCCTCCAGCCCCTTAATCATGCCTAACTGCTTCTCCCCAAGGTTCTTTCAGTTTATCTGAGATACCAAAGCCTGAGACCAGGAACTGCCCTGCCCATAGTAGTGGGATGCCAAGATGTTTTTTTGGGCAAAAAGGTCTGTTTGTATTCCCTCCTCCACCTCCCCAATAACATTCCAAGTATACTGATAAATAAAGGGGGTGCTCTGTTCCTGCCAATTCTACCCCTGGTGGGGGGGGGGGGGAGGCAAGGTTATCTGATGCCCTGTATGTCACTGAGAGGGACAGGTGAGGGGAATCACTCTCCCCAGGCAAGGTCTAGGTGGAGCCAGAAACTGTATTATCCTGGTGACATCTGAAAGCTCGTGACTGTATGGAGGAAGGGGTAGTTTAACGAGACAAGTAGAAGAACAAAGCACATGAGGCCTCCCTCACTTGTTCCCAAACCTCAGCCATGGAGTCCACACTCAAACCAGCACTGTAAGCCCAGTTAACTCAAGTGCCAAAATGGGTTTATGCAAAAGCTAAATGAGATCATGTAATGGGGCCCATAGCCCAGCACCTGGCACTGTTTTCTCACACACTTATCCTCCCCAAATAGAGGGACACAGAGAGGATCCAGAGGCCTCCCCATAACTACGCCATAAGTAACTTCCAATTCTTTAGGAGAGTATCAACTTAGAAGCCATGTCTCCTTCCCTCCCAAGGAGCAGTGCCTGGAGCACAGCGACTGCAGAGGTGGCACCAAGCATACCCGTGTCTTCCACTAATGGATGTCTGGAGACCTGAGCTGAGCGACAGGCAGCCTGCCCTCCAGGCCTCTGCTATCACCACTGAACACCAACACCCGGTTACCGCAGAGTTCCCAAGCTTGCCCCTAATGAGCTTAAACCACTGCCCACATGGCGGGCCCCTGCACCAATGGGGACCGCCACTTTGAAGTCTCAGCCTTTCTGAGCATGGGTTAAGAAGTTGAGCTCTGGAGCCAAACGATGTGAGTTCAAACACAGACTCAGTCATTTCTGAACCACGTAATAATAATGGACAATTTGCTTAGCCCTTCTGGTCCTCCATGTCCTCACTTGTCAATGGGGAACCTCAAGACATCGCTCATAATGCTGTGTGTGAATTTGATAGATTCAAGAGTAAGGCTGGTGGCTTACAATGTGGCACAAAGGGCTCATTTCTGCTGGCTACAGTTATGGAGAGGGGACCATTTCCCACCTGGACTGCTGCAACTACCTAGCGAGTAACCACCATAATTCTACTCTTCAGAGCAACACACACACACAGTGATGTTCCTCCCATAAAAACTAACTCATAGCACTCACTCTATGGCAGCGGTTCTCAACCTATGGGTTGAGACCCCTTTGGGGGTCGAACAACACTTTCACAGGGGTCGCCTAAGACCATTGGAAAACACAGATACAATTCATAACAGTTGCAAAATTACAGTTATGAAGTAGCAACAAAAATAATTTTATGGTTGGGGGTAACCACAACATGAGGAACTGTATTAAAGGGTCGCGGCATTAGAAAGGTTGAGAACCACTGCTCTATGGGCTTTCCATTGGCCTACAAGGTACCCCCAACCTGATCTCACCCCCTCACCAGCCCATCAAACTAGCCTCCGCTCTGCTCCTGGACATGGCCACACACAAAAACAAAATGTACATTCTTCAAGCAGCATGCTCTCCCTTAAAAAAAACACACAAAATGTACGTTCTTCAAGTGGAAGCTTCCCATGATGGGCTCTTTTTTTATCACTGGGGTCTTGACTATAAACACACCTCACCTCTGAGCAATGCCCTTCCCTGCCCATTCTAAGGCCTATCACTCTCCCTGAGCCTCCCTCGAACAGCACCTGTTTAGCAGGCTCAGACCACCAGCTGTGTAGCCTCCTGGACATCTCTGCCCTGGTGTTTGGGGCATTTGGTGTGTGTCCTCGAGGAGAACAAGAACCTGACTGGTCTTGGCAAACAGTGACCTCTTGGGGTGAGGAGCAGAGCAGTGACATCCCATGACACTCCTTATGTAAAGGGAAAAACAGGAATGGGGGAGAAAACATGAAATCTTGCTGAACTTAAAAACAGGTTTATTCCACAAAAGCACCCTGAAAAAGGGAGGTAGTGTCCTATTTCCTAGCATCTGCCATGGGCACTTCTCTGCTCCTCTCTAAAGCAGGAAACACACCTCCTTTTATTCCACACACAAGTCAGAAGCAGCACAGTCAGCATGCAGATTTGTGTCCCACTCAATGGGCAAGTAAACACCCAGCTTCCTAGAGGTGCCTCCTGGGCCCTGCACAGTATCAGCTGATGAGCTTTGCAGCTCCCCACATGGAGAGGGCATATCTCCTCCTGGGCCTGGGGCGCCGTCGTACCATCTCCCTTAAGACTCTTCCAGTTCAGGCCAGATTTTGGGCTTATCCCATCACTAGGAGTCTTTGTTCTTACTTTCCCCCATGGTAATGGCTACTGGATTTCCCGGCTGAATTTCACTTTGTTGTTTCTGGCCCCTATCAGCGGCCTCACCTTGGGCCAGCACACAATTTCTCTAGCTTGACTAATGTTAGGGCATCTGAGAGTTTTCCAGTAAGATTAAACTCAAGGTTTTTAACATTATGAATATTCTACTTTGGAGTTAAAATGTGCCTTAATACAGAATACTCTTTTTTTTTTCTTTTTAAATATATTTTAATGATTTGTTACAGAGAGAAAGGAAGAGGAAGAGTTAGAAACATCGATGGGAGAGAAACATCGATCATCTGCCTCTTGCACACCTCCTACTGGGGATGTGCCCACAACCAAGGTACATGTCCTTGACCGAAATTGAACTGGGACCCTTCAGTCCGCAGGCCACCGCTCTATTCACTGAGCCAAACCGGTTAGGGCAGAACACTCTTAATTCATTGGAAATTAAGCCGCATTTATTCCCCAATGTTAGGGATTTGTATTTCAAAATCAAGATACAGTGATTATCGGGGTTATCTACAGAAAAGCTCAGCAATCGGAGGACAAGTAGAAGTGGATTTTGTTGTCTTTAAGGGAAAATATGACATGCTACTCAGGGGAAGCAGCAGCACCTGAGGACAATGAAGTGTGGAGAGGATGTGGGTAAGAATCACACACTGACAAATCTGAGTAAGGAGGTGACTTAAACTCTGCAACAAAAAATTCTGGGTCAGTGATGGGAAACATAGCTATGCAAAGATCGGTTTTAAACATTCAAAAGCCACGGAACAAGTCTCAGGGGTCACCATGTACTGGTGCAGAAGAGGACCAGCTCCCCCTGAAACAGGCTGGCCTGCATTCTTTAAAAAACATCCTTTCCTGCCCTACCAGGTTTGGCTCAGTGGATAGAGCATCAGCCTGTGGACTGAAGGGTCCTGGGTTTGTTTCCAGTCAAGGGCACATGCCTAGGTTGCAGGCTTGATCCCAAGAAGGAGGCAGCCAATCTATGTTTTTCTCTCATTGATGTTTCTCTCCCTCTCCCTTCCTATGAAATCAATCAAAACATTTAAAAAAAATAAAAGTATCCTATCTCCTGCCACTCCCTTCCTTGAGCTCCACCCTCCAACCAAAGAGCCCTGATCTCTTAGGTCCTCACAGGTGTCAGATTTTCCTTTGGCCTCCAACCCTTTGCCAGCATTCCTCTCTCTACCTCCTTGCCAGGATGTCACTTCCTCCAGGAAGCCACTGGTCTCACTGAGTCTGAACCAGGCATGTGTGTGACTGCTCCCAGAGAACCCTGCTTCCATCTCTTCTGACTGAACCTTTATGTGGACCTTTGCACTACATGTCTCAGTGTCCCACCAGCCTGAATGTCCATGGAAGCAAGGACCTTGCTTCTTCTGTCCAATATTGATGAGCACTCGGAAGACACTCAGTAAGCACAAGTAACAATGACTGACAGGTGAATGGCTGAATGCATTTTGATTTTTCCTCATTTTGTTCCAAGAGAAAGGAACTCATCAAAACCTGAGGTTAAAAAAAGCCTGGAGCCCCCAAAACGAAGAAAGACATCAGGAAGATAAGAACAATTCGTGGCGGGAGAGACCCAAAGTAGAGACCCAAATGTAAAAGCTACCAACATGGAGAAAGTTGAATACTTTTCAAAGAATCCAAACTCTATGAGACACAGGAAAAACAGAGCAGTAAAATGCTCGATCAGTTACCCTATATTTAACCAAACTGTTAAAGACACAGAGAAAGTGTAGCCCTTTCACTGAGAAGTATGACAACACAGCACAAATGCATAGGTACAGATCAAGAGAGCTCAAGTGAGACCGGAGATGCAGCTTTCAAGAGACATCAAAGGTAACATTCTTTAATTATACAAGAAAAAGAACGAGGAGCCAGGGATAACGTTGCCTCTGTTAGAAAATGGGTTGGAAAGCTATTAGCACATGATTATGAAACAGCAGCGTGCTGTGTTTCTTGAGGTTTAGTCTACAAAGGAAGGAAGAAAGACAAGAAGGAGAGGGGGGGGGGAGAAAAGAAACTATAAGCAACTTGCATTGAGTGGGTGCCAAATTAGAAAAGGAAGAGGAGGGCATGGGATGAAACACCTGGATTCATGATCCCAAATCAACTTGTTGGTGAAGTCTCCTGTGACCTTGCCCACTTGGGCACTAACTAGTTGAAAAGTTATGACCACATTCATGAGTTGCTTTGAAGATAAGGCAAATCACTGAAATCTGGAAAAGGGGAAAGAAATATGCTCACCTTCACTATATGAGAAATACCTACCTGTTCAATTTCAGATGGGTGTCAACAGGTCAGAGGTGGCTCTCCTGTGCTAACCCAACCCCAGGACATTGCAAATGAAGGTCCTCATTCATGTCTGTGAGTAAAGTGCCGACTTATTCCAAAGTAACAGTCAACCACGTAGAAAGGTCCTAGCAGGGTTAAATGTCTGTATGTACGTAGAAGCAAATATTTTTGATGTTTTAAAATGTACAATTTACAAATGCATAAATGTGCCATAAATACTATAAACCCTGCCTACTTTTAAAAAGGACTGAGTGACTGCATTTGGATAATAGGCTGCATACAATGACTAACTTGTCAAATGGAGGCAGAAGCAACAATCTCTTCAGATACCAGGTAGCCACCTCTGACCAGCAGGCTCTAGACAAACTTCTCATCTCTGGTGTGACTGCTGTCCAGCAACACAACAGCTTGCCCTTCTCTGCTCTAAGGTAGCATAAAATGAGCCTTCCTGGCCCTGCCCTGAGAATCCTGGTGGACATGGAGGAGCTCAGTAGTGCCCTGGACTACCACATTATGCTGTTAGAAACACGACTCAAGCAAATGCACTGGAAGATCTAACTGACTTTATCAAGCAATTAATGAATTGGGCATCATATATAGAAACTAAAAGGTCGCTCCACGGAGTTGTATAAAATGGAAGAATTTTAGGAAGAAAAGTGGGGAGTGATAGAGGGCAAGGGAGCTATTAGTGAGAGGGGAAAAAAAGGGGACAGTTTTGGGACCAGGATGCCTTTTCTTTGGGAGAAAGGAAGGGGAAGGGTTTTTACCATACAGATTGTCTCTTCTTCCTATGGGGCAACTGAGTGGGCCCACTAGACAGATTACCTTACTGTTGCTTGGCCAGAATAGTCCATACTAGTTAATTAAGATTACGTTTCTCAGAGAAGCTGAAACTGGGATTAGATCCGGGATTAAATCTAGGTTTGGTATCATGGGTTTTTAGCAGGAGCGAGGCCTTTTGGCATGTGACATTTTTTTCCTGTAACAACCTAAAGATCAACATACAAGGACATAGCTATGATATGTTTAAAGGTGAGATTTACACATCTACTTGGTGTCAAGGTGGGATAATAGCCTGGTAAAATGGAACTTAAAGAAAACATTCAAGGGAATGGTGTGTAGATCAGGCTTGAAGAATTAATAGGATTTGAAGGTGAGTAGGAACGTTAAAGGACGATTCTAGAAGGAGCGCCAGGATGAGCCGGGCAGCCTGGGAAGAAGCTGGTCAGAGGGAGCCTGACTTGCCTGCGGGGAGGACTGCGTTAGGCAGCAGTGAAAGAAAAGGCTGGGCCAGTGCACCAACAGGCCATTTCATTTTCTCTAGAACATGGTCTCCCTTAGCTTTTTCTCCTAATGTGGCCTTCAAGCTTCTTCCTTGTCCTCTCTATTAAATATATCCCCCAAATTCAATGGATAAAATCAGTAACTATTTTTTTTTCAAATGTTGCCATGCTTTTCTTACCCTTAGTTCCCAATTTCACTTATTATCTCCCAAGATCAATATGAACAATCACAGTGACAGTAGGCACAAGGGTTGTCAGCATTCACTGGCAAGAATAAACTGGAACCCTAAGAATTATCCCTCAGCCCTAACCGGTTTGGTCAAGTGGATAGAGCATCGGCCTGCGTACTGAAGGGTCCCAGGTTTGATTCCGGTCAAAGGTATGTACCTTGGTTATGAGCACATACTCAAGTAGGGATTGTGCAGGAGGCAGCTGATCATTATTTCTCTCTCATCAATGTTTCTAACTCTCTATGCTTCTCCCTTCCTCTCTATTAAAAAAAAATCAATAAAATATATTAAAAAAAGCAATTACCCCTCAATTTCTACAACTTTCTGCAGTTACCTTGCATTATAGTTCTTTAAAAAAAAAATCTATGGAAGTGGTTCACTATTTCTAGTCTTAAAACATTACCTCAGAGTTGTTGAAAGAAAGCGTGGATTATTATATCGAATTTCTAAGAGAAAGACAAGAATAAGCAGGGAGTTACTCTTAAGCTCACAAATAACACGTTTGCAAAAGTTCAGAGACTTGTTTGCATTTCCCACTCCAGTTCCTCCTACAAGTCAAGACTAACATCCGAGGAAGCAAGATACCTAGAAAGCCCCAGAGTATGATTCAACATCAGTCTTTCAGGTTAAACAGTCTCCTGTTCAAGGGGGAAAAAGCCAAAACACTCCTGATGGGCTTATCAAGGGCTCTCCAAGAGGCAAAGAACACTGGGTAATAA
Organism: Lasiurus cinereus; assembly: GCA_011751065.1. NCBI lineage: Eukaryota > Metazoa > Chordata > Mammalia > Chiroptera > Vespertilionidae > Lasiurus > Lasiurus cinereus. The sequence goes on from JAAGEH010000307.1 coordinate 39,098,711, forward strand.
CGGAGCTGTGTGTTGAGACGCATCACTGCCTTTGCAGTGTGCTCAACACCAAACTATTCATTTGTGCTTTGTAGGCATTTCTGTCTCTCTCATTCTCCACATGACACTCTGATAGTAAGAGAAATGTGAGCAGGTGCACCTATTAAATATGTAAAATACACATCTTCTCTTCCATTCACTTAGAAGATGTATTTCTAAGGAGTGTAGAAAGTCACCTACTATAAAGACAGATAGGTAGGGGTACAGATCTCATATGAATTTTCCTTAAGCACGTAAGAATGCAAGTGGGCTCAGGACATCAGCTTTCCACAGAAAATAAAAGCAAACAATTAAAAATTCAGTTTCTTTTCTTTAGGCCACTTCCTCCAGTTTTGCTAATTAGCCACTAATAGTTTTGTCATCTGAGCTGGGAGACATAAGGAAGAATAGCAGTGGAACATTTTCAATCACAGCATTGGCATAGAAGAATGAATCATATTTTCCAGGAGGAATGACTGCTTGGAAGCAGTTGGGGGCAGAAGTAAAGCAGCCTTCACACAACTATAAAACTGTAAAAGAGACTTGAAATTTTAGGAAAGGGGGCATCTTCTTTCCTCCATGAACAAAACCAGCAGGGAACCTAGAGGACATGACTAGTGGATCCAAGAAACTCCCCACAAAGACCCCTGCAGGGACTTTCAGAAAACTCAACTCTTCACAGTAAGACTAAAACAGAAGACAATGGAACACATGTTTCCTGTAACAGGGAGGAGAATAAAACTTAAGTGTCACCTAGGGTAAAGGAATGCTTTAACTATTATGTCACCTGCCTCGCAAGTTTATAGAAGAATAAATGCATGGCAGTAAGTGAAAGCAGAGGACGATGGTGATTTGAAATATCTAGCTACAGATGGAACAGAAGCAGAATACAACTGCTGAGAAATCCCTGGAAAGGAGATGGGGTTCCTTATCCTGACTCCAATACAAGCAGGTCGGTTTCCACAAATCCGGCCCCCCCTTCCCATGCTCTCCCCAATTATCAAGCGCCAGTGATCCTGCAGCCCTGAGCCTGTCAGCACCCCACCATGTCTGAGCCATGCAGCCTGAACGTCTACTTTCTGGCCTTGATATACAGCCCATCCACAGCTCCCTTCATGAGAGAATAACCCCCAATGCCCCCACGAGGATTTTATTCCAAACATATGTTGCAAATGTTTGAAGTACCCACTATCCCTCGGTTTTCTTCCCCCCCCCCACTTTTTTTTAAGTCAAACCCACAAAACCTAAAATACTTTGAATCTTACCTAAGTGCATTTTGTGAAGATGCAACTTTGCATGCCCAAGTCTTGTGCAATAAAAATTTTACAGATGTCCTTCTGAGGGGAAAAAATTATGTTCCTTTTTCCAGTCTTACAGGAAGCCTGCCCACACATTAGAAATACAAAGTTAGTATATATAGAAGCACAAATTAGGCATCTTGGAAAGTTTGCATTTTCCAACCACAGAGAGATGAAGGAATTACTGTGAATGGTCAGATACCCAGCGACACTGTGTTAGAAGTCTTTTCTCTCCCACAGCATTGGTGGAGCTGGCTCAGCACTCAAAAGGAAAAGAGAATGGCCCTAAAAAAGGTGTTTTCTGAACCTTGAGCTACTGAAGGTTCTGCAATGAACTTGTGTTACTGATAATGCTGAGGCAATTAAAGAAACGTGATCAAACTTTGATGTCTCATTGATTTTTAGAGAGAGAGGAAAGGAGAGAGAGAAACATTAATTGGTCACCTCCAGTATGCACCGGGAATCAAACCTGCAACCTAGGTATGTGCCCTGATGGGGAATTGAACCTGCAACCTTTTGGTGTACAAGATGACACTCTAACCAATTGAGCCACCTGGCCAGGGCTTACATCTCATTTTTAAAAGTTGGTACTTTTCTCATACACTAAGTTTCTCAGAAGATGTGATGTGATGTATCAATTTCAGCAGCAACATATTAGTTATTAGCTTTACTTGGATAATTCAGTCTAAATAAAATCTAACAGCTTTTATTACAAAGTACCTAAAAGATACTCTTTATACTAGTAGAAGATTAAATAAGTCAATAAGGGTCTAGAAAAAGTAAAGTCATATCTTATCTCACTCTTTGAGACTTAGTTTAGGACATCTTTAAATTGTTTACTATAAATAAATAACATTGTTCCTTTCGTTTTCCACATGTATTAAGTTTGTAAAACACTTTCTGTCGATAACTTAACACGTTAAAACTTCGCAAATGCATTTAAAAGCTTAAAAATTTCTTTACTTAAAAAACTAGGGTAAAAATTATAATCAATCTACTCAGGTTGCATGAGGAATGGTTATGTTCAGAAGGCACAGAGCACAGTTTCAGGCTATGCCAACCCTTTTCCTAAACTTATAAACCAACCACTCTAGCTCTCATCTGTGTTCACAGGAGACACTGACCTCAGGGAGACAGGCGAACAGGTCTGGCGGGGAAAAGCCAGTCTACCCTGAACCAAATACAACTGCAGCACCAACAAAAATAACTTGGTTTGGAGAATGAACTCATCATGTACAGATTAAGACAATGATGATGGAACAAAAGGAAGAAGGAGGAAACAAGAATAGGCGGAGGAAGAGGAGGAGGAGGTGGGGGGAAGGGGAAGGGAGAGAGGAAGGAGTAGGAGGAGGAGGAAGAGGAGAGGAAGGAGCCACCACAGGACAACTACCATAATACTTTTGAGGCGCCATGAGCCAGCGATTTTATTAAATACTTTATTTGAACCGGCTCACATAATTCTCAAGAGAACACCATGGGGCAGGCAGTCACATATCAACAGTTAGAAAATGATTCCTAGAGAGGTCAGCACACTTGGCTAAGGTCACACAGCCAATAATGGCAAAGCTGGAACTTAAACTCAAATCCCCTGAGTGCTCAGCCCATCTGTATAATCTCCAGGACTCCCTGTCCATATTATAGATGCAATGATACCATTTATTTATGACCAATTTAGGGAGTACCTTGCAGCGGTGGGTCAAAATAGCAAGTGCTTGTTAAGTTATCATGTAATTTTAATAGTGATTGGAACAATACTGTGGGAAAAGCTAAAGAATAACCAACCTATTGATGATGTGCCCTCTAAACAGAGGGACAATGAGCGGTTCCAAACCCATTATGAACTCCCCAGTGCCCAATGCTAGTTAATATTCCCCAGGGGGCTTGGGAGGTGGGGTGTACACACAGACCACCGAGAGGTGAGAAGAGTCCCTGGTATGCAGAGTTCCTGGACCCTCAGATGATAGGGAGAGGATTCAATGGGCAAACTGTTAGAACAAATGGATCCAGAGCAAGCTGCAAGGTGCATGGCACAGAGAAAGTTAACGGTCATCTGCTTACTTCTGTCAACCAAAAGAGAAGTTCTCTCAGCTGCCCTGACCAATTAATACCTCACTAATTGGAGGGCATCTGGAACAGAAAACAAAGCAGCAAATGTACGTGATGGGAAAAGTTTTGTTCACACATAAGGATGAAAACAATGCAAGGAGCTCAAAGCTAACAATCCAGACTTAACAATAATAATCTAGTGTGCTATCGAAGAAAATTAACATAACTAGAAAGTATGTAGAGTCCCTCACATTTTCTGCAAGGATGATCTCTAATAGGACACTTAAAAAAAAAAAAACAATATATAAAAAAGGAATGTGCTCAGACAAAACCCTACCAATACCATTTTAAACTGTTATTTCTAAAATAAAATGAAACTAAATAACCCTTTAATAAAGGAAGGGCAGGGTCAGGCACACCATCCCTCCTGACTCCAGAAGCTGTGAACATGAAAACCGCAGCAATAGGCTTGGCAGGCACTTTTTAAACAGAGAAGCTGTGAACTTTCTAAGAATTCATAAAACCTTTTCTCCCACACTTCTGACCACTTTTTTTAAAAATCCTCTCTCCATTGGGGGGAAAAAATGTATCTCCCATCTTTACCAACAATATTGGGGGAGGGCGGTTGCTGGAACTTCAGGTTGTGCGGGGAGGCCCTTTGATCTGCACCCTGATGAGGGACCGACCCCCTCTGCTGCAAGTCAACTAATGAAGGGATGGAATTAGCTTTTATCCTGGGCACTTTCTTGAGCAAGAAAATATGCACTAATCAGCTGTCCTCCATAATCAGTCATCTGGCTAATGACCTTTTGCCTTAAAACACTAAAATTTCTGAATGATGTGGAAAAGGGGAAACAAGAACCAGTTCCCCACTCGGGAGCTCAATGGATCATCTGGAATTGGAGCCGGGAAGGTTAAATGGCAAGCCTGTATCCTGGCAAGGTGATAAATCTGTAATCAAGAGCTGCAAGCTTTGGCACCTCAATACTAACTTCATTACTCCCCAACCAAATTATATTTCTTAACTAGAAACAGGCCAGAAATAAACTCATGCACAGTATTTTCCTTCCGAGTGTCTGTCTTTTGGAGAAAACCATTGTATATCTGTGTTCAGAGTCCACTTTATTAGTGCTAAAAAAAGGGAACTGCCAATGTTTCTGATGGACCGGTCAGTGAAGAAAGTAGAGCATATAGAAAAATCTTCTAGGTTAAGGAAATCTGCACTGATTTGTTGAAAGAGGTTGGTTCCTCCTCAACAATTAAGCTAAAATTCACTGAAAATGGGAATTGCTGCTGCTAAAAATTTCAGCTAATGCAGCCCACTTTAATAACTCCCCCAACAATCAATTTTCCTCCTGCAAAGTCTAGGAAACTTTGGGGAAAGAAAATTGGGTGCCAGTTCCCAGGAAAGGTCCCTGTGAGTGAGCCACAGATGGACACCTTCCAAAAGGCCTCCTCACTGACATCTGAAGTTACTCAGGGATATAAGGAAATGACCCTCCCTAAAAAAATGAATGGAAAGGATATGGGAGGAGAAAAGTGGGCAGCTAATTAAACATTTGTACAAATCAATGTTAAGCCAAATAATTCATAAAGCGCATGTGCATACACACACACAGAGCCGCCCATGGCTCTGGACCACAGGCCGTGAGGCAGGACCCACTTACGGTAGTGAGGTTCCATGTAACCGTTCCTGGGGTCCATGGCGAACACCGCCCCGCGGTACGGGATGGAGGGCTCAGCCAGGTGGGGCAGGGACCCATGGATCTCCTTCTTGATCAGCGAGCCCCTCTCGTCACTAGAAGTGGCAGGCTCCTCGCTGATCTTGCCAAGCCCCTGGACACTCTGTGGCTGCATGGTGACTGCGTTTCTTCTCTCTCTGTGATAGGTCTGTCCAGGACTTTCATCCTCTGAAGAAAGAAGGAACACAAAAGCTCTGTGACCATTTTAAGGAGCAATTCAGAAACAGTCATCCCTTCGGTCTTCCTCCAAAAAGAAGCCAATTTCTCATTCTGGCGACTTTGAAAAGCTACACCATGATGGGATGTTCTTCAGACAAAATTGCTTGTGAATGAGGGCCCAAAATACAAATGGAAGAATGAAGGGGAGCCAGAAAGGAGCCAATTAAATTGAGATATAGGGAGAGTCAGCAAATTATCATCACAGGCTCACAGCCGAATCTGCCAGTGAGGCTCTTCCTGGGGACTTGCCAATGCCCCTGCAAGTCCCACTGGAGCTGGACATTTTGCCAGCCTAGGGCTGCAGGCGGGCTGCGAATTTGACATGCTTGGTGGACAGCTTCCTCTCATCTGTCTGGAAGCCAGGCCTCTGGGGTAACAGGAGCTTGGATGCCCACTGAAGCTCTGGGTAATCCTGGGGTTATAGAGCCTCTCTGTACCTCCAAAGATGACCTGTTAGAAAGTGATCCAGACATTCTCGTGTCCTAGTTTTTTAAGTCAGATTTGTAACCCAATGAGAGATTTAATAAAGCCAGAAATGGTGCAGAAATCCACTGGTTACAGAGGATAAAGGTGCCGATCCTAGGAACTCCAGGGCCCCTTGCATGACACATCTGACCGTAGAACAGAGCTGATAACTAGAAGGAAAAAGGAACGAAGGTGAAAGTTCAAGTGTGAGATGGCTCTAGGGGCGAGGTTGGCGCCCATACTGCTGATATGTACAAACTCTGGTAGGGGCCAGACATTGCTTTAAACATGGAAAAAAAAAAAAAAAACAGCCCGATGAGATTCCCAGCTCCCTAATACTTCTGGTTTCCTTTTGACCTGTAAGAACTTTCCATCCATCCAGTATGGTTCTCTACAAATGTGATTGGCTGGCCTTTCCATAATAGCAGATCAAAGAAACAAGGCATAAAACGAAACCAAACTTGCAATCTGAACCCACAACAAGTGAACCAATTCATCTGTTAGAACCATACACATACTCTGAAACCGCATTCGCCAAACAATCTCTGCATTTAACCAACAGACTGTGCTCTGACAGGCAAGTGCTGATGGAAGCAAAGTTGTTCAGGCGCTGCTTGGGCACCTAATCTAAAAACTCCTGATCTGAAAAAAAAAGGAAAAGGAAGAAAAAGAAGGAGAAAGAAACTGTATTTGAAAAACAACAACAAAAAGAAACTATATTTGAAAATAAGTAAGAATAAATTTTACATGGGCAGATTTTGAATATATCCCAATATATAAACTTACCTTCAAAGTATTCCATAAAGCAAATATGCCTAGGTGAGAGGCCCTAAAAACCAGCAATAGTGTGCTTTAGCACTCTATTTGTTGTTCATACAAACTCGGAAGGAAATAGAGCTAGCTGTAAACACAGACAAGCACGATAATACAAACTAAAGTAACGACTACTGTTTTGTGTTGAGTAAGGACTTAAACTAAAGCCAGTACTCTTTCTGCCTATGTCCAGAACTTTAAGAAATAAGCAATGCATTGTTTTCAGTATAGCAAATAACTTGCAAAACAGTATAAACCATGAGGTACACTTCAGTTGTCAGTGAATTTGCTGACTATGACAGGGTAACTGTAAAACATTATTGTGTGCAGATCCTCACCCCAAACCTTATAATTATGGGATAAATAAAGAATTTAATCTATCAAATAACTACTAAAAAATAGACGTAATACCACATTTTCACACATTGATCTTTATAAAAGCAATTCAAACCATGCTTTTGCTTATTTAAAAACAAACTACAAAAAAAAATCCTACATTTTTATTTTCCTTCTGATTAATACTATCCACCCTTGTACTTTGTTAGCAGTAAAATTGCAAACTATAGAATAAGGGCTCGCAGTCATGTAAAAGCAAAAGGGTGTCAAAAACACTAAAACTCTCCGTCAGTTTTATAAAATTTTCTATAACTTACTAATGGCTAAAGTCATATTTTCCACTAATTTCTGCCTGTATAAAACCTTTATTTCAAATTTCAACCTGAACTTGCAAACTGAGGTGCAAACGCTATAGAATGTACCTTCATTTGGAAAGCTAGAAAGCCCTTACCAAGAGGGGCTGAGCCTCCTAATTAGCATTCTCTGGGAAAGATGAATAACCAAGCCCTGCTAATCTCTTCCAGGTTTAAAACAGGATTCCCTTGACTTACTCTTCGTAGAAGAAATGAACTCTTCTCTTAAAACTACACCATTAAATTGAGGCAGTTTCTTTTAGAAACCATGCCTTTATAATGAGGATTTGAATCCAACTTCATGAATAACTGAAAATTTAGCTTAGTCTGTTTAGAGTCCTCCCACCTCCCCTCAGCCTCCTGGGAGAAGGAAGTTGTGGGGGGGAGAGAAAATAAGGGTGTCTTTTTAGCTAAATGATTCTTTTTTCACAAGTACTTAACTTTATAAAAATGAATTATTTTCTTAATCAGAGTTAAGCCAACATGTGTGGATATTAAGTTATAAAAAGAAATAAGCAAAGTTCAAATATTTAATACAGAAAAAAATTAATTCCCTTAAGTTAAAAAAAAATCAGGCAAGAATTTTTTTTAATATGGAAACTTTCATTAGGCTTACTTTTACAATAACAGTTAAGGCTACCACATTTTTACCTGCCCTACGTCTCCAAAACATTCCAGTAGACAACTATTTCATGAAGTTTACCTCGTGCACTGAGTTGCTTCTGACGGGTATTCAGATGAAAACTTGACAGTACACACGCTCCAGAATACAAACAACGACGGGACTTAAAAGCACACTCTCCACAGTGAAAGGGAAGCCTTCCAAGCAATATTCCTGCCTACTCTTATAAATTTAGCAACCACTTCAGCAAGCCAAAAGACCAAAGCTGTCTAATCTTGTTCAGTTGAACCGAGTTGTTCAATAAAGTTTGAGAGTCAGTGCAGACAGCTACACCAGGCCAAATTATTGACAGAAACATACTGTCCACCATGGCAACAAGCGAAAGTCGGCTGCAGAAATGTAAGCAAACAGCCCACGGCTCCAGGAGCATCTGCCAATGGACTTTAACAGCCAAATACAAGGCGGCTGTTTGGTTAAACTTGTGGCATGCTCAGGGGTCACACCGAAGCACGCAGTTTGGGGAAAAAAGTTATTTCAAATACTGTCACCATAATCTCAACCTTTTACCTCCTTTTTTCTGTATACTCTTGCTTAAGTGGAAGTTAACAGATTCCTGCCCCAAATGGAGAGCTGCCCAAACATCATATTTAAAAACTGTCCCAGATTTTCCAAACTCATCCAAAGGCAACTACTGACACTGAGCCAGACACTCAGGGCCATAAACTCTGAGAAATCAAAAGTTGCTTCATTGCAAACACTGCTTAGACTGTTTACAACAAAGATCAAGAAGAAAGTAATCCTGTTGTGCATGAAGCGGGACTAGAACACACACTCCTCCCGTGCATTGCTCACAAACTCCTGATGATTTCTCACTGCGACCCAGGAAACAAGTGTATATATATTCTCCTAAGACTTGAGATGAAAGTATCAAAGGATCCTTCCAACATAAAAATAGAACCCTGCTCCGCATCACTAACTAGGAACACCTCCTTCCGTCACCCTTGCAAAATTAGCTGATTAGGAAGGAGCTCACGGTACAATTGTTCACCTTTTTTAAAATTAACTTGGATTTTAAGCTGTTCCCTTGAAATCCCATTTTAACACTGTTACTCCTGTCTTTCCCCAAGATGCAGAAGACAGAGTGTAAGAGAGGAGACGATACTTACAACTCAGGCCCCAGGCTCTGGCTAGCTACTTTCTGCAAACTTCTCTCGGTGGGCTTCCTCCGACTCTGCAGACCCTCTAAGGAACATTCTGGTGTCTCCCTGACTCCTTCTCCCACTCCCTGGCAGTGCTTCTCCCATTAGAGGCATTAAAAGTGGTTGGAGCCATGCTAAATTTAACAAGCTCATTAGTATTCTTTCGGAGTGCTTCTGAGTGAACTCTCTCTATTCAAGCCGATCTCTCCAGGAGAAGGGTCAGGCGGCTAATCATTAAATCAAACTAATGTCACCCTATCACAATCAGCCCGAGAGAAGAAGGGTTTATTATTTCAGTTTATGCTAAATAAACGGTTTTACAAATGGTCCCCAAGCAAGGTCAACAACAGCTTCAATTACAAGACAAACTTAACAAGAGTTGCTATAAACCAAGTACTCAGTATTGACTTAAGAACAGGCTCAACTCCACATATTGCCACTAGCCGAGTATTACAGGAATGCATATTGTAAAATAAAGGAGGGGGAGGGAGCTTCTTTCTTTGCCAGAATTTGCGACTGCACAGAGACTCCTCATTCACCTCTCTCCTACCAGCTAACCGCTCAGCTCAATTCACCCCACACAAAGGCTGGAGCCCAGACCTCAATGGACCGAGTGAAACATGTTCAAAACTAGGCTCTCTATTGTGACTGAATTTCTTAACATCTTTTCAAAAAGCGGAGAATGCCTTGAGGCTAAAGGAAGAAACAGGCTAATGGTGAATTGGGAATTCTGAGCAAATTTCAGAGCCCTTTCCTCCTAGCTTTTGAGGTTGAAAGCAAGCTCTTTCCTTTCAAGTTTCAAAGTCCTTTTTCCTCCCGCAGTGTCACAGAAGGATTTGAAAAGAAGGTAATTGTGCTCGCAGTCTCCCTGATCAGAGCTTACGTCCTATTTCTGGTATTTCGGAATACTTCTTGCAATAATAGTGCATATAGCTCAATCCCTTAACCGGCCTGCACTCTGCAATTGCTCATTAAATGAACAATTGCGGGTATAAAATGCCTTTTATGTTCAAGGTCTGGATATAAGATAAGCATTCTAGGACTCTAAATTTGGTTTACTAAGGAAACTCTCCATCATTAAATTACAAAACTGAAGTCAGAATATCAGGCTTTCCCAGAAAAGTGGCACTCAGATTTCAGTGAGCCAAAATGAAGGGAGAATGGGGGTGGGGAGAAGGCAACAAAATGTTAAGAGTGGTGGGTTATTGGGGGGAGTGTGGGGGCTGGATACTCAGATTTCTAGCCCAATGGAATTCTAAGGAGAAAATAACATTTCCATGTTTAGGAAGATCAGAGATTGTGAAACCTACTCATTTCCAAACTGAATGATATAAAGTCATCGTCAAAATACATTAAAGCAGGGGTCTGAGAGTATCAATATGCAGAGGAATATTCATGACCCCTCACCAGCAAGCGTCTCACACACACACACACACACACACACACACACACACCCTTAAAAATAGAAACAATCCTTTACCAATATGGAAAGTTTTATCATTTATTATCATCTCACTTCCTCACAACCCCAGGCTGTGGAGGGCAAGGTGTTAGGTCCAATTTCCAGATCAGAAACGAGTAACCGCTTCCAAGAAAGTAGGTGATGCAAGAAGAATGCCACCCAGGCCTTACTGAAGCCATGCAGCCCTCTTAATAGGGCAAGAGGTCTGTTCCTAGGCAGGTTTGGGGATGGCACCTGAGGTAGTCTGCATCCCCAGCCCCTCCACCACCACTACCACCCATAAAGCAGGAATAACTACACACTTAGGCACAGTCATTTTCAAAATTCCAATCCTCTCCCATACGTCCACTCCTGGAAAGCCCCCAGTCCAAACGATAAATCTGTGCTGAGACATCCAACCTCAGGATCTCAATACCACAGAGCATCCTATCCTCAGGGACAAGACACACATTTGCCTTACACAGGGCTGCACCCTGGCCCCACAGCACACTGAGGCTCAGCCAATGGCTACTTAATGTTACTGCAGTTCTTAAGGTGACCCCACAAGCCTGAAGCCCCACCTTCCTGTTCAGAGCAAGAAATGGAGGGTCTTTTTCTGCTTCCTTCCCAGAAAACGGCCTCGCTGCGCGCTTGCAAAGAGAATTCTTTCATTCCCTCCCCCACCACCACCCCGCATTATTTATTTGTTGCATCTTGCCAGCTTTTATTTCTTTGGTGTTTTACATTTTGATGTTCTTTGAAGAAGAAAAAAAACACACCATGGTATCCAAGTTCTTGCCTCCCTGATTCAGAATTCTCATAACTTTGACCAGAGAGAGACCAGAAGTGAAAAAAAGAAGAGACTTAGAATATCCCTACATATTGTGGAACTGTGCTAGATAGAGGCAATTAAGTCCCTGTGGTTTTTAGAAGAAGACTCTTGTCTCTTCCCACGTGACTGCAGTTATGCCTAAACCAGAGGCTGCTCAAGGCAGGCTAGAGCGTGGCTTCCTCAGGCAGACAGGGAACAATGCTTTCTCTAGGAACATTTCCAATGCCTTGGTGAGACATGGCCCTTCTGAAGCTACAAATACTTCTCCCATTGACAATGACTGATGACAGAAGGCATGGTCCCGACGGAAGAGAAGAAAGCACTCTGCTTTGTCTGCAACCTTTACACCACACTGAGGAGCCTAAGACACGAGAGGGCTGCAGCAGGACCGGAAGCTCTGGAGAAATTCAAGTGGAAACCCTCATCAAAGATGACAGAGGAGCGCGCTCTTCCTACTTTCATCCACCAGGAGGTTTGGAGGTAAAAGGACAGAAAAAATGGCCTTCATCAGTCTTAAGAGTATCTTAGTTATTTTAACATTTCTAGAGCTGTTTGGCCAAAGAATCAAATATAGTCTAGACTAACTCCCCACTGGCCCTTCACCGGAAAGTATCTGCTCCAAAGTTCAGGTTAGCGCGCAATCCAAGGCTAATTTCTCAGCTCACTCCCCACTACTCAGTTTACAGAGGGCCATTCAACTTCAAAAGGGGTTCCCTGGGACCAGAAGAGAGTAGGCAGAGAAAGCAAGATGAGAATTTAGATAAACTAAAATGCAAAACCCAAAATGGCTGTGACCCCAGGGACTGCAGCAGCAGGCTGTGACGGTATGCAGAGCAAGCAGCCTCCTGCCCTTTTTAAACAGATAATACCATGAGGGCTCTGCTCCTGGCCCATCTGGGAATCAGGAACTGATAAGACTATCTGCTTGTCTGCAGCCTCACCAGGCCTGCCTTGTGGCCTGTAGGGTTTCCATTTACTTTCCTTGTGCCTCTCTGAACCCACACAAATCAGAGGTCTACAACCCTGCTCCCATCTGTACCCCCACCTCTGAGAGGATGCTTCTGGGTATTGATGACATGGACAGCAAAGAGTTACCGTGGCTTGGTCAAACATTCCCCTACACATTAGAGCATTTAATGAACAAACCCAACCATACTAACCATCTTTCAAAATCCTAGACAGAAAGCACTAGCCAATCCCACCTGTAGTGGGGGGGGGGGTGGGGGGGGGGGGGGGGGAACAAGACCCTGAGGGTCCCTTCAGGTTTCCCTGTAAAAGAGAGGAGGAGATAGTCCCTATTTTTCCATGAGCTTAGAAAGACCCTTCCTTGAACCAAGAATTCTAAAAACTGTCATGGAGCTTTTCTATTAGCCTGCTATTAGTTACTAGTCACTGCTTACACAGAGTGAGTTAATTAGTGACATCAAAGGCAGTACAATAAATTCTCAGGAGGGCAAATTTTTCCCTTCTGCCTAATAGTGCATTTATGCCTATCTGTGAATGACAGCCTCATGAACATTTAGGTATCTGAGATTTCCTTGAGAACTTAATTTTAGTCTTTTGTAAGCAAAGAATGAGGAGTCTCTCTTCCTTACTTTGCACCTACAGACCTGAGCAGTTAAGATTCCACAATGAGACCTACAGCCGACAGTTTAACAGAAACACTGAAATGTCTTTTCACAAGGCCAGTGTCCAGGGTGCTGCAGCCTGCTGCGTCCTCAGATGAGACCTACTGGGGAGTTCTAGGGGAGCCCAGAGTCAGAGGGAGGAAGGAAAGAGCCTACCCTTTCTTTCTTTAAGGATACACAGGAATAAATCTCAGTAACAGCTTCTGCTGGCATCACTTTCAAAAAAAGGTGGTCCCTAAGTTCACACCCCTCCCCTCACAACATCAGCGACCAATTTCCTAGCCTTTCTGCCATGTTTTGAATTGCAGGAGGGAACACAAACCTAACTGGCTTCAGCTGGTGTTTTCATGTTGCATGGTTTTCGTTTTTAGAAGGTTAGGTAATGAGGAAGCCCACGCACGTAGTGAAGTGTGTGCTTTTTAAGTTTTAAAGATTATGCTTATTCCATTACAGAAATCAGACCCTCTTGGAGGGTACACTTAAATATCAAGAGAATATCCTCACTGCATCCAATGAGCTGGGGCTCTGCCCACACTGTGAGAGGATTAGAGATGGTGAGCGGGGCTCACATCTGTGACTGGGCTCTGGACGAAGCCCGGTGCTGCCTGGCCAGGTTTCTACAACAGGGGATCCCTCTAGCCACCACCCACTTTCACTTAAGAAATGTGCATTTGAGAAACCCACACAACCACACATTTCGATTCTTCACACTTTTACACAGGTAAGGCCTGGGATTGCTTTCTTCTAGTTACAGTGGCAAAAGTCTGCAACTTTGTAAACTGCTTGCACAAAATGGCTCCGATACTGTCTGTAAGCGAAGCAGGAAGAGCCACGACGAAATCTAATCTCCCCCCAAAGCCCATCTTCATGGTCACAGCCAAGACAGGATTCGCTGGTACTCCAGCTGCTCTGCTCTGCTCCTGCCAACTGGGTAGGACAGAAACAGCCTCCTACCTCCCCCTGCAGGGAGCCTGAGAACCAGGACACACCCAGAACTTACTTTTGCCCTGGTTCAAACTTTCTAGGCACATGTAGGAGAACCAAACGTCCCAACACCAACAAATTTATTTTGATTTTCAAGAAGTCCCAGTCAAAGCAACTGTGGAAACAAAAATCCAAACTCACCTACCTTTCTAACATACAAGTGATTTAAGACTCAGTCATTTTCCTACCAATCTCTTTTTGCAAAAGCCTGCCAACTCAATATGTTAACCATATACCAATAAATGACAGCTAATGTTCAGCTACTATGAGGTAGGAAGGACTGGCAAAACCATTGTCGTTAAGCTCATTTGCCAGAAAAGAAAACTTTGGCACAGAGAATCTGGGTCACTTCCCCAGCTTACCCCACTGGTTCTCAGGCAGAGCCTGGAAGCCCGGGCAGTCAGACCGTAAAGCCCATTTAAATATCTGGCTATTAGCCCTTCCTACTCAGTGACAAAAAAAAATTTTTTTAATAAATTCAAATTTGAATTTTGGTCGATGCCCTAAAACACAGGTCTGCGAACTTTACAACTACCCAACTCTTAGACTGAAAGCAGCCATAGGGCAAGACTTGAACCAAAGAGCATGGCTGCGTTCTAATAAACTTTTCTTTACAGACACTAAAATTGGAATTTCATAAAATGTTCACGTCACATTTTAAAATGTAAAGAATCACCCTGGCTGGTTTGGCTCAGTAGGTAAAATGTCAGCCTATGGACTGAAGTGGTCCAGATTCGAATCCAGTCAAGGGCACATGCCAGGGTTGTGGGCTCAGTCCCCAGTGGAGGGTATGCAGGAGGCAACCAATCAATGATTCTCCATCATCATTGATGTTTCTTTCTCTCTCTCTCTCTCTGAAATCAATAAAAAAATATTTTTAAAAAATAAAACTAAAAATGTGAATAATCATTCTTAATGGGCTGTACAGAAACTAGCAGCAAACTGTAAATAATTGAGTTTCAGAGAGGGTACCAAGAGACAGTCACTTCCTTAGACTATTAAAATGTTCCCATAATAGGCTAGGTGTATCAAATAATTCCACTTACAGGATAGATCTTAAAGAAAAAATTAGCAAATATATTAATTTATATTCAAGGATGTTCATCACAGTGTTATTTACAATTTTAAAAAAGTTAGCAAAATAAATGTCCATTATCATATTATATGATGAAATGTCATTAAATATAGTACATTCAAGGATTTTAATGAACATAGGAAAGAACTGGGCTAAATGCCAAGTACTGTTTGTTCTAAGGCCTTAAATGCCAATCCTATGAGCTAAGTATGATTGTGATCCTCATTATAAATAAAAGAAGTACTTGCCCAAGTAAACTCAGCTAGAAAGTGGCTGAGCCTGGATTAGAATCCAGAGTCCCCCTCACTTACCAACTAGACTACCACACCTCCAAATTTTTTAAGGATCCAAATTTTTGGAGGTTGGGAAGGTGAGAAGAAGAGAAATATGTAATTATTTCTATACAAAATTCCTAAATTAAAAAAAAAGAACTTTAAAGAAATGCACCAAAGTAGCATGAAAACATTTTTATATTTTTCTTTGTTTCTATATTTCCCAATCATTTTAGATTGCAGAAATAGCTTATCTACCCATTATTTTCCAGCATATAAGACGACTTTTTAACCCAGGAAAATCTTCTCAAAAGTCAGGGGAAGTCTTTTTTGGGGTGTGTGTGTGTGTGTGTGTGTATAGTGTTCCTTGTATGAATATATCACAACTTATTATCACATCTTATAGGGCGGGTATATCCCAAACTCTGTATTTTAACTGGAAAAGTTGGGAGTTGTCTTATACACCCAGCCGTCTTATCTACTGGAAAATACGGTAATTTACTTTTATTTTAAGTTATCGTAAGTATGACCTTTACAATGATTCTCTAGAAAAGTCCAAATTAAGCACACATAAATTAAAATATTATCTCACAAATTTATGTCCTAAAGTCTTGTTACACCACTATAAAGTCTAAGTACCTGGTAGGCTATTTTTACACATATTAGGAATACCTGACATTGATATTGGGCTTTATGGAGATTTCAATATATTTTATTTAAAAATCATAAGTTATTTTAACTATTTTGTATCTATACACAAGTGCCTCCCCAAAATTCCCTCACCTACCTCCCCACAAAACTTGTAACTCAGCTTTCACTAACCATCCCTGAATTGTTTATAAGGGAAACTACATTAGAAAATATCATGAAAATACCATGGATATAGCTTGTATTTATTGAGCATTTACCCAATTAAATGCCAGGCCATGTGTTCTATGTTCCATGTGTCTTAACTAATCCACTCAAATGCTCCCAGGCCTATTAAGTATGCAGTATCACCACGTTTCCAGTTATTTAGGTAAATATCCTGAGGCTTAACAAGTTTAAGCAACCAGCTTCAACTCATACTTGATCAGCACCACTTTCTCATCTATGATAAATGACTAGCAACCCTTGCAAAGTATCT
The DNA here is from genome assembly GCA_011751065.1 of Lasiurus cinereus. Taxonomy (NCBI): domain Eukaryota; kingdom Metazoa; phylum Chordata; class Mammalia; order Chiroptera; family Vespertilionidae; genus Lasiurus; species Lasiurus cinereus. The sequence goes on from JAAGEH010000307.1 coordinate 39,115,180, forward strand.
CCTGTATAGAAGCCGGCAGAGCACTGATTTGCTTGTGCTTTTCGATATGTGAAGATTTAGAGTCACCATTAAAATTATTCTACTTCTCCCTATAAAGGTTATTGGGAAAGGCTACTGCAAAGTGTATTCAAATGAACTTCATTGTAAACTTCAATCTCGAGTTATGAAACACAGTTTAGAAACTTCTCTGCAGTTCTGATTCTGCTTCAGCCGTTGTTACTGCCACGTTTGGATCTTAGTAACGTTCAGGATCTTGCAGTGTAAATAACACCTCTCATGTTCAGGCTAAATTATTTTTCACCACTACTCTTCCAAGCCCTTCCCCTTCCATACCTGTTATCTTTTTATAGTGCTTGTAGGCTCTGAATAGCCATTTTGCAAAGGATATTTCACACTATTTTCTGGGGTACTGGCTGGTAGGCTTAGATGCAAGAAGCAGTCTGACTATTTGGTTTGTGTTCAAATTAACTAGAGCTCCAACAGTTAAAGCCATACATGGTTTATTGAAAGGGACATATGTCCAATAGTTAAAGAAGCATAAAGAGAAAGGGAGAAAACTTGCTGTCGGGAGCGGCTTTGCTAGGATTATTTACCAACAAATGAAAGGCCTGCCAGGCTGCCCCAGGAGGATGCGCCCCTCCCGCAGGCTGGAAAGGAATGCAGAATGAGTCCATAAAATCAGTGTCCCACTCAGCAGAAACCTCCCCCCCTCCCCACCCCCACAGAAGATGATTATCAAACTTTAGCAAATTGAACAAAGTTTTCTTTTTTTTTCAATCAAGAACAAAAACCAGAAAACCAGATTTCTTCTTAAAATGCACTATTAGGAATTGTAACTGTTCCTAAAAGTGCCAGATATATTTCTACCCATGCAATATTAAAATAATAAACGTCTTTCCAATTCCTTTTAATGATGGGGGACGCAATAAAAATACAGCAGTGCTTCATTTCGCCAAAGGAGCTGGAGCAAAAAGAACCAAAATAAATAAATAATAAACTTACATGGGCCACTTACCAAAAATAAAGTCACTTAATTCAAACATTTACAGGAGGTGCAGGGAGCATTTTGAAAGCAAAAATTCTCATAATACAAATCTCCACTAAAAATCACTGCCAGGGGCTGAGACAGGGCAGGATCTTATTTTTCAATTTATTTTTTAATGTTTGGGTATTAATGACATCACCTCCATGCCATATAATAAGGCAGCATGGTATAATAAAAAAGGATTTGAAAACCTAGGTCCCAGACTTCTCTCTTGCATTTAGTGGGTGTATGACCCAGGATAACTTAAGCTATATCATACTGTCATTTTATATAGCAGGGGGATGATAAAACTTGTCCCTCTTATTCACAGAATTTTCTGAGTATAAAATAGTATTATGAAAAGGATTTTTTTTAATATATTTTTTCATTGATTTTAGAGAGGAAGGGAAGAGGGAGAGATAGAAACACAAATGATCAGAGAAAATCACTGTTTGACTGCTTTTGCACACCCCTTACTGGGGATTAAGCCCACCACTCAGACCTGTGCCCTGACCAGGAATCAAACCGTGACTTCCTGGCTCACAAGTCAATGAATGATCAACCACTGAACCACACCGGTCGGGCAGGATCTTTTGATATAAACTCTGCATTTATGAATGCCAGGTACTACCACTACTGTCATCTATCTAATAATAACACAAAGCAGGCTAGTGGGGTGCAATTGTTCTAGGCCAGAAGTTAGAAGGCTTGAGTTTCCAGGCCTGGACCTTTAGCTAATGTTGACTGAACCTCAGGCAAGTTGCAGAATTTCTTTGGGCTGCTGCTTTCTCATGTACTCCACTCAAGTTCTCATCGATGTCCTAGAAAAAGATGGGATGATGTAGAAGTAAGTGCTCTGAATCCTCTAAGCAGGCAAATAAATGTACACCTTCACCAAGAACCAGGCCAGATAGCTTGGGAGAGAATAATTACTGTTTCACAACCAGAAAAAGGATCCAAGTGAATGACCTATAATTACACTGGTCATCTCTTTCACCTACCTCTTTGAGTCATAAACAGCATTTACCAAACGAATGTGCCCCCTTGAAATATGCAGAGAAAATATTAAACTGCCCTCTACCTGATTTTCTACAATGACTTGAGGCATTTGAATCTTCCCAAGAAATCCATTTTAATATCTCTCCATAAACAATATTTACTATAAGATAGATTAAGCAAATTCTGTTAGGCTGATTGTTGGCAATCTACAGCCACTGCCTGTTTTTGTACAGCCTATTAGCTAAGAATGGATTTTACATTTTTAATGGCCAAAAAGTAACCAAAAGGAGAATATTTCATGAATTATAAAAAGTACATGAAATTCAAATTTCAGTGTCCATGAAGTTTTATTGGAATATAGCCAGGTTCATTCATTTCTGTATTGTCTGTGGCTGTTTTCACACTACAAGAGCAGTGTTGAATAGTGACCAAACGGCCCACATAAATCCAAAAATATTTATTAGCTGTAAATGTTTACCAACAAAAGGGTGCCATCCCCAACTTACCTATCTCAGGGCATGCTAAGAACACCCATTAGTAAAAACAATAAAGCATACCTGGGAAATAGACAAAAATTAAGGCAGCCCCATTTTCAAAGTACTTAGTATTGATGCTTCTAAACATTAAAATAACTGTGAGGCAGTAATATCACTGAATTTTATGGATGAAACAGACTTAAGAGAAATAAACTTCCCCAAAGTTTCAAGTCAGTAAGTTGGGGATCAAAGGAATTTCCTGTAATTCGAATCTATCGATTTATATGGTGAAAAGAGGAGAATTTTTGGCTTCAATAGTAACTTAAAGGTAGAAAATGTTTCCTGTTTCCTCTGTGCTAAGCACTAGGGTAAATAATAAATTTTAAATATAAAATCTGAAATACATATGATTAGAGGTCTATCTTCTATCCAGCTTCGGTTGTGTTTGCAGTTGTTTGGGTTGTCTGTCTGTTTAAGAACAGTCACAAAACAAACAAGTACACACTTATGTTCAAAGTGCCACTCTCTCTGGAAGTTGAAGGTGACAAAGGCCATTTCCCACACAGCAGGCTATTCAATGCACCTTGTTTCAAGTATAAGGGAAAGTGCCCTCTGTTGAGCCAGAAGAATCCCAAAAGATCTATTTTTTAAGATAGGATGAACCAGACCGGCATGTATCTTTGTTAATAGGGATGCCAGACTAAAGTTTCAAGTCTTCCTGTTCCCACCAAACCAATAGTCTCCTGGCCAAATGTAGTCAGGGTTCCAAGAGAGTGTTTCTGCACCTTGGATGAAAAATTGAGCTCAGAAGAATTAGGGTTGTCTGAGTCAACACAGAGAATGCAAACTAACCCAGGTCTGCCATTCTCCACACTTGGTTCACATCGATGAACCATGTCAAGGTTTCCATGTGTCCTAACACCAAATCTGACTTTCTGAGAGGAGTAACAGCAAAAAGGTTGCTGCTCTTCCAGGCCTTACACCTGTGATTTCTCTACATGTGAAAATATCTGAGAAGGGAAGGATGGGCCACTGGGTTGGTGCAGAAGACAGGGTTGTCATAGTCAACATTGAAGTAGGCTTTTGGGAAGCAAAGGGATCATCTTCAGATGTTGAATACAGGAGTGTAGACCAAACAGAGAGTCATAGAGTAAGTTTGGACAAGATCCAGTTTGGTAAAGTTTTAGGTGAGTCTCCTCAAATTCAGATTTTCAATGAGATTGATCATATCTCCTAACACCTCAAGAATTCGTTCAACTCAACAACACAATATTAATAAGTGAGGGCTTCCATATGGGTTATTTTGGTTTGTTTTTTAACTTTTCTTTCTTCTATAATTCACATCTTGCTGACACAAGTAGAAATTCCTATTTCTTGCCAAGAAATTTAAGTTTACTGCCAAGCCATTCAGATATTAAAATTCTTCCATCCTCACTCATCTCATTGCCCAGTCCAGCTCTAAAGCCCTCAAGAAGAGCTGGAGAAGACAGCGACCCAAACACATAATCCAGGCAATTTTATTATGCTGGACAATTTTATTAATTCTATTGGGTCTCTTTAATCTATTCCTTTAGTTTGTAAGGGGCAAAAATCCTAATATGATCCAGATAGCAAAGCAATATATCCTTTCCTATAAAATGAAAGCATTTCACCATTCATTCAGCAGAATAGGAACAACCATTGAGACTTCACTCTTGGCTCCCTCAGAGAGAAGTTGCCACTCCTTAGCTCTCAAGTAGCCCAGCCTCACAGAGCGGTGAGTGAAGGAAGCTCATCCTTATGTCTTCCTTCCTGTGCATTATTGGCTCTTGTTTAAGGTCCGGGAGAGACAGAAATAAACACTTCTTTCTATTTTCAACCTAATTTTCAAATCTACACCACAAACCTGTCTTTTCCTGTCAAATGACAATGGTATTTGCAAATTATGGATCTTTTATCCAAACACTGATTCTTTACAACCATAACCTCTTTCTGCAATATTCAGGCCATAGTCTTCCTGGCTAAGGGCCTCATAAATTACTCAGAATAAAACCAAGACAGGCATTTATCTCTACACACCTGTCTTTCCTTTCATTCTGCTCCTCCTTCCCCCACCCAACATTAGAGAGTGCTCTTCCAACCCACCTTGACCGTCACACTCCTCCCAATGCCAGAAAAGAATACTCATCCCCATCACCAATTCACCTGTGCCATGTAGCTGCCCCTCTCTGATTTACCTTTTCTCCAATTAAGCCTTTATTAGACCCAACACCACTTCCATCCAATACACCAGTTTTTTTCCATATACATCAGAACCACTGAGCAATTCCTAAGATCTCTGACCCAGTGTCTCTCCTGACCTTGTGTGGCTTGAACCTGCCTCCTGAAGTTGTCTGTAATGTTTCCAAGAATTGTGGTTTTTTGGCCAATTTAACGGCCCCTACCATTTTTTAAATGGCTCCAAATGTGAGTAAACAGTCCTTTGTAACTGTGGCTATTTTTTAATAAACTTATCAAGATAAACTTAACATTCATTGTAGGGTAAAAAAAATCAAAGTATGTGTACAAATATAAATTTTAATTTAATAACACAAGCAGAAAAGTAATCACTTAAACAATCCTGTAGGTTTCAAAGGTGGGGTTTTAATATAGTTGTATATTCCCATGTTTCAATCCCCTGAAGGAATCTAAAAAAAAAAAAAGTTTAGTTTTTATGTAAGCAAAGTACATTACAGGAGAAGTTTTATTATTGCAAGAGAAAGAAATAATGACATGATTAAGGAATTAAAACCTACTCAATAGATTGCAGTCCTTGGCAGGTATAGCAAATCTGTCCAAAAACTTTTAGCTTTAGAGAAACTCCCAAACGTTTTAGTAAAATTCCCATCCTCTGAGGTTGCCCCAGTCCCACCCAATACCACTTCCTTATCCAATGTGAACTGTCTTGTTATGTTCCTATTTGAAGGCTGTTAAGAGTTAAAATAATTTGCAAAAGCATCAGGGTTTTCATAGGGTCCAGGAGGATTTTTATTTAATTACTTTTTAATAAAATATCTCCCTCAGAAATACATATTCCTGAAGCCAAATTTGTAGCCACTTTTCTACATAAGCACTGAAAAATGAGAAAACAGAAGTCCTGAGTTAGCATAATTTCACTAATCAGGTCATGAAGATATAAATGTGCCACACAATTTATCAAGTCATTAAGTCAAAATATAATGCTAGTGCATTTGGGGTTCTCTTTCCCCACTTGTGCCATGACTTGGTCTTGACCTTATCTCATTGAAACCAGTTGCTGATGATCTCAAGTTCTGAACTTCTTTTGTGCTCTTCTGGGCTGACCACAAAAGGAACACCAAACAAACAAACAAAACAAAACAACAGGCCCCTTAACATCGAACCAGTAGATTCTGTAAAGTCACTGAGCATGCCCTAGCTGGTTTGGCTCAGTGGATAGAGTGTCCGCCTGTGGATTCAAGGGTCTCAGGTTCAATTCTGATCAAGGGCACATGCCTAGGTTGTGGGCTCGATTCCCAGTAGCGGGGTACGGGAGGCAATAATCTCTCTCATCATTGATGTTTCTGTCTCTCCCTCTCCCTTCCACTTTGAAATCAATAAAAATATATATTTTTTAAAAAGTCACTGAGCATAGTAACGTTTTGAAAAATCCCATCCAAAATGCACAACCCAGTCTGGCAAATAAGCTTCAAACCACAGAGGAAAAAGACAAAAACACTGGGAAATAGATACCTTGTGGATGTTAAAATTACATATTTCAAGAATGAAAAAGCAAACTCTTTGTGGAGTACAGAAAACTGAAGCAATGTTGCAAGTTCTGGTGTTTCTCACTCCATTGCCTAAAAATCTTCTAGAAGCATATGTCATTTCTCAGTTCCCAAACGCCGACTGTCTACAAGGCTAACGCCAACTGCTTGTCCTGAATAAAGCCTGAGCGAGAGGAACCACCCTCCGCCTCTTCTCTCCCATTCTCTGAGGTTGCCCCAGTCCCACCAAATACCTGCAAGAGCATTTCTCACACATGAATCTTGTTAGCTGTGATATCTCTGTGCCTACATACCACTGGCACTAGAGAATTATTCTATAGATGAATAAGTAATGGAATGAAAGGGGTGGGACTTGCAGGTACCGTCTGATAGTGACAGGGCAAGTTTCCTGCCTCTCCTGTTTTCAGTTAGCAGTAGCAATAGCATCTATCTGATTAGGATCAAGCCCCGGACGAGAGGATATAGGGATGTCTTTGGAGAGTCTGGAAATGGGACCCCAAGAAACAAGCTTCCAGAAAGAAAGCACAGCTCCCAACAAATAAGGGAGGATGAAGAAAGGACAGAGGAAGTCACTTATGGCAGCATTTTGCAACAGGTGGGCCCTGACTCTTTATGCTCCCTTGCACTGTTGCCAGACTAGCAGTTAAGAACACTATCCTCCTATTCATAAACTTAAGGCTGGTATCCTTTTAATGGCAGATAAAATATTAAGGACAATCAAGCAATGAAAATGAGAATAAATAAACAGATAAAGGGCAAGGAAAATGGATAGGAATTACTAAACCACAGACTACCTCTCTCCCAGCATCAGTGTTTCATCTGTTCAAATAAGTTAACACTTTTCATGTGTTCAATACTAAACTCATGGAAGTTGCTGTGGAGATTAATATTTAGCCTATTTTTTGAGCAAAGTATAAAGTGATCCACAGTTTACAGAAATACCGATAAAACTGGAAATGTATCAGCAAATATCTGGCCTTCCTTGATACTATGAACTATCAGGTTAGATGTGTTTGGGAAAATATTAGTGACTTTTAAATAGATGTGTACACACGTGATGGATTAAAGAATACAAATGTAAGAATTTAGCCTTTTCCCTACACATATAGGAGAGGGGGACAGAGATTATCAGACAGAAAGAGGTAGGGAGGGAGAGAGGAGGTGAAGAGGGAGAGAGAAAGAGCATTTTTATGTTGCACATGGATTTAACTCTAAGCCTTTCATCTTCAGTCTAGTGAGAAATGCATTTGCCACAGGCTGATAAGTAAATGGGGTAGAACTTCAAAACTCATGTCAACCAAAGAACCTACAGAGAGGGGAAAAAATTAAACATAAAGATGGTAAAAGGCAACCATCATTTTTTTTATTATTTTGGGGTTTTTTTGGTTTTTTAATTATTTTTTATTAATGTTTTACATGTGTACATATCTTCCCATTGCCTCCCCATCCCACTCCCATGCATGCCCTAAACCCCGAGTGCCTTGAGTCCATTAGTTATGCTTACATGCATGCATACAAGTCCTTCAGTTTACCTCTTATCTACTCCACCTCTCCCTAACCTTCCCGCTGTAATTTGACAGTCTCTGATGCTTTACTATCTATCTTTTCCTTCATCAGTTTATAATGTTATTACTCATAAGTGAGTGCGATCATGTGGTATATTTCTTTCATTGACTGGGTTATTTCACTTAGCATAAGGCTCTCCAGTTCCATCCAGGTTGCTGCAAATGGTAAGAATTCCGTCCTTTTTTATGGCAGCATAGAATTCCATTGTGCAGATTACCATAGCTTTCTGATCCACTCATCTTCTGACAGGCACCTAAGGCTCTTTCCAAATCTTAACTATTGTAAATTGTGCTGCTATGAACATAGGGGTGCATATATCCTTTCTGATTGGTGTTTCTAGTTTCTTAGAATATGTTCCTAGGAGTGGGATTACTGGGTCAAATGGCAGTTCCATTTTTCATTTTTTGAGGAAACACCATACCGTTTTCCACAGTGGCTGCACGAGTCTGCACTTCCACCAGCAATGCACAAGGGTTCCTTTTTCTGGGCATCCTAGCCAGCACTTGTCATTTGTTGATTTGTTAATGATTGCTATTCTGACAGGTATGAGATGAAATCGCATTGTCATTTTGATTTGCATCTCTCAGATAATTAGTGACTTTGAGCATGTTTTCATGTGTCTCTTGGCCTTCCTTATGTCTTCTTTCGAAAAGATTCTATTTAGATACGTTGCCCATTTTTTTACTGGGTCATTTAATCTTCCTTTTCTTAAGTTGTATAAATTGTCTGTAGATGTTGGAGATCAAACCTTTATCAGTGATAACATTTGCAAATATGTTCTGCAATACACTGGTCTTTCTTGTTTTGTTGATGGTTTCTTTTGCTGTGTAAAAGCTTTTTATTTTGATGTAGTCCCATTTGTTTATTTTCTCTTAGCTTCCATTGCCCTTGGAGCAGTATCAGTGAAGAAGTTCCTTCAGCATATGTCTGAATCTGAGATCTCGCTGCCTGTGGATTCCCCTAGTATTTTTATGGTTTCCCATCTTATGTTTAAGACCTGTACCCATTTTGAATTTATTTTTATGTATGGTGTAAGTTGGTGATCTAGTTTCATTTTTTTGCATGTATCTGTCCAATTTTACCACACCACTTATTGAAGAGACTGTCTGGACTCCATTGTATGTTTATTCCTTCTTTGTCAAATATTAATTAAGCATAATGGTTTGGGTCCATATCTGGATTCTCTTTTCTATTCCATTGGTCTATATGTCTGTTCTTGTGCCAGTACCACGCTGTTTTGAGAACAGTGGCTTTGTAATACAGCTTGAAATCTGGTGTTGAGATCCCACCTACTTTGTTCTTCTTTCTCAGGATTGCTATGGCTATTAAGGGTCTTTTTTTGTTCCAGATAAATATTTGGAGAGTTCTTTCTTGGTCTGAGAAATATGCCATTGGTATTTTAATGAGGAAAGAACTGAATCTATAGGTAGCTTTGGGTAGTATGGACATATTAATGATGTTGATTCTCCCAATCCATGAGCATAGTTTGCTCTTCCATCTGTTTACATCTTTCTTTATCTCTTTTTTCAGTGTCCTGTAGTTTTCCATGTATATGTCTTTTACCTCCTTAGTTAGGTTTATTCCTAGCTATCTTAATTGTTTTGGTGTAATAGTAAATGGGATTGTTTTTTAGTCTCTCTTTCTGTAATTTCACTATTAGTGTATAGAAATGCCATAGATTTCTTGGCATTAATTTTGTATCCTGCTATACTGCTGAATTCTTTATTAAGTCAATTAGTTTTTTGATGGAGACTTTCAAGATTTTTATGTACAATATCATGTCCTCTGCAAATAAGGACAGCTTTACTTCTTCTTTTCCAATTTGGATGCCTTTTATATCTTCTTCTTGTCTAATTGCATTGGCTAATACTTCCAGTACTACTTCGAACAGGAGTGGTAAGAGTGAGTATCCCTGTCTTTTTCCTGTTCGTAGGGGAAATGGTTTTTAACTTATGCCCATTGAGTATGATGTTAGCTGTGGGTTTATCATATATGGCTTTTATGATGTTGAGTATAATGCTTCTATTCCCACCTTGTTGAGAGTTTTTATCAAGAAAGGGTGTTGGATTTTGTCAAATGCTTTTTCTGCATCAATTGATATGACTATGTGATTTTTATCTCTCAATTTGTTTATGTGATGTATCACGTTTATTGATTTGCAGATATTGTAGCATCCTTGCATTCCTGGGATAAATTTTACTTAGTCATGGTGTATGATCTTTCTGATGTACCGCTGGATCTGATTTGCTAGAATTTTGTTGAGGATTTTGACATCTATGTTCATGAGGGATAATGGCTTATAATTCTCATTGTGTTGTCTTTATCTGGTTTTGGTATTAGGGTGATGCTGGCTTCATAGAAGGAGCTTGGAAGTGTTCCTTTTTCTTGAATTTTTTGAAATAGTCTGAGGAGGATAGGTTTTAATTCTACCTTGAATGTTTGGTAAAACTCCCCTGTGTACCCATCTGGCCCTGGGCTTTTGTTTGCTGAAAGCTTTTTTTTTTTTAATGTATTTCATTGAGTTTTTACAGAGAGGAAGGGAGATGGATAGAGAGTTAGAAATATCGATGAGAAGGAGACATCAGTCAGCCACCTCCTGCATGCCCCTACAGGGGATGTGCCTGCAACCAGGATACATGCCTTTGACCGGAATCAAACCTGGGACCTTTCAGTCCACAGCCAGCGCTCTCTCCACTAAGCCAAATTGGCTTCAGCTTGCTGGAAGCTTTCTGATGACTGCTTCAATTTCTTCCATAGCTATTGAACTATTGAGATGTTTAGATTCTTCCTGATTGAGTTTTGGAAGTTAATATTTTTCTAGGAATATGTACATTTCCTCCCAATTGTCCAGTTTGTTGGAACAGTTGTTCATAGTTTTTTTAAACAATCTTTGTATTTTGAAGGGGTCTGTTGTAATTTCACCTCTTTTCACTTTTAATTTTGTTTATTTGGATCCTCTATCTTTGCTTCTTGGTGAGCCTAGCTAGAGGTTCATCCATCTTGTATATCCTTTAAAGAACCAGATCTTGGTTTGTTGATCTTTTGTATTGTTTCTTTGGTCTCTATGTCATTTATCTCTGCTCTGATCTTTATTTCCTTCCTTCTGCTTACAATGGGCTTTTCTTATTGCTCTCTTTCTAACTCTTTGAGTTGTAGGGTTAGGTAATTTATTACCATTATTTCTTTTTTTTTTTTTTGCAGTAGGCTTGTAGAGCTATGAACTTCCCTCTCAAGACTGCTTTCACTGTGTCCCATAGATTTTGGATTGCTGTGTTTTCATTGGCATCTGTGGCCATGATGTTTTTTATTTCTTCCTTGATCTCTCTGGTTACCCTATCATTGTTTAATAGCATGCTGTTTAGTCTCCATGTGCTTGATTTTTTTCTTTTAGATTATTTTTATTGTAGTTGATTTCCAGTTTTATGCCACTGTTATCTGCGAAGATGATTGATATGATTTCTATCTTCTTGAAATTTGAAGAGATTTTGCCTATGACCCAACATATGGTCTATCTTTAAAAATGACCCTATGCACTTGAGAATGTATATTCTGTGGCTTTGGGGTGAAATGTTCTGAAGATGTCAATTAATTCCATCTGGTCTAGTGAGTCATTTAGGATTGATGTTTCTTTGCTAATTTTTTGTTTAGAGGTTTGTCCAATGGTGATAGTGAGGTATTAAAGTCTCCTACTATGATTGTATTTCTGTCAATCTCTCCCTTGATATCCTCCAGGAGTTTTTTTTTTATATATTTGGGTTCTCCTATATTAGGTGTATATAGGTTTACCAGAGTTATTTCTTCTGATTGGATTGCTTCCTTTAGTATTATGAAGTGGCCTTCCTTTTCTCTTGTTATGTCCTTCACTTTGAGATCTAATTTGTCAGATATAAGTATTACTACCCAGCTTTTTTTTCATTTCCATTCATCTGAAAAACCATTTTGCACCCCTTCACCCTCAGACTGTGTGCATCTTTTTTTCTGAGGTGAGTTTCTTGTAGACAGCAGATATATGGGTCGTGTTTTCTTATCCAATCCATTACCCTATGACTTTTGATTGGAGCATTTAATCAATTTCCATTTAAAGTTATTACTGATAGGTACTTATTTGTCGCCATTTTTATTCTTTACCCCTGTGTTCCTTCTTCGCTTCCTATTTCTTTTTTTTACAGTAGACTCTTTAGCATTTTTTGCATTGCTGGTTTGGTGGTAATAAATTCCCTTAGTCCTTTTCTGTCTATGAAGCTCCTGATTTCACCTTCAATATTGATTGTTAGCCTTGCTGGATATAGTATTCTTGGATTCAGACCCTTCCTTTGCATGACTTTGTATATTTCATTCTATTCTCTTCTGGCCTAATGAGTTTCTGTTGAGAAATGAGTCGCTAGTCTGATAGGGGTTCCTTTGTAGGTAACTTTCTGTCTCTGGCCACTTTTAAGATTCTTACTTTGTTGCTGGTGTTTGGGAATTTAATTATAATGTGCCTTGGCATAAGTCTTTTGGGGTTCATTTTCCTTGGGACTCTGTGAGCTTCTTGGATTTGTGGGGGTTTTTTTCCCTGATATAGGAAAGTTTTCTGTCATTATTTCTTCAAACAGGTTTTTTATTCTTTGCTCAGTTTCCTCTTCTTCTGGAATCCCTATTATGCAGATGTTGTTTTGTTTCTTGTTGTCCCAAAGTTCCCTTACGCTCTCCTCCTGCTTTTTAATATTATTTTCTGGAAGCTGCTCTATTTGGGTATTTTTTTCTACTTTGTCTTCCAGCTCATTAATGCAGTCCTTTGCTTCTTCTAGTCTACTTTTGATGCTTTCTATTGAGTTCTTTACAGCAGGGATGTCATTTTTCATTTCTTCTTGGTTCTTCTTCATTTCCTCTTGGTTCTTACTCATATTGTCGAATTTGTCTCCCATTCTTTTCAGCCACCTTATGATCATTTCTCTGAATTCTTTCTCTGGCAGGTTGCTTGCCTCCATTTCATTTACTTCCTTTTCTGGCAATGCCTGCTTTTCTTTTATATGTGGGCTGTCTTTGTCTCCCCATGGTTTCTCTTTTCTGGGTGTCTGGTTATGTAGTTCTCTCTCTCCTTATCCCATGTGAAATCTGACCTTTCCGTGTGGAGTGGAGAACTCTTCTGAATCCGAGTGTTTGCACTAATTGGAGACCAATGTTCTGGGGCTCATAGCTGTTCAGTGGATGCCACAGTTGTAGATTTTCAGGCTTCCAGTAACATCCATGTTCCCCTTCAAGATGGTGTGGTCTCTGCATCTGAGCTGGTGGTTCTGGGAGAAAAACCCAGTAGCAGTGGGGGCTGCCTGGTCAGGGGAGCCCCATCCAGCAGTCCCACACCTTCTCCTAGAGTATAGCTCTCCCTTAACTCACAAACAAACACTCTCAGTGCGATCCTCAGCTGTTCTGTCTGCTCAGGGACAAGTTTCAGGACATGTCCGTCTATTTCACCACCATTTTTTTCCCCAGTAGCTATAATTTTTTAATGCTTTTTATTTAATTCTACCAAAAGATTATACAGCAGTGTGATCCAGATTTGTTATATCTCTCAATGTCAACTCATGTACACACACAGCCTTAATCCAATTCCTCAGCCCAGTGGTCGGCAAACTCATTAGACAACAGAGCCAAATATCAAGAGTACAACAATTGAAATTTCTTTTGAGAGTCAAATTTTTAAAACTAAAACTTCTTCTAATGCCACTTCTTCAAAATAAACTTACCCAGGCCGTGGTATTTTGTGGAAGAGCCACACTCAAGGGGCCAAAGAGCCACGTGTGGCTCGCGAGCCGCAGTTTGCCGACCAGTGCTTTAGCCCAAAGGTGTGGTTTTCACTTAGGTTCTTAGTAAACCTAAGTGGGCTGCTTGTAAAATCACTAAGTTATCAACTCCTCTTAAGACAATCTGAACCTGCGATTTACTAGGATGAATTAAGAACTGATAGAAAGGAAAATACAATTCTTCATGTCACAGTGCAGCCTAAATCAATACTGAAACCATTAGAGAACTTCATTACTTTCTTTTTATATATATATTTTATTGATTTTTTTACAGAGAGGAAGGGAGAAGGATAGAGAGTTAGAAACATTGATGAGAGAGGGACATCGATCAGCTGCCTCCTGCACACTTCCTACGGGGATGTGCCCACAACCAAGGTACATGCCCTTGACCGGAATCAAACATGGGACCTTTCAGTCTGCAGACTGACATTCTATCCACTGAGACAAACCGGTTTTGGTATTACTTTCATTCTTACTAAAAGTAAGACCAAGGAAAGACAAATTACAAGCTCTGCTGCACTGCTGGCCCTTGATGTGTTCACTTGGCTTAAAAGATGTAGGGAGAGAGGTCAGAAGAAGATTGTGGGCACATGAACTTTTGCTAAAATGTTCTATTCTCCAAACCAGGGATATCTTGTAGCAGTACCATTTGCAACCAAAAATTTGAAACTACAAATGCCCAGCATAAATTGTGGCATATTCATACAGTGGAACATCACACAGCAAGGAGAATGAATGCTTATAACTATACAAAATGAAGGTGAATCTTTTAGGCAGAAAGTAGAGAAAAAGAGAAGCTGCCAGATACAAAAGGAGAACAGATTTATAAAGTACAAAAACAGCCACAACTAACCTAGGCTGGTAGCCTTGCCCAGGGAAGGGATGAGAGGGTGGGAGTGGCCTTGAAACTGTTCATGATAGTCTGTTTCTGGAGCTTAGTGCTGATTTCATAAATATGTTTGGTTTATGAAACTCATGGAAGTGTACAATTTATGATATGTGCACTTTCCTGCATGCATATTTCCTTCAGTAAAATGTGGTAAGTGTCAGTTATAAAAGCTTCCAGATGGTTGCTCAAGGTCAGCTTCTTCAGATTTGTCTCTTGTGCTCCCATTCACAAGTGCTATTATCTTTCTTAAACAGGAAACTTACAGCTGTGTATTTCAGGTTAAATACAAACCTATTTAAATATTTGCAATATGTAACAAAATGTTACTCTATAACAAAAAGAATTCCCAAGATAGGGGTGATGGGGCATCCATAGGCAATTCACTGAAGAAGAAATTTAATAATGTGCCAGAAGAAAATAAAAACTAGTTTTTATTTCATTATAGAGTGAAAGAAGTAAAAATTGAAATATATACTGGGTATTTTGGAGGGCTGTTGTTGTTGTTGTTGTGTTGGAGGGCTGTTGTCGTTGTTGTTGTTGTTGTTGTTTCCCTTGCTACCAAATCAGGAAGTGTTGGCAAAGGCTGAGTAAAGGAAAAGTAAAGTAATACATTTTGTATACTCACAAATTTGTACACCAGCTTGGTGACCCTTATGACAAGTCTTAAATGTATATACCAGTTTACCCAACACTCCCGTTGCTAGGTACATTCACAAAGAAGGAATTTCGGTTCCATGCAAAGACTTAGTTACAAGGCTATTCACTGAAACATTACTTAAAATAAAGGGGGTAAAGCTCATAAATGACCAATAATGAGAGATTAATAATATCCACAAAGCAGAGATAAGGGCTGGGAGGAGAGAGAGGAGAAACAATATACCAAAATGTTAGCAGAAGTGCTTATCTCTGGGAAGTTGATTATGATGAGTATTTTTTATTATTTTCTCTTGACTGTATTTTTTGACATTTATCTAACATTTAAAAAAAGGCTTAAAATTGTTTAATTTGGAAATAAATGTGGCTTTTCAGAGCTGTTTCATGCTTAAATAGTATATAGAACATGCCAGCTCTTTAGAAATCTCTTGGTCTTTCTGAAACATGAGGTAGTGGTAAATAAAGGAGATGCCAGAATTCTCCCCACAATTTCCGCAATCAAGTATTTGCTTGAGTATTTTTTTTCTTTCTGAATCCCCATGGGTATGGGAAAGAGGTTAGAGACACTCTGTGAGCTCACACCCAGCTTAACCCTAATTCCCCAGACAAAATAGAACCTGTGAGGATTCATTTGTTTCTCCTCTCTGCAGCAGTGACTCTCTCTCT
>JAAGEH010000307.1:39131010-39244191 GCA_011751065.1 Lasiurus cinereus
TCTCTCTCTCTCTCTCTCTCTCTCTCTCTCTCTCTCTCTCTCTCTCCACACACACACACACACACACACACACAAGAGCTTTGCCTTCACCATGCAGCAACCTTGTGAACTATGAAGATTATTTCACATTGTAAAGCCATGGAAACAGAGGCTCAGAGAGGTTAAGCATCTTATTCAAAATCCCACAGCTAGGAAACAGCAGTCAGAGCGAGACAACTAGTCAAGACGACTGACCCAGGAGTCTAGCCCTCCAGCCCTGTAGTAACCCAGGCTACACCTCACAATCTGGAGGGTACACAGCTGTCAGCCTCTCGTTAGTCTCTCTGCAAGTCAAACTGCTGTGACAACAGTTGCATTTTCATTTTGCATCCTGCAGCAGTTATCGGCCCTGTATGTGCTGGTGAAATGCCTGGGGCCTCTCTCATCTGGGGAAGTGGAGCCTTCAGGAGCACCAGGCTGGATTGGCCCAGCAGATGCCCAGGTGAGCAGTCTTCTCAAGGAATCAACTGAAAAGCCTAACAGATGCGGAGAGCTTTTCTGTCCGGTCTCCCTCACATCCCAAGCAATGTTAACTACTGCTAAGGCCCGAGTCTGGCTATAATTTCTGAAAAGGGAGTTTAAAACTTGCATTAATGTTACTTTTCAGTCTATACAACAAATCTAGCAACATGAACGGCTGAGTGTCCTACGGGGAGCAAGGTGATAACTTGGCCGTCTGTTTCCCCTTTTGTGGGAAGCTGCCCATTCATTCTGATTTAGAAGTAAATATTACAATATTCTCCAACCTTTGGCTCCCGGTTCTCCCTCCCTTTCCTTATTTGCATTCCAAGCTAGGCCTGCCAGAAGACTGACAAGAGCATGGCAAATCAGGCTCTCTCAGGAGCATAGCGGGATTTCTGAGGCACTGATCCCCAGAGCTCAGAACCGTCAGGAAATCCTTAAGTAACATGATCAACCAAAATTTAGCTAGTGACTCTCAGGAAGGGGCTGTGCTCATGCCCATGTAGACGTGACTCGAGGAGATGAGGAACGGGAGTGACTGCTGTAGAACCTGAGAGAAAAAAGCAGCATTTGTCCATTTCAGTTCTCACAACTTCGTATTTCAGCATTAAATAATGGACACACACTTGACCACTGCCACTTGGCTTTTGCTGAGGGATTATAGAAATCTTGCCTTACTCTGTCAATTCTTCAAAAATATCCCCATTTTCTATTTCTCCCAAAAGACAAAAAGACAATGTAAAGCAGACAGCTGATAGTATTTGAGTTAACAAACAAAAATGTTAAGCGTAGTATGGTTTCATGTATTTTATGGAATAAAAGACTCACTAATATGTATGAGGCATTAATAGTGACAATATAATATAAAATATAAACATTCTGACTGCTCAAAAATTCCAGATGACAATTTTATGACATTTAAAATCAATGAAGGATGCCTATCACCTGATAATATCTGGGCAACTGGTTTTTCTTTCCAATCTGACTTATTCCACCTAAACCAGGTAACCTCCCGTATCTACAAATAATACAAATAAAAGTGTTTTTTTTTGGCAAGTCTTATCTGTGAAAAATGGGGAACTGACCAACAAATTTGACTTCCTGCCTTTTGTTTACAGGGAACTTCATAATTGGGTCTAGAGATGTCTCCACTGTATGTCAAAACTTCTTTCCACAGAATGCACCTTTCAGCCAATCCCACAGACTTGGCTGGCTTCATCCCTAACACCTGCTTATTCATTTCCTCCCCCTGAAATGTTAAAAGCTCTGTGCTGCTAACCAGCTGGTAGAGTTGAGCAAATCCCCCCTAAATCAGCCCCTGCCAGACGACCCGGGAGTTAGTTCCTGGTGGCTCTTTGCTGACACACAGAGAAAACAACTTAAGTACATTCTGGTTCACAAAAGAGCCTTCACGTGTTTCACAGCCCTCTTCTTTCATCTGCGGGTTCACAGCTCGTTTTTGATGAACTGTGTTCATCAGCCGCCCCCCCCCCCCGAGCTGCACAGAGGGTGACAGCACGGGCGTGGAGTCTGGCTGCAAGGGTTCAAGGCCTAGCCCCTCACTACACTCAGCACAGAGCCCCTGAGCTCTCAGCGCTGCTTCCTCATCTGTGAGTCACGGCGGTGGCAGCGGGCTTGCCGTGAGGATTAAGGGGCACACATGAGAAGTGTTCTATAGATGTTAACGCTCAGTAGAACTGCTCGCCCCATGCTGACATACAGTATGTCTGTACAGATGTGGGATCATCTTTCCTGCCTGATTTATATTAAGTTCAGCCTCCTACCTTAGAGTTGCACCCCATGCAATTTTTTTTTGAGTCCATTAAGTTCCTAGAGAGACCTGAGACCAGCTGATCAAAAACACACCACATATGTGACATTACATGCACCTGTGTGTCTGTAACCAACTGAGTGGTAAATGTTCCTAAGTGCTACCACTTACCAGTGATGCTAGCATAAATGCAATGCCCTGCACCATTTCCCCAAAAAAGCTCACCTTCCACACCTCAGTCCAGCCGTGGGAGCTGAGGAAACAAACTGCACCCCTTCGGGCCTCAGTTTCTTCATTTTGAAAAATGGAGGTGACAACAGCTTCCCTCTAAAACCTTGGTGAGGAGGAAATGAGTTACCTTACACAAGCTTACACAGAAAAGCAAAACTGCTCCATGGAAGTAAGTGGATTCTAATTTGCATACTGGGATAAATAATAATATTAACAGCAACACCAATAGCTATCAAGTGTCACGCTGTGCAAACCCTTCACATCTTTGATTTCCTTAAATCCTCACCACAATCTTATTATTCCCATTTGCCAATGAGAAAAGCAAAGGTTAGAGAAGGTAAGAGAGTCTCCCAAGGTCACAACAGCAGGGTCAGACGAAACCCAGGTCTGAGGTCCCACAACACATCTACTCTACCCTAGACAGTGCAGGCCCACAAGCATCTTCTTACTTTGGCAGCTCTGAACTTGCCAACTTACTTCAAGTCACAACAATATAATGGAGGAGCATGGTCACACGAGTTAGCCAACAAGATTATTGAAATCAGGCACAGAGACCAGCAAAGGGATAAATATCCTATTTCACCTGGATTTACCATTTACTCAAAACTCATTACCTGTACCCCACACATGTTGGTGCTGACCAAAGATAATCCTCCAAGATTCATCTGGTGTCAGAGGGAGCTGTTTCCCAGCTGAAGTACAGGGACCGCCTCCACATTTGGTCCACTACTTGGCCCCTAGGTCTTGACAAATCCTGTTTAGGTCCATGGATCACATAATATTCCTTCATGAAAACAGATGTCAGCTCAGGTTTCTAAAACTTCTCTACCCTCATCTAGGATCTAAACCAGTCCATGGAGCCAAGAATCCTAAGAATATTGTTTCTCCTCTATCCTTCACAAACACATAGGTATATATTCAATGTCCTCTCTCTCTCTCTCTCTCTCTCTCTCTCTCTCTCTCTCTCGTTCTCTTTCTCTCTCCCTCTCCAAACACACAGGTATATATTCAATTCTCTCCCCCCACCCCTCTCTCTCTCCTCTTTCTCCGGATACTTGGCCCAGCTTGGCTCCTCGTTCAATCAGAAGAAATAGAATAAGGCATGAACTCATGCAAACAACTGCCCAAAGCAGTACAAGCCATCAGTTGTGTAAGTAGCAGACTCCCTGCCCCGGTCTGAACCCAACTGGGAAAAGTCTGCTTCCTCACATGTCTAAGACAACCTACTTCTTCAGCCCTAAGCTACTGAGAAAAATAAAAGATCCAAAACTGAATTCAGCAAGGAATATCTCCAAGGAACTATTTCCCAAATCTTCACTTGGTTGCACGATTCTCCTCTGAACCTGGGTGCAGGATTATTGATCACTGCATCCTGCTTGCAGCCCGTTTCCGGGCTCCCCTGCCTGAAGAGGGCTGGCAAGAAGGCTTGA
Source organism: Lasiurus cinereus (assembly GCA_011751065.1). Classification (NCBI taxonomy): domain Eukaryota; kingdom Metazoa; phylum Chordata; class Mammalia; order Chiroptera; family Vespertilionidae; genus Lasiurus; species Lasiurus cinereus. The sequence goes on from JAAGEH010000307.1 coordinate 39,134,944, forward strand.
TCCGATCCCCTTGGCACCTCTGAAATCTTTCTCCAAATTTCAAGTCAGCAGCCAAGCTATTTGACTGGAGCACACACTGAAGTGAGCCAAACCTGAATCATACTGGATTTCTCATAGGGCCGAGAAGGGGACACTTCCATTTATGCTTTCTTTGCTGCCTGATTCACCTACTTACTGATCACCAGCTTTTGCACAAAGGGCACTATGCCAGGTGCCCATAGGACAGCCCCAGTCCTTCCCTCTGGAAGCTTACAGACACCTGTTGAAGAGTCCATATTCTAGTGGGGGTTAGTGGGAGTGGCTAGAGGTCAGCAAAGGCCTCAGAGGACCCTTAAGCTGAAAACTGGGATATATCCAAAGATACCAGAGCTCTAGGAGAAGAGACAGAGATGGTCTTGAACATCCAAAGCACAAAAACATAAAGATGAATGTGACTTGAAACAAAGAGGAAGATTTCCTCATGATTGCCTTTAGAAACCAAAAACAGTAAGGCTAAATAAGGGGAGGGGAGGGTCCATTATCATCTCCTTTGCAGATAAAGAAACTGAAGCACAAAAAGGCCAAGAAGACAGGTAGTACATAGCAGTGCTGGACATGAACCCAGTCTACCTCCAGGACCCAAGCCTTTGATCCTGAGCTCTAATTCCACTTTTTTATGACTTCAAAACGTAGAAATGTAAAATATTAGGCTTGATGGAAAGAAAAGTGATCACTAATTCAGTTTATCAAAGGAATAAGGGACTGAAGACAAACTGCAGAGTGAATCACAATTATAAACATAGATGGATAGCACAGACAAGGGGTATTTTAATAGCTCAAAACTGACACAATTCCATGTGCCTCAGTAACAATTTCCATGCCTCCTGGCTTTGGCTCATCCAGTAAAATGATGCTAGTGTCATATCTGGTGGGATACCTAACACATGAATTTCATTCCCCAGATGCTTTATTGTGGTAAAATATACATAACATAATATTACGATCGTAACCACTTTTAAGGGTACAGTTCAGTGGTATTAAGGACATTCGTATTGTTGTGTAATCATCATCACCAGCCATCTCCAGAACTGTATTCATCCGCCTAATGCATAATTTCTGATGAGGTTCTGCTTTAAGCAATATCACTCACAATGTTGTAAATATTCACTAAACCCTGCCATGTGTGAGACAGGGCTAGATGTCAGTGCATTAAGACGGATACAACACAGCACTGCCTTCATGGAGCTAAAAGTCTACTAGCAAAACTGAACACATAATCAAATCAGGGCTTAAACAAATTTCAAGGGCTGTGCAATTAAAAAATCAAATGGGTACAATTTAAGATATGTGCCCCTCTGGTGTTGTTCAGTGGTTGAGCATCGACCCATGAACCAGGAGGTCAGGGTTCAATTCTCAGTTAGGGCTCATGTCTGGGGTTGTGGGCTCGATTCCCAGTAGAGGGCATGCAGGAAGTATAGCCGATCAATGATTCTTTCTCATCATTGATGTTTCTATCTCTTTCTCCCTCCCCCTTTCTCTCTCTGAAATAAATAAAAACGTATTAAAAAAAAAAAAAAAGAAAAGAAATTATACTGACAATGAGGGTCCAGCTCGGTTCCCAACTGAGAGGAATGCTAGCTTAAGACAGCATGCAAATGTCACCAAGGACCAGAAGCCACTCACACAACTTCTCTCCTTTGGAACAGAAAGTTGCAGAAGGAGACAGGGCAAAAATATGCATTACCCAAAGCACTGATGAAGCTTTAAAAATTAACTCTCTGTTTCACACAGGTAGCCTCTGGGGGGACCAGAATTTCCAGTAAGTAGCCAAACTGCAGGAATTCCACAGTCACATGTACAAGTCCCTTTGGCAGCTACCAACACTGCAGAAGTCAGATACTGAGCATCCTAGAATATGTGTCTTTGAAAAGACAGCCTGCTCTCACCACCTACGGTAAAACAATACAACAAAAAGACCTTGCCTTTGATCTCCAAGGAACTCATCTCCCCTCTCAAGAAGAAAGGAGAGCTATTCCTTTAGCAATCTGATAGGCCCCATCTGATTGAATCAGGGCCCCCTAATTCATTCAACAAATATGTATTAAGCTCTTACTATGTACAAGAAATTAGTAACTAGACCCTGTTTCAGGCACTTGGGCTACTGCACCAGGCAAGAAAATAGACACAAATCCTCATCAGCAGAGGAAACAGGCAACATCTGTTAGAGAGTAGCAAGAGCTATGAAAAAATAAAAAGTGGGGTGATGTATGGGGAGACAGGCAATGGGGAGAGAAGGAGAAGGTGGGAGGAAGGCAGAAGGCAATAAGGTGACACTGATGGATCTCACTGAAAAACTGACATTAGGGCACAGAATTGAAGGAGATAAGGGAGTTAGAAGAGATAGGGAGGAGGGAGGAAGAATGAACAGCTAGAACAAGAGGCCCCAGGGCAAGGGCTTTCCTGATGTACTTGGAAAACAGCCCGAAGCAGAGTGTGGCTTAAGCAGAGGGAGTGAGGTGGGGGGAGAGCATGCAGGGCCCTGAATTTGGGTCCAAGTGAAATAGTGAGTTCACAGCAGAAGGGTGACACAATCTAACCTACATTTTAAAGGCTCACTCTGGCTCTGTATTGACAGGCAGTAGGGAAGTTCAGATCCAGGCAGGAGGCAGGCAGCTATTGGTGAAATCCTAGGAAGAGTTGAAGGTGGCTCCTAGGAAGACAGCAGGGAGCCGAGGTTTAGGAAGGTACAGGCGACATGGGTCCATGATGTTGGGCCTGAACAACTGGAAGGATGGCGGTACCATGAACTGAAAAGGTGGGATGAGCAGATTGGAAAAGGTTGGAAATCTGCTCAGTTCTTCAATGACATATTTAGGATGATATCTGTTATACTAGTATAATGCAACAGAAATGTCTAAGTAGTTGAATATACGAATCTGAAATTTTAAGAGAGCAAGGTCCGGGCCAGAAGTACAAATCTGGTAGTTACAAGCAAATCCAGAAATCAATGTTTTTCAATTTGCTATCACCAAAGGAATGAGCAGAGATAGAAAGGAAGACCCTGAACTTTGGGGTACCCCAACATTAAAACATTGGAGAAAGGGGAGCCAGCAAAGGAGATGGATAAGTGGTGCACAGAAAGTAGGAAGTGGGCAGAAAGATGAGCTGGATGTCAAGTAAAGAAAGTACACTGAGGAGGAGAGAGGGAAGAGCTGTGTCAAACGCTGCTGAAGAGCCAAGTACGATGAGACTGAAAATTGGCCATTGGATTTACCCACATGGGATCACAGATGATGGCCTTGACAGCAGTCTCCATAGAGCAAGAGATCAGAAAAAAGCCAGAGTGGGTGTGAAAGGAAATGGCTGAAGAGAAGATGGAGACAGTGAATATAAACAACTCCTTGAAGATTTGCTGCAAATACCTGAGGGGCTGCAGAGCTGGTCACTGGTGAGGGTGAGTGTGATCAAGGAGCTTGTTTTTTTTTTTAGGAGGATTGATGCTTATATACTGGCAACATCATCCAGCAGAAAAACAAAATAGATGATTTAGGAGGAAAAAGGGAGGGTTATGGGCATTATGGCTGGAGAAGATAAGAACTGGGCCCATAGGCTATCTGGAGGAAGTGACTTTAGATATCTCTGGTAATAGAAGTGAGGGGATGTGGCTGTATGAGCTGGTGGAAGTTCCCTTGCAACTGGCTTAAAAGTAAAAGCAGAAAAGTAAGTCCCAGATGAGGTAGTTCAGTTGGTTAGAGCATCTTCCCGATATACTAAGTTCAATCTCTGGTAAAAGAATTTATTTTACAGAATCTAAAAAAAAATCCCTGTTAAATATTAGCTGTTATCATCCCTTCAAGCTTAAACATACCATACTAGTAGTGGCAACCAGTCCCATAAACAAGGGCTTATAACAAGCAAGCTTTGAACAGTTCAAAGAGACAGCAGAGGGGAAAGGATTTCTGACAGGAATCCATATAAGTTAGTTTACTTTTCCTTCCAGGTCACTAACAGGTCTATGACAGCCCAGACTTCTCCCAAAATAAAGAATATGTATGGGCACACACACACACACACACACACACGCTTCCATATGCATACTTACCTTATAAATTAGCTAAAGTCAAAACTCAGGAGTCAGTCATCTCAGATTCCTCTTTCCTCCCATACCCAGGTCCAACAGCATGTCCACACCACAGGCTGAATGTAGCCATTTCTATCCATCTCCAGTGACAATGCCTGCAACAGGCTTCTAAATGGCCTCCTAAATACACTCTTACCCTTCATTTTAACCAGGTAATCTTTCCAGAACGAAGAGGTCAGGAGCACAAAATCATAAGCCTGACCTCCCCAGATTGGGTCCCCAACTATGCCACTTATCAGCCTTATGGCCTTAGGTAAGTCATTTAACCTCTGTACTCAGTTTCCTCATCTGCAAAATGGGGATAACAGCAGTTCCTACTTGATAAGGCTGCTGTGAGAATTAAATGACTTACTCATATGAAACACTTAAAATAGGACCAGCACGTGCTAAGTGCCCTCTCTAGAAAAGCTCCTATTTCCAAACCCTGCAATAACTCCTGACAAACTCAGAAGAAAATTTAAATGCCTTGCCTTGACCTCATCTCATTCAGCTTCTCCAGTGTTCTTGCCATTCTGTGTCTGCTCTGAAATACACCATGCCTATGTCCCCTACAAGCCTCTGCTCTGTTATCCCCTCAATCTGCAATATTCTTCCCACATCTTCCCATGGATGTGCCTTCTGGTCTGTCATAGCTCCTCAGTGACTCACCATCTCAGTCCTTTTATGACCATCAGAGCACCTATCCCATAAGGTCTCCTTTTTTCCCCACTGTCTCCCAACTGGAAGGCAAGCCTGCTTCTCAGGGCAGGAACCTGGTCTATGTTGTGCTCTACCTCTGGGACCTAGAAGAGTGCCTAGTTGTAGTAAGTGGACAATGACCACTGTGACTGATGACTGCTTCCATGAGGGAATGAACAAACACACAAACATAGCCATGTGATATACAGGGTGTCCCCCAAAAAATGTATGCATTCTTTGCAGCTGAGAGTTCAATTGATGATTCTTTCTTTTCAGATTTAATTATGCAAAATATGTATACATTTTGGAAGTACACCCTGAGTATTATGGTGAACATCCAAATGTTCAACCCAGACCTCACTTCAAAGAACAACCTGTTGCTTCAGTTGCTATCAGCCAATTCCCTTCAACTCAGTGCCTGCAGGGACTGCCTGAGCTGTACAGAACTGCCTTCCTCAAGTTTACCCTGGTTCTTGGACAGCATTCACCTGATAACTGATCTATGAGGGGTTAGGAAGGTTTGACCATCTCAGTCCAATCAGGACATCTCTTACAGTCTATACTAGTTGCAGAGCCCTGTGAGTTGGCTGAAGCTGGTGTTGGGCCCGCATTGCATCTCAACATTTTCCTGCACCCACTCCCCATGTGCCCATCTCAAGGGAACTCCAATAAACATCTGCACACTAAACTCCACCTCAGCGGCTTCATCCCAGGAAATGCAACTTGCAATGCACACTATGCTGCAAGGGGGACACTGGCCCCATCCACCCAGGCAGGCAGGTCCTCAGGCTGGGGAGGCTTGCACACCTGGCATCTGCCCAGTCCCGCGGGTCCCCTCTTCTGTTTGGACTGACATCTTTTTCATTATAGTGCCTGGCCTCAGAGCCCACCCTGATGTGGTGGTGATGATGACCTTGGGAGGAACTTCAGTCCATGTTTTCCCGATGCCATCAGGATCCACACATTGTCAAACCTACAAGTAGTATTCTAGTTGTAATTCACAGCCTTTTTTTTTTTTTTCCACTCAGGGGAAGTAATGTAGAACTGCTTCCATCTCTCTGGCTGCTTTCTCATTCCATATTACTCATACATGTTCTCCTGTATCCTTTTCTGGCAGCCACTCAGAGATGATTCAGAAACATGCTCAGAAGCCTTTAAAGTGGTAATTTGAACCCCACAAGTGAAGCCATCTTTTTCTAATAATTGCAGCAGGATGCTCAGAGGTATTTTCTGTGTACTTCTCAGATGCTACACATGAGCTTCTGTCTTGCAGGACTAGGGAAGCACCATGCTTTATTCATGCCATTCTGCAGCCACCCAAATGTGCTGCAGCTTGTCTTGTGCAATCTGGTGTGATTACAGTTGTGCTGCCACAGGGGCACAAGTGCACGGTCTTTTTGACCAAGCAGTGGTGCTCTCCAGCTGCAACAGGGGCAATTCATGTCCAGGATGAAAGATTGTAATTTAAAAGAAAATATTCAGGTAACAGAATTTGAGTCATTCTTTCTTAAGTTAACCATCTCTACACACACACCCTGGAGTGCTTGACTTCTCCCTGCCGTTGGGGTGCACTGAGCTTGGCTCCTCTCTGGATGATGGCAGCCATTTGGCGACAGCTGGCTGGTGTGCTCCTGGCAAAACCTAACTGGAGCAGGGACTAAGAATTTAGCCTCACTGTCACCTTGTGTTAAGCAAATAATCAAACAAGCCCCAACCATATCATCAGCCACCTGGGTATGAAATTCCACCTTAAATTGACTTGGCACATCAGAACCAGGACTTAATGCTACAGAAGCTTGTAGTGGAAACAAAAGTCAAATCTTAGCACCTCTGACATACCCTTCCATGAAATAACTGATCGTTCTCTCTTTTGTCTCCCAATACCACTCTCCACTATTATACTGGTTGTAAATACTGCCCAACCCAAGTTTGAATTTTTTAAACTCTGTCCTTTCCATCTCGATTAAGCTTCCCTCATGGCCAGCACAGGGCCTGGCACAAGGCAGGTCCTCAAAGAGTTACAGAAAAGACAGTGAAGCTCTTGATTTACTGGGAAAAGTACACTTAAAATGTTCTCAGCCATTGCTAAGGTAATGTTGTGTTACAATAAAGTACCTAAGAACATACACTGGAGAAAGGGAAGTCTTCAATAAATGGTGTTGGGAACATTTATATGTGGAGAGCCACATGCAAAAGAATGAAGCTTGACCCTTATATTACACCATACACAAAAATTAGCGCAAAGTGGATTAAAGACTTGAACCTAAGACCTGAAACCATAAAATTCCTAGAAGAAAACACAGGTGGTAAGCTCCTTAACTAAAGTCTTGACAATAATTTTTTTTAAATCTGACACCAAAAGCAAAAATAAACAAGTCAACTACAATCACTGAACTGCATTAAGTTTCTAAAAAACTAAAATGCTACTGCACAGTGAAGGCAACCACCAACAAAATGAAAAGGTAACCCACCAAATGGAGAAAATATTTGCAAATCATATATTTGATAAAGGATAAATTTTTGAAATATAGAAAGAATTCATACAACTCAATAGCAAGAAAACAAACATTCTGATTAAAAATTAGGCTAATAGGTACACAAAAAGGTGCTCAACCAGTAGGGAAATTCAAATCAAACCTACAATGAATTATCACCTCACACCTGTTAGAATGGCTATTATCAAAAAGACAAGAATTAACAAGTGCTGGCAAAAATGTAAAGAAAAGGGAACCCTCATGTACTGTTGCTGAGAATATAAATTGGTGCAGCCACTATGGAAAACAATATGGAGGTTCCTGAAAAAATTAAAAATAGAACTACCATATGATTCATCCATTCCAGTTGTGGAATTGTGGTTATTTATCAAACGAAAATGAGAACACGAATTTATAAAGCCATATGGACCCCATGTTCATTGCAGCATTATTTACAATAGCCAAGATATAAAAACAATCTAAGTGTCCATCTATGGATGATGGGCAAAGAAATATATTTAATGGAATATTATTCAGCCATATAAAAAAAATGAAATCTTGTCATTTGTGATAATATGGATGAATCTCTAAGGCATTATGCTAAGTGAAATAAGTCACACAGAGAAAGTAAAAAACCTTGTGCTCTATTTTACATGTGGAATCTAAAACCAAACCAAGATCATAGATAGAGAACAAACTGGTGGTTGCCAGGGGCAAAGGCACTGGGGAGATTAGCTTAAGTAATCTAAATTTAAAGAAAAAAGAAATGTAGAAAACATAAAGATCATCGATAGGTCAAGGGAGATAATCAATAGGTCACGAAAAAAAAATGTGAAAAGTTATCCAATAAAAATCAGAACACATTTTTTTATTAAAGAAAAAGTACCAACCTCAGAAGATAGTTCCTTAACATGATAAAAATAATAATAAAATTATTAAAGTAACAGCCAATATGGTTATCATCTGAATTAAATCACTATTATCTAGGAATTTGAAGGCAGTCTGATGTGATAGAACATGGAAATCAAGTACATAGCAATTGGGAAGGAAAGAAAATATTACTGGCAGATCGTATTATAGTCTAATCTAGATGTAACAAAAATTATTAAAACAAATGTAATATTTAATATAGCCATAAAATCAAAAGTAAATATCCAGAAATCAATGTTCTATTTATCAGAAATTACTAGTTAATAAAAAGAGATATTTTAAATGCATATTAACTTCCAGAAATGGAAGTTAATTTTCACAACAACCCTAAAAAATAGATAGTATTATCACCTGCATTTTATAGGAAAGAAAACAGATACCCAGAAGGATTATATACCTTGCCCAAAATCACACTGGTAGCAAATGACAAAGCCAGTATACAAACCAGGCCAGCTAGGTGCAAATTCCTCATGTCCACTTCCATTTCACCTCTATCTCCCAGTTAAACTGCAAAGGGACACTCTTAATTCAAGCAAACATTCTAAGAATAAACACACAAGAAATACATGCCACACATCTGAAGGCATTAAAAATAAAAAGCTTTCTGACCACCACAAAAAAAATCCCATCTGACTATTTATACTCTTACCATTGTGATTAGCTAGTTTACTAATATTAATAATAGAAAAAGAGCTAAGGGGAGGCCGGATGTTGTAAGCATGCTCATCCATGCAGCTTCACCAGGAAGCTACAGCTTCACACTCTCCAAGGAACCACTGGTCCATTCTCTGCAGATCACTGGGGAGGGGACCCTATAAAGGGGGAGATGGATGCATACACAGCCAAGTCAGGGTGCCACAAGGGAAATGCTTGTCTGTCAGTCTAGCCTAGGGAAAAGGGGGGTGACATTAGCTAGAAGGGTGGAGCCACCACAAGGGCAGGAAATCTTGGAAAATTAAAATATCCCAAGAGTTCCCTCTTCTTGCTCTCTCCCGTTCGCTTAGCCTCCCCTGCTCACTCCTGTTCCATGACCCGAGCTCACCCGTGCATGTGCTTGTTCTCTCTCCACAGCCATGTGGTCTCAAGCAGCCGCATGGCCATAGACCGCAGCTGGGAACACAGGCCAAGCTAGCCAGATGCTGGACTGCACTGGACTTCAATACGGAACAGAAATTCTGCACAACAGCCTTAATTCTGACCCTGCTGAAGATATGGTTGGACTTTTCCCGTGGCAGGATGGTTTGGAGGGGAACCCCCTTAATTTCCACAAACCCCATCATCCCCCTGGAGACCTCAGGAAATTATTTTCCTCAGGGCACCCCAACAATTCCACTTCCACTGAAAACAATACCATATTTCACAATAGGCAAATTGTACTTTGTAAAAATGTTAATTAGCCCCAAAATAATAAATAGATTTAATGTAATTCCAATCACAATTTACAGAGATATTATTACTTTTGTTGATGTTGTGCTTTCCTTGGGTGAGGCAAAGTTTAATAACAAGATTCTAAAGCTTCTCTAGAAGAAAAAGAAGTGAATATCCAGCCAAAAAATTTTAATAACAGGGATTAAACTGCCCTTTAAGATGTTTGTTATTGTCATCTCCAAGCTTCGATCAGTTCCACATTCCTAGAAGCAATTTTCCAAATAAGAGGTCTGTGTACACCTTTGATAGCCACTGAGTTTTAAGATAAAGAAACTACAAAAGAACTCACAAACCTAGAACAACGGATAGGCGAACATCCTAAAGAAAATAAGCTAACATTTTAAATAGCTAACATGTGAAAGTGATGAAATTGTTTAGTAGCCACGTATTGGTCTTTAAACTTTATAGTTATACTCTTCGTATCATTAAATGTTAAAAAAAAGAGCAAGAGAAAGAGAGAATAACAAATGTAAAATAAAAAAGCTAATTTAAAAATTACCTTTAAAAAATTCTTAGATTGCATACCATACATTCAGGAATGTTCAATGTGGAAAAGCAAGGCTCAGGAATGACTTCACAGCCGTATTAAAACAGAAGGCGACATCAAGGTACTGTTATTCCCTCCCTGCCATCTCTTCAGGCAGCCACACCAGGCCATGCTTACAGTCCCATCCAGGGCCTCCCCTCCACCAGCCTTCCCCCCGACAATCCAATCACCTCCTTCGGTGAGCTGAGGGCCTTTTGTAGTCCCTTCTCTACACACAGCACCAAGTTCTCTGACACTTGTGTATAAACTGGCCCAGGGAGGAGCAGATCTGTCTCCCACAACCTCCTCCAACCCCAATCCTCCCAACTTCATACCCGTCCCCTCCTCCTCCCCGGCCCCCGGCCCGGGCGGGGGGGGGAGCGCGGGCCCATCAGGGAGCAAGAGCCAGGGCCCTGAAAGACTTGTAGATTTAGGCACTGCAAGTCAGCACTGTGGCTCTAGGAAAGTTTAAGGTTTCAAAAGATGGGGAAATGGCCACATCAAAAAGGTGAGGATTTTCTAACTAGCTCCAGCTTTTTAAAAATATTATGTTTCTAAATAAAGTAAATGGATACTCTAGAGAAATAGCTAAAGAAAGGTCACAGAGCAGAGCAAGAATTGATAAATCAAATAAGCAGTGAGGTCAGCACAGGAAAGCAGAGAGCATGCTACAGAACTCTTGCCTTTTTGTTTTTCCATTAAGGAGCTGTTCTTATAAACAATAAGCCCATTCAAAAGGATTTTTTTTTTAAATCCCTGGAGGAAGCTTCTATCTCCCGGACCTACAGGCCCCTCACCCTTTTCTCCTGTCTGCGACCCCTGAGGAGCAGCATCCTGCTCTCATTTGGATGGAAACACCTTTGATCACCACTCCAAGAAAAAACAAAAAACTCCTGACTCCAATTACTCAGGAATTCTATTGGTAGCAAAAGGTGAGTGAAAAGTCAAGACCCCACTGAGAATGAATTTTCACTGGGCCCTGTTCCACCCAAGGCCAGGTTCCCAGAAACAGATAGGTGTTTGGCTGTCTAGACCCGTGGTCGGCAAACCGCGGCTCACTAGCCACATGCACCTCTTTGGCCCCTTGAGTGTGGTTCTTCCACAAAATACCACCGCCTGGGTGAGTCTATTTTGAAGAAATGGCGTTAGAAGAACTTTAAGTTTAAAAAATTTGGCTCAAAAGAAATTTCAATCCTTGTACTGTTGATATCTGGCTCTGTAGACTAATGAGTTTGCCGACCACTAGTCTAGACAATCCCATCCCTTTTAATTTGTTATTTATTTTTGAACATTTATTTATTATTAATTTATTACTAGTGATTATTACCCGTCTGGTTTCCATGGATTCCTGGGGCTAAACTAAATAGGTAGTCAGCACATGCACACACATGCATATCCCATCTTATTTTTCTTTCTTTCTTAAAACTTCTAATTATGAAATAGCCACATGTACAGAAAAGTCCTAACCATGATATGATAGCTCTCCATTTTACAGATAACCCAGATTTAAGCAATGTTAACATGTTCCCATATTTGCTTCAGATAGTTTTAAGGAAATAAAACAGATATATACCTGAAGTCTCCCAGCCCCTGCCCCAGATATACTTATTCCCTCCCTCCCTCTCCAGAAATATAAAATTGGCAAAGAACTTAAATCACTGTCTATCTTTCCTGTGCGTCATTTTCAGAAGAGCCTTCCATCTCACAATCACTCTGTACTAATCAACCTCATCATAGGCACAATCTTGCCTACCAACATCAAAATGAAGATAACAAACTTAGGAAAGATTAAAAAGAAACAAGACATAAATATTTACCTTTAGAAAAAACAGGCCTGAACTTTGTGGTCAATATTCTAGGAAGACATACCACATTCTCATTTAGCCAAGCTCCTTGAGAAATGCAGCATTTCTTCCTGTATCTATGCATTATGCACTGTACCCCACGGTGTTCAGGCCTGCAGCCATCCTGCTTGCTCTGCTTCTGTGACCTTGTGCCGTCCCAATTACCATTCACATTTCCAACCAGGACTCTTTTCTAAGGTTCCAATCACCTGGATGCCCTCAAACTTAACCTGCGATTTTGAGGCTGTAATAGTCTCCAGATTTGCTCCTGGTTCCTGTCTCAGTGGATGACTCCATCATCTACCCAAGAAGCCAAGCTAGAGGATGAGGAAGCATCTTTGATTCTCCCTTCTTCATCCTCACAGTTCTAGTAAATTATTAAACCTGCCAAATTCAATCTAATATGTCTCTAATGCATTCCACTTTTTTTATCCCCTACAATGTAGTCTAAGCTACCACCAATCTGTACACAAACTATACATTCCCGAAGGGCACAAATTGTTTGTGTAATTTATCCCTCCATACTTAACAGTGTTTGGTATATATGATGCTTTGGGAAAATATTTACTGAAGAAATTAATCAATAGATGGATGGATGGATGGATGGATGGATGATGGACGGATGGGTGCATTCAGTAAGTCTGGTTTGCTGGCTTCCTCCTCCAGGACACATAGGCCAAGGGAAGAGCCACAATTTCATTTTCTAGCTAGAATGCAGTAATTGAATTTATTTCTATTTTCATCTTTTTTCCAACATGGTTTTTATTGCCAGATTGTCCAGGTGGAGTGTCTCTAGTAAACTAAACAAAGGTAAACACAAAAACTAATGGTCAGAAAAGCAGAAATGGTGTCTCACCCTCAGTAATACAAAATAACACACATATGGATAAGGCAGGTCCCCAAGCTGTTCCAGAAAACAATGCTGCCTCCATTTATGCAGTTATATCTGAAGATATTTTCCTTGTCCTAAAAAGTTAAGGGAAATATTTTTTTAAAGGGTCTATATCTAAATGTAGACACACTGTAAATCTCTTTCAGCAAGAACTAGTAAAGAAGCTGTGAGTCAGCTCTTCCAATTTTAACTATCAATTCTCAAAGCATTAAATAAGAGCTTCAAAAATGGTGGAGGGAAAGGGAAAGTCAACTATATAAAAGTTAAATATTTTTTTACAAAAGAATCTTAATCAACATTTCATTACAGAAGATGCACCTCCCATGTAAAACCTTTTAAAAGTCTATGTTTAAGTGGAACAACCAAAGAAGTATGTTACACAAAAGCATTGGCCAGTATTCACTTCTAAAAGCAGTAAAGATTTGATTTATACAAATTGACCTTTGTCAATCCAAGTTAACACTATAGTGTCATTTTTGCTCCAATTTAGGAATCTGATGAAGACAATGTTGCTCCTGACATGAAGATTCCAATTTCCCTCTGAAGACTTCTGGTATTCTAGATTAGATAAGAGATCATTCTTAAGGTGGTTTCATGTCTCATGAGATGTCAGAAAATGTTGGATCTTTCTAATTGAGGAAGAAAAAATAATAGAAGGGAGGGGGAGAGAATTGGAGAAAAGAAAAAAATGAAGAAATCTATTTTAGCAATCTATTAATATTGATTGGCAACATTGGAACAAAAATGGAAAACCATAGAAACATTTTCCAAAAGAAGGGGATTGAACATGAAGTTGACAGTTAATGAGAATGTATGTCATTCTTTTACTCCTCATAGCAACCACTGGAAAGTATTATGATCCTTACTTTACAAATAAGAAGACTGAGGTCTATAAAGTGTCTTTCTTCGAGCCTTCATAGTCCCTGCTACCAATGGCAGGATCTGAACTCACATTCAAGTCTGCTGGAAGTAGAACCCATTTATACCAACAGTTCTCCATCACACGTTCCTCTTTAATGTCATAAAGTTTAGGTGACCTTTCAACTAGAAAAATCTTCACACCCTATCAGCAACTATCCAATGTCTACGCAGCTAAATGAGTGATTATGTAACAATTACTCCATTTTTAAGCTTAATCTAATGCACCAGTACATACCTGGCAATCAACAGGCTACACCTCATCTGCACCTAAAAAAGGTAAAGCCAAGTGAGGAAGATTATTCTGGTGAGATATAGCTCCTTTCTGGAGAATGAAGGGATCATACACTGGAAGCCCTTTTCTTATTTTAATCCTCTGACTAACCAATGGAGACAACCAAAGACAACAAAATTAAAACCTGTAGCTCACTAGAGAGCAGAGGTATTTGTCCACTGGACAGTCTTGAACCCAACAAAGCTGCTACTGGAGCACTGAGTAGACAGAGAAGAATGTGGACTTTGGTCACCTCTAGATTTACCACATCAACGTTCCCATTGGCAAGAGGCTAGCTCTACTCATAGGCCTAACAACAATATCAGGCTTTACCATCCCAGCTGTGAAAGTGAGTCCCTGAGTCATATTCTGGACTAACTCTACTGTCTGACCAGGTGTTACAACTGTAAGGACCCCTGAAGACTCACTCCATGTTTACAGACTGCTCTTGCTCCAAATGACCATCATGAAGCCTACACTGACATTTCCAAGGAAACAAAGATAAGATGTAGGGGGGAAATAGAGTAGTGATTTTAGTAAGTAAAGGTGTAGCTTCCAAAACATATGGCACAAACACTGACTCCATATATTAAATAGAACCCACATAACCTGTAGAACTCTATCCTCTAAAAGAAGCGAAAATTCTCCCAAATCCCTCCAGCCATGGCTTAAAGTCATTTTCAGATCTACACATATTTATTAAGTGCCACACTGTGTTGGCCTCTGTTCCAAGCAGAGATTCAGAGTGAAGGAGACAGGAGAGGCTCTTGGTTCTTAGATCCTGGTGAAGAGACAGAAAGTAAAAATAAAGGAAAGTAACTGTACAGAGCAATATGTTCTTTGAAGAAAAAAAAATAAAGGAAAAAGTGATGGGGAATGTGGGAAAGAGGAGGAAGGGCCAGGAGAGAGACCTCAGAGAGGACAGCAAGGAGCTCAGGCTGGACTACTGGAAGAAGGAAGCCTGCACAGGTCAGGACCAAGCCCACTGGGCGGAGATTCCTGTCAATTCCATTTCCCATCTGAGTAGCTGCCCTGAGACATCAGTTGCAGAATCGATCCTCGGGGTTCTGACTCGGGGATGTGGGAGGATTGCATTACTGTACTCACAGGCCAGGACAAGTTTTGTTGTTCTCCAAAGATCCTCTACCTCATCTCAAGGTGGTTTGGCAAAACTTGAAATCATGGCCTTCTAAGCAAATGGCTGTGGTCTCTTTAATGATATCAAAACTATAATATCTAAATCTTTAAAAATGTTTAAAAATCAGTATATCACTCTGGTCTAACTTTGAGACCCTCTTAAGACATGCCATACAGATACACACACACACACACACACACACACACACACACACACATACCCCATAGGCATAGATAATGGGAGACCATGACAGTTCTGACAGAATCAGATGAAATACAATCAATGTCATAAAAAATATACAGCTTAAAGTTCTCAAAACCTCTTTCAGAAAGTTGTTGTGATTGTTTTTTTGACTACGAAAAAGACTAGGGACAATCTCACTGCCAACTAGAATGAGAAAGCATTTTTCTCCCCTAACTTTACTATAGATGGCCTCTATAAAGCAGTCGGCCAATAACCAAAAAACAAAAGAATACACTGCAAAGACAAAGAACCGAGTTAGAAACAGCCTGGGAGACATGCAAGAAGCGCCAGTCCTTTGAAAATGTAAAACTTGGTCTAAATGTTAGATGTGGTTTTCACTATTCACCACAAAGTTGACTTACTAACATTTCTAAAATTTCTGAAAATGATTTTCAGGCCACTAGCCTGCTTTGGAGCAGATGAAAATTTTCCATTGTTAATACGTATATAGACATTAACAAGCAAGATATCTAATTCTAATAAGTTTACAGAAAGCATGTTGGAATTCTCATTTTCCTCAATACACAACACGGGCAGAGTGGGGAAGAGGGGTAACTATTGCTTTCCCTGCTTCAAGTCCACTGTCTCGCCAAAAAGGGCAGAGGGCCAGCTGGGCAGGTGAGGCTCACCGTGCTTCTCTTCCTGACATGAGTTTATTTAGGGTCAAACAAATAATACTCAAGTCATTTTCAGGACAAGAGTGGCAGAAATATGATTTAGCACAGACATGAACAAACAAGGCACACATGTTTACCTCACAAAGAGTGGATCGGTTGTGAGTGTGAGGTCTGGCTGCCCAAAACCTACTTCAATCTCCTGCAGTAACGAGAGCAGCACTGCCCTCATATACTATGTACTATCACACTGAGGTGTGTGTTCAGGCCCAGCTGGATGGACAGAGAACACTCACAGCCACCCCAGAACAAGAAACAAGCTAAAAGAAAGGAGGAAGGTCTTGGGGCCTTATCAAATACTAGAGGCCTGATGTACAAAATGTTCAAGAGTAGACCTTCCTTCCTCTCTGGCTGCCAGCACCGGCTTCCCTCTGGCACCCGGGACCCAGGCTTCCCTGACAGCCCTGTTTTCATCTGGAAGGTCGTCCAGAAGGACGTTGGTCTAATTAGCATATTATGCTTTCACTATTATAGATTTGCAAGTATGGTGGTGATAGGAGAGGGGGAGGGTTGCCTCTACCTTGTGTGAATCCAGAAGGCCAGAGCATCTTCCCCCACACATGATTTCAAGTGCTTCTGAAGACAATGGGGGTGAGAAGGGGGCAGACAGTGTTGAAATTACGGGGAGGTAGAGCTTCGCCACAGACAGAAAATATTCTAGTAATGAGAACTGTCTGAAAATGGAATGGGCAGCCTGGCAAAGGCTTCTTTCCTTCTTAGCAGTGGTTGTGGCAGCACTTTCCAGGGCTCCTACCATCATTTTTGTACATTAAAAAAGGGATGGACTCTAAAATCTACAAGACTTCCCACTTCTAGCAGGTGATGGTTCTATTAAGATTCCTCCACCTTGTGGGGGATGGAGGGTGGCGGACATCGGGATATTAGTGCTCTGAAGCACTGAAAAAAATATTCCTCTTGCAAAAACAAAAAGAGAAGGGCAGGAGGGAGGAGATGAACGAACGTATGTTGTTCTATGCTGGCAACAACAATGGTAATGAACCTAAGACATGTAGCCATATTCATTAAAAGTTGCTTTCCAAGGACCCATTTCCATCTGTATTTGCTCCCATCTCATCCTGGTGAGGCACTGACTCTCTACTTTACCTGGGGGAGGAAGAGAGGACATTTGAAAGGGGCGGAGACTTCTGGGGGCATTTCCCTCTCAGTCAGGGAGCTAGACACCACAGCCAAGCACTGTCTGTGTAATGCCCACCCCCAGCAAGGCCCTGGTTGGTACAGCTGATTGGTTACCATTTCAGTATCCTCCTACCTCCTCTGGGAGGGCCACCAACTTAGAATAAGAGGGGAATGGAATGGATTGGAAAACCTCCCTTAATGCAAAATCAGCTATGTCCCAAGAAGCTTTGCTCTCAAAAGATTTTCAATCAGCATTTCACTAGCCCTAACTTTTGTACCTGCAACAACATTTGTTTCTGAAACTTGCTGGCCAATTAAATGTTATTACTTGCAGTTGTGTTTTTTAAAATAATCTGTCTCCATTAAAGAAGTGTGGTAGACATAAAAAGTGATGCCAAAAGACTGGTGAATTATATAACCCTATATAATGAAAGACTAATTTGCAAACTGTCCCCTCGACCAGGTACCGAGAGTTTGACCAGGGGGCAGGGCTGGCCAGTCAACCATCCACAGCCCCTACCCCCAGCCCAGCATGATCAGCCCCAACGTGGAGCCGGCTGGCTGGCTGACCAGATCCCACCATGCACAAATTCGTGCATCAGGCCTCTAAGTTTTAAAATAAAGACAGCAAGAATTATTTTTTGTGTCTGAAAGAATGTGTCTCTTACTGAACCAACTGGTCAGGCTCTTTGGATTGTGAAGAGGTTTAGACTTTTAGTCTTATTCTGGCTCTCTCATGACTTCATAGGCATTGCAGGCAAATCTCAAGATAGAAAACTCTCATTCATTTCAGACCTTTCGGGGCAGGGTTGGGGGGGAGAATCACCAATCATTTATATCTAGATTCTTTCAAGATGAACCAGCCTTGAGACACAAAAAAAGGGATTAAAAGACATGAATACATGAACCATTCCTAGAAGGATAGAAAAATTCCCAGGTTTACACACTCTAGGATTTGAAAGGTAACAACAATGAGCATTTTAGAGTTATCTAATATTTATGAAATAATAAGTGTCCAAAACTTCTAGAAAATGTTATTGCCACAGCTACAGGACAGGGCAAGTTCATCATTCTGAGACCCAAAGCTTGGCAAAGCCTGGCCACCAGCAATATACACAATGTGTGTTATGACTACTCTATACTGAGTGTTTTAGTGCCTTATAAAATGCTTTCAGATACTCTCATTTGTATCTCAAAGTAGTCCTTTTTCAGTTTGTTGTGTTAAGACAGAATTATATGTTTCAGTTTTCCATCCAATGGCAAAAAAAGAACAGATTTTAGAGAGGAAATACATGTATGCTGTGTAAAGATATAAAAACAGAAATACATGCTCAGCATTTATGCAAATATTTCTAATATATAAAAAGCTCCGGTCCTACACATCCAGAAGGACAACCGAACACCAGGCTAGGGTCCTGGCCAGCACGGTGGAAGTCAGTCCTGGGTCCTAGCCACCCATGGCAGGAGTCAGTCCTGGATCCTGGCCGCCCATGGCACGATGGTGGAAGGGAGCTATGGAAACAGAGCCTCATGGTCCTTACCCCCAGCCCGCAGGCTCTGGGGAACTCCAGTCGTGCTGTGATGGAACCGAACCCTACCCAAGGGGTCCCCGATTGTGAGAGTGTGCAGATTAGGCTGAGAGACACCCAGCCCCCAAGTGCACAAATTTTCGTGCACTGGGCCTCTATATGTATTTACTAGAAGCTTGGTGCACGATTAAATAATGCATGTGTAGGGTCCCCTAGGCCTAGCCTGTCATCAGGGCCATGTCTGCTGCCCCGCAACGCCTTCATGCTCCATGGATGCTGCCAGCACCCCATGATTCTCCCAGCTCATGCCCTTTCCCCAGGTGCCACCTCTCCCTGCAGCCGGCCAAATATGTCCCCTCCCCACCTCCCACAGCAGGAGCACCTCTGCTCACCACCTGGGGACCCACATACACTCCTCATCCCCACCTACCCGACACCCATCCCCCCACACAGCTCCCCACCCCCCGCCGCCTGCCTTGCTGCGCCCTCTTCACTGCGCAACTGCCCCACCAGCCCCACGCAAGCCCCATCTCACTGCATAGGCTGCATTTCCTGGCCTGCGAGAGGTGCTCCATGAACCTCTTAGTGACCAGTTGTTTGGTCGAGATATGAACTCCACCTCGACTGTGCAAGCAATGGGCTCCACCACCTCTGCCACACCAACCTCACCAGCCCTGCGAGCCCTGCGAACCCTGCTCGAACTGCGAGTCCCAGCCCATGAGAGGTGCTCCTGGCACCTCCTGGTGACCAGTTGTTTGGTTGTGAGGCCCAGGCCTTTTATGATATAGATAAACATGTATATATGACTTCATAGTGATTCGCAATGAAACTTTATCCAACAGAAATGATCATTTCTCACTTACTGCAAAATATGCCAATGCTTGATCTTTGATTCAAGACACAAAAATGTAACACCACCCCTTCCGTGATCCCACTCCGTCCTACCTGCTCTTAGTGTAAGGAGGCCAACAGCCAGGAAAACAGGAGTCTGAGCATATTCCTGCTTGAGTTCCAGCGAAGGGACTAGAAAATCCCTCCTCTGAGTCTCAGTTTCCTTATCTAATAATATGTGATTTTAATACAGATGACCCCATTCAGTTCTGGCAGGCTAAGATTTGTGGTGAACAGAATGACATCTCAGAATAAGCACAATGAATTTCTCTGAAAAACCCAACATGAATTCTGGGCCACAGCAACAATGAGGGCGTCCTGAGGAACAGGTTGGGAGCACCCCTCAACTAGAACAACTCTTTCTTTAGCTCCTAACCCCCTTTCCCAGACATCCAAGCTGTCCACAAGAAGCTCATCATTTGGTTTAATAGGATGGTCATGACTACTGAATTAACCAACACTGAACCTAATTTCACCAGGGGAAACAAAAATGTCTTAATGTTCATTCTCATGCACCTCTTAAGATATTTTTAAGGAAGCAATTTCTAGGATTTTACATGTGTATTTGTCCCCACATCAAAATCCTCAAAGTGGTGACTCCAACATCATTAATATAAGAAAAAAGAAGAGAACCAGTGTGGAAATGTAGTCTTTTCACAGAGTCAAGAGAAAAGCATTTCAGAAGATTCAGGAGATTTACACATAGGAAGATGAGGTGTAGTTCACCGGGGTGGAAATAAAAGGATGCCCTTGGGTTCCCAGTGTTTATTTCCATCCATCCCAACTATGGGGAAAAGTCTTCACCAAGACCAGAAATAGGGCCAATATCCAAAGATCCTATGCTATGCCAAAGTTTAGTTCATTTCAAAATCTAGTCCAGTTCCAGCCGTCTCCAATACCCAGGCTCAACTTGGAGCCTGCTTGAAGCAGCCACATGGTTGTGATGGAGAGAAATCATAAGAACCATGGGGACAAGTGCACGTTACCAGTGAGAGAGAAAAGGGTCTTTGTCTTTGTTAGGCTCAGATTCTATTGTCTCAGGCTTGGAAAGGTGCTTCTTTGATCCAACTAATCAACTTCCCAAGCTTTCCCGGCTTCTGATGGGTCAATCTATTTCCTAGGTTCTGTGTCCTTTATCCCATCCCATCTTCTCCCTAGGCTAGACCAACAGGCTTTTATGGTGGCCAATGTGGCTTCTGTTGCACATTCCTCATAGAAGCACCTTCCCCTGCACCATCTTGGCTTCTACTGCTTCCACTACCCACACCTCAATCAGGTGATGGAGGGTGAGCTGCTCCTTACCTGGGAGATGCTTCCATCCCCTGGGTACCTATGAATGCTGCAACTTCCTGGTAAGCAGGCTAATGCTTCCTCGTTGATTATCCTTAATAATGTCTGCTTTTCTTTGCTCCCTTCCTTTACTAATATCTAGCTCCTTGTGCTAACACTAGGAAGCAGAAAATGCCTAGGTGGTCCTGCGAGCTACACAAGGCTGGTAGTCGTATGGTGCTGAGGATAGCTGGGGTGTTGTGAGTTTTCCAGCACTTCTGAGGATGTCTATGTCTCCCTCCTCCATTCTCTCCACTCCAACTCACCCTTTCACTGAGACAAAGGAAGTTTTTAACAGAGTATATATTGTCACTGTCCTCTTCCCACTCACCTTGATGATAAAGCCCTAAACTCTTTAGCCTTACATTCACAGGCCTCCACCATATGGTCTCAATATGCCTTTCCATTCACATTTTCAATCACGACCCTCCCTATTCCCAACCCATGCTTATCCCATAAGCCACCTACATTGATTGGTATCATTTCCCCAAATCACCAACAATGTCCCTACATCCAAATCTCTGCTTATGTTGCTCCCTCTACCTGGAATGTCTTTCTCCTTTATTTTATCCTCCAGACCCAAGTCCTAACTCCTGTCAGCTCTGCTTTAAACATTTACATTTAAAATATCTAACTCAAGTCCAGCCAGCTAAGTGGTTGAGTATCAACCTATGAATCAGAAAGTCATGTTCAATTCCTAGTCATGTCAGGGCACATGCCCAGGTTACAGGCTCAATCCACAGTAGAGGGCATGCAGGAGGCAGCCAATCAATGATTCTTTCTCATCACTGATATTTCTCTTTCTCCCTCTCTGAAATCAATAAAAATATATTATTTTTAAAAAGTAGTTTAAAAAAAAAAGGTCTAAATCAAATGTTGCCTCTTCTATGATTTTACACCTAACAAATGTACTGTAATTTGGGTTTACTCATCCATTGCAAGTATCTTGAAAGCAGACCCCACATTAATTAATCTTCAGAATCAGATACAATGTCTGACATTTAGCAGAGTCTCAGTAGTGTTTATTGACTATGGGCAGCACATCAATAAAAAGGAATATCAGACATATATATATGTATATATATGTATATGCATATACACACAAACATATATATATATTATTGATTTCAGAAAGGAAGGGAAAGTGAGAGATAGAAATATCAATGATGAGAGAGAATCATTGATTGGATGCCTTTTGAATGCCCCACACTGAGGATTGAGCCCACAACCCAGATATATGCCTTAACCGTACTTGAACTGTGACCTCCTGGTTCATAGGTCAATGTTCAACCACTGAGCCATGTCAGACTTCTAATGGCATGGATTTGGATGCAAAGAGTTAGGAAAATATAATGACCCAGGGTTTTCTATATATCCTTTTCCTGCATTCTGTCCCCAATCTTTTCCTAAGCTTTGTTCCATTCGAGTATACTTAAGAAAAAAGAAAAGATTCTTAATACACAGAAATCCCTTGGGCAAAGTCTAAACATGAAAAGTCCTATTGTATGCATAATTTCCCCAAGACACTCCTGTGGAAAAAGAAGGAAGTTCGAATTTCTCTGTGGGCTGGCAAATTTTCTGTACTTATTGGCATTGCTATGGTGAATGTGTATCTCCCCAGACAAAAGGCCAGCAAAATGCTGGATGATCTGAAATTTGGGAAATAAAGAAATGTCTCTCAATTATTTCCAAAAGCTGTAGGCAGTAGATTGTGAGCATGATTTCAGGTGTATAAAGTTGAGGCTTAAGAAACTAGTAGAATTAAACCTTTGATGGCAACACTTCCTATCTTCAAAGGGATGTGTATTCTTCTACTTGGAGTTTCTAAAGTCGTTTGTGATTATTTTATATTTATGAGTTCTACTTCATACCCATGCATTACAGCAATATGCCACACACAGAACCAAAATCATATTCTTCTCAAACCTCTCTCTTTAATTTGGCCAAGACCTGAATCAACTTAAATACAGCACTTCCAAGTTATTAGTCAACGAAGGTTACTCCAATGTGAAGGTAACTTAAGATCAAAAACAAGAGTGCCACTCAGCCAGTGTGGCTCAGTAGTTGAGCATTGACTGATGTAGGAACCAAGAGGTCAGAGGTTCGATTCCAGGCAAGAGTACATGCCTGGCTTTCTGGCTCACTTCCCAGCATGGGGTGTGCAGTAGGCAACCAATCAGATCGATCAATGATGTTTTTCTCTTATCAATGTTTCTCTCTATCCCTGTCCCTTTTTCTCTCTCTCTAAAACGAATTTGAAAAATTTTAAATATTAAAAGAAAACAAGAATGCAATATTCCTTTGGCCATTTCTGTCGCCATCAATGGCCTTCCAATAACAGCAACAATAAACAAATAACAAAGACCTCAAAACACTCCTAATTCTTGATGCTTTCATGTTGACTATCTCAGTAGAAAAGGCCACCATATAACAGACACCACTACCCAAGAATATGGAGAGCAGCTGCCGGGACTTGATAAAAAATGCAGAGACGCCAGGGCAGAGTTGTTTTTTCCTGGGAGAATACAGGTAGTATTTACATTAACCTAGCTACTTATTGATGTACCTGCACCTCTCAATTCAAGACAGGTAAGACAAAAGAAAAACTAAATTGCTTGCAGAACATGTTAACGTATAAAAGGTGAAAATAAAGCAAACACCTGTTAGGTCTTCCCCACTGTTATTTCCTACATATTTTCTTATAAGTGACAGATTTTTTTTAAAAAAATCACTTCTGAATATGAATGCAGGATACCAAAGTGAGTGTGCATTTGTGTGTACTTTGATGTATGCCTGGGGAGAGAATAACTTTGTGAGAATGTGGCAGAAAACAACTGAGACTGTTTCTTATAGCCAATATAATTACAATACGGCTATAAGAAACTATTGTAAGCTGATTGAATATAATTCCAAACAAAATTCCAAAGTGGCATCTTTTAATCATGACCTATGTCAGAGAATAATATAAGCGACAGTGAAGATACCCATCACCCAGACTTAACATATTAAATTGTGCCATATTTCTCGTTAATGAACATGGAACAGGTACATGTGAACCCTCCCCCACTTTATTCCTTTCTACTCCCCTCTATAGGCAAACACTATTACTGAAACTTCTGTATCCACCCATGTTTTTATGCTTTTACTACATATAAATGAATTCATAAACAACAGAATGCCAGAAA
The DNA here is from genome assembly GCA_011751065.1 of Lasiurus cinereus. Lineage (NCBI taxonomy): Eukaryota > Metazoa > Chordata > Mammalia > Chiroptera > Vespertilionidae > Lasiurus > Lasiurus cinereus. Next base: position 39,159,154 of record JAAGEH010000307.1, read on the forward strand.
GATATTCCTAAAGTTCACCTAGAAGACAAAAACGGAAAAAGAGCCAAGGAGCATTACAAAGGAAGAATAATAAACAATAATGTGTACCGTGAGATACAATGTGTAGGTTTAAAACATCTGGTAGAGAATAGTACTGGCTAAAGAACAGACAGGTCATTAGAATAAAACAATTCAGAAAAAGAAGCTACAAAATATATGAAAGCAGGGCAGTGTCAGATATAGGCATTCTTTTTGGTATCTTGAGACTCAAGGTCTGATGTGGGGAGGGTCCTGCACATAAATAATTCTCTGTAAGCCAGCAAGGTGCATGAGAATATTACTTAATTCTGCCTCTATCTACCCAGAGGTAGCATCAGGTAGCACAGGTTAAGGATTCAGACTGCCCCCCTTCAGACACCAGTGGCAAATTCATGTTGTTAGCTATACTAGGGTTTCCCAGATCTCCATCTTTGGGTTCAATTAATTTGCTAGAGCATTTCATAACTCAGAGAAACATTTTACTTACCAGATCACAGATTTGTTGTAAAAAGCTGTAACTCAGGAAGTCAGATGGAAGAGATGCACAGGATGAGGTATGGAGAAAGGGTACAGAGTTCCATGCCCTCTCTGGGGGGGCCACTCTCACTACATGTTCACCAACCAGGAGGCTCTGGGGACCCTGTCCTTTGGGTTTTATGGAGGCTTCATTGCATTGGCATGACTGATGAAACCATTGGGCCTTGGGGATTTAGCTGCCCACCCTCCCCACCCCAACCCTCAGGTCTGGAGTGGAGTTGAAAGTTCCTACCATCTAATCAAAAGGTTGGCTCCATTTGCAATTAGCCACCCCCCACACACACACTTCTATTCTTAGGTGCTTTCCAAAACTCACTTTATTAGCATAACAAAATAACTTTATCACTCAACACTTAGGAAATTCCAAGAGTTTTAGGAGCCCTGAGGCAGGAATTATGGAGGAATTATGGAGGAAGACAAATATATATGAGAAACATATTTTGGACTTCTAAGTGACCAATTACATACTTCTTATAAATTACAATATCATAAGCATCATGGCAAATCAGTGATAGAACTAATAAACAATCACTGACCCCAGTCAGGGCAAGTGTGGAAGACAATCAATTGATCTGTCTCTCACATCAATGTTTCTCACTTGCTCCTTTCCTTTCTCTGTCTCTCCCTCCCTCCCTTCCACTCTCTCTAAAAATCAATGGGAAAAAAATCCTTGGGTGAATATATATATAATAATAAAAGCATATTATGCTAATTAGACCAGACAGCCAGACAACCTTCTGGACGTCATTCCATACGAAGTCATGGTGGTGGGGACCAAGGCAAAGAGGGTTAGGGGCAATTAGGCAGGCAGGCAGAATGGTCAGGGGCGATCAGGCAGGCAGGCAAGCAGATAGGAGCCAGTGATCCCGGATTTCAAAAGGGATGTCTGACTGCCAGTTTAGGCCTAATCGAACAGGAATTTTGTGCACTGAGCCTCTAGTGTGTGTGTGTGTGTGTGTGTGTGTGTGTGTGTGTGTGTGTGTGTAAAAAAGACTTCAGAGATGACCTTTTTCCTGGTATGAAAGGTTAGAGGAAATATGGTTCTTTCCTTTTCTGCTTAGGCTCAAGTGGCTGCTGTTAAAGTTGGCAAGTTTATGAAACCCTGGAAGGTGGTGCTAGCCCCAGCCAGTTGCAAAGAGGCTGTCCTGGAGAACATTGATAAAGGCCCCTCAGACCACCCACAACCATGATCTGCTGGCTAGAATTGACTCCTACGCCCAAAGAAGAAATAGTCAAGAGGTCAAAGATCCAGTCTTTTGTCCCAAGTATATACCTATAATCACCCCATGCCCACAAGGTACTCTGCTGAATACCCCTTGGACAAACCTGCCATCAACAAGAATGGCTTCAGAGAGCCTGCTCTAAAACACAAGGCCTAAAGGGAGACGAAGTTTGAGTCCCAAGAGAGGTACAAGAAACAAGTAGTTCTTTCCAGAAACTGTGGTTTTAGATTTTATGTTTGTTGCTGTCATTAAAAATAAAAAACATAGACCTAGTAGTTTTTGCTCAATGGTTGGAGCATCTACCCTCATACTGAAGGGTCCCAGGTTTGATTCCTGTCAAAGACATGTATCTTCGTTGCAGGCTTGATCCTTAGCCCCATACTCAAATGTCTCTGTCTTTTCCCCTCCCTTCCACTCTGTCTAAAAATCAATGGAAAAAATATCCTCAGGTGAATATTAACAACAACAAAAAAAAAATTTTCAAAAATAAAGACTTCAACAGACACTTCACGAAGGAGTATGTCCAAATGATTAAAAAATATCTGAAAAAATGTTTAATACACTTAGTCATCAAGGACAAATTAAAACCAGAATTAAATAATAGAAAAGACCTAGTGTTGACAAGAATGAGGAGCAAATCTGTACAACCATTTGGGAAAACTATTAGGGATTATCATCAGCTAAAACTATTAGGAAATTATCATCAGTGTAGAGTGGTTAACAGCCAACACTGGAAATCACCAAAAGCCCACTGGTAGTAGAATGAACAGAGCAAGCCGTGGAATAGGAGGGAGTAACTGGCCAGGGAATGAAAGGGCCTTTCCAGGGACTAGTAGTGGTTTCTTCTTGAGCAGGCTGCTGTTTACATGATGTGTTCACTTTAGAAAAACTGATCAAGCTGTTCAAATATGTTGTGTATACTTTTATTGTATTATACTAGAGGCCCAGTACACAGAATTCATGCACTGGAGGTGGGGAAGGGGGGTTCCCTCAGCCTGGATCACTTGTGAGGGCACAAGCCAGGCCAAGGGAACCCACCAGTGTACAATCGAAGCTGGGAAGGGATGCCGGAGGTTGGCCAGCAAGGGAGGAACCACAAGAGGGCTCCAGGGCATGTCCAGCCCATCTTGCTCAGTCCTGATTGGCCAGACCCTAGCAGTAAGCTAACCTACTAGTTGGAGCATCTGCCCCCTGGTGGTCTGTGCATGTCATAGTGAACAGTTGAACAGCCTTAGCGTATCGTTAGCATCCTATTACACTTGGATTGGTTGAATGGACAACCAGAAGACCAGACACTTAGCATATTAGGCTTTTATTATATAGGATTTCAATTAAAAATTTTAAAGATGAGGTGAAGTTTTCACCTATCATATTTCCTTCAAAATATATCACTAATGTTGACAAGTATCTCTGAAAATGAACACTCATAAACATCTCATGGAAATATGTTACTACATTTCTTGGAGCTAATTTGGTAAGATTTCTTTTAGATGTAAAAGTGTTCTTGTTATTTGGTGGTTTGTTTGTTTTCTTTGTTGTTGTTTTTTGAATTTTCATCACATCCTTATATAGAATTGGAAAAAAAAACATAAATGTCCAATGATAGAGGATTGGCTGAATAGATTACATTAAAGTGAAGTTGGAGAAGAGTAGTACATGATATGGAAAATGCTCCCACCATACAGTTGCCTAAACATGTAGGCAAGAAAATGAAGAGAGAGAAAAACTAAATATATAACAAAATCTTAACAAAGATTATCACTCGGAGGTGAGAGTGTTGGACATGTTCAGGCTTTTCTTTTTTTTTTTCTTTTTTTTAAAATATATTTTATTGATTTCTTACAGAGAGGAAGGGAGAGGGATAGAGAGTTAGAAACATCGATGAAATAGACATCGATCAGCTGCCTCCTGCACGCCCCCCTTCTGGGGATGTGCCCGCAACTAAGGTACATGCCCTTGACTGGAATCAAACCTGGGACCTTTCAGTCTGCAGGCAGACGCTCTATCCATTGAGCAAAACCGGCTTCAGCCAGGCTTTTCTTAATGCATTTCTTAATTTCCCAATGAGTACATATTACTTTAAAAAAAAAGCTTACAAGAGAGTAAACTTGAGATAACATAGGTAGTTTCAAAGTCTCAGTCTATGGGGAGTAGGCTATCTAGATGCTGGTTAAGGGAGAAGTACACTTCATTCCTTGTTTTCTTTTGGTTCCACTTTCACTGAAATGCTTTCTAAATGGCATTATTTTAAATTTTTCTGCAAAATGAACCATCTCATCTTGCTTAAAAATTATAGCCTCTTTTCAAGATGTCCTGGGAAGTACATCATTCACCTAAATCCACAAGGGATTTTTAGCCTCTGGCTCTGCACCCTTCCCTGTGTATCTGAACAGCAACAGTAACAACACTTCCCAGGTTCCTCCTATAAATTCCATTCTCAAAAACTAATGATAAGTATGGGTTACTTGAGCGGTTCAGTGTTTAAGAATCTGGTAATCAAAGTTTATTGTACTCCTGGTTTTGTTTTCTTTTTTCCCCTCCAAAGAGTTTAAAGCAACTAAATTAGCATCAAAGAAATTTGCAAAAGCTCTCAGTGAAGCTGTGATGAAATAGAACTACATCAAACCAGATGCCAAACACAAAACTATGCAGAGCACTCTATGAGGATGTTGAAGAGATTCAAAAGAGGGCCATGGTCTGGGAAGAGTTAGTCACAAGAATGTCAAAATGCCCCTAGCAGTCCCAAACACAGACTAGGCCCATGTACTCCTAAAAAATAGGTGCAGAAGTTAGGTTGGCGATGTGTGACACCAGGTCCAAATCCAGATTTCAACACATCTATTGCTTTTGTGTCAACTACCTGTAATTACCAGCAATTGGACAAAAAACCTTCCTGCATTTGCACCTGAAATGGACAGCAACAGACTGCCCTCCAAAATACTTGGGATGTTTAAAATAAAATAAAAACTATATATATACTAGAAGTCCAGTGCATGAATTCATGCAAGATTGGGGTCCAGCTAGCTCACCTCGATTGGCCAGGCTGGACCTCTCGGGGGAGAAGCCTCGAACAGTCAGCCGGCTAGCCCCACCCTCTGGTGAAGGAAACAATTTGATATAGAATGGTTTTTTTGTGTGTGTTTTTGTTGGTTTTTTTTTTTTTCAGAGAGAGAGGAAGGAAGAATGAATTAAGAAATACAAATGGGGCCCTGACTTGTGTTGTTCAGTGAATTGAGCATTGACCTGTACACCGAAGGGTCACGGGTTCAAGTCACAGTCAAGGGGATATACCTGAGTTGCAGATTCGATTCCCAACCCTGGTCAGGATGTGTGGGGAGACAACCAATTGATGTGTGTCTTTCACATTGATGTTCTTTTCTTTTTTTTAATTTTTAAACATATTTTTTATTGTTGATAGTATTACAAATACCTCCCATCCACCCCTTTCCCCATCTCCACCCAGCTCCCACCCTAACTCCCCTAGGTCTTCACAACTCTATTGCCCAGGTCCTTGGGCTACACATATAACACATAAGTTCTTTGTTTCTCTTTTTCTTTCTCTCCCATCCCTTCCATTTTCTTAAAAAAAAAAAAAATCAATGGAAAAAATATCCTTGAGTGAGGATTAACAAAACAAAACAAACAAATTGGTAGTAGTTACAAAACAGTCACAGGGATGTAAAATACAGCATGAAGAATATAGTCAATAATATTGTAATAACTATGTATAGTGCCAAGTGAGTATTAGACTCATTAGGAGCATTACTTTGTAAGTTATATAAATGTCTAACCATTGCACTGTACCCCTAAAACCAATATAATATTAAATGTCAACGGTAAATGAAAATTTTTTAGTTTAAAAAAAAGATACTTGTTCCTGACTTTGTGGAAGCAGCAGCCAGGCTGTTCTACACTAACATCACTTTCATGAGAAAGAGTGTCTATAAAAATATAACTCTCTTGCTTTTTAAGCACATATCTCTTACTCATATTAAAAAATAAAAAGCATTACCCCCTAAAACATTCAAACAAGGTATAAAATTATACTAGCATATATATGTAAGATTTGTACTAGTATCACTAATTTACCCATATATTATGAAGTTTCTATATATAAACACTGACGGGCTCCCTTCCCCTGATCCACCTCTCACCCTCCAGGAGTGTGAAGACCACTGTTCTAGTCTTGAACAATTGACAAAACAATTATTTTGTAGCCTGTTCCCAGCTAATATAACCACTTCTTTCTCAAAGTAAGCAAGAATTTTTCTTTTCAACAACTTTCTCCCAACCTTAAACTTTTTAAAAGAGTAATAAACAAAAGGCTGTTATTTTTAACTAAATTTTTTCTTCTAAAAAAGGGGGGAGGGGATTTGCAAACAATTTCTTATCTATCTTTTCTTATTATTGGTTGTTGTTGAAAAGAGAATCAAGGAATAGATTTTTTCAAGATAACAAGATGAAGCACCAGGCACATAGAGGACATGTCCCCCCATCTTCAGACTAAATTAAAAAAAAAAACAAAACAACAACCAGCAACAATCCAAACAGGAATACTACCTCATGCTACCCCAGCACTGGTCACAAGCAACAATAGAAATTGTCCTGCTGCAAAACGGCACACTGCCTCTCACATATTAATTACTGAGCCTTTTTAATCCTTGGATCCCCCAATTTTCAACCAATATGTTATATGCTGATACATGTTTGAGAGAACATATTTATAAGAATCATTTTTTTTTCAATTCACCCAGTTTTTTTGAGTCAAACTATAGATGAAAATATTCTCAATTTGTGTGACACTGATCAAAGAAAATGCTTTGAATTTATGTGAAAAAGTTTCCCATTAAGATGGTAGCTATTTTTTTCAAGCATGATTCCTTTTAATTGCGGAAAAGAGCCCAAAGGCTTTGTCAAGGGGCACATGTTTCCTATAAATCAAAACATAAATAAATGTGAGGTTATTTCACTAAGCATACATATGGTTTTTGCTAAGTAAACTCTATTTATAAAACATTGTTAGCCTCCACCGGAACTGCTGTCAACATTTATAGGAGAAGATTTTTTCTACTGCTCTGAAACTTGCCAGCATTTGAAAACAAGCCTAGAAACATTAGTTTTTTAAGACAGATTTGACTTTAACTTAATATGAAATGGGCCACTGTGTGTTTTCTAGTTTTTTAATGCTTGGAAGAAATCTTCAACTGAATATTCTAAAATGTTTTCCTTGCTGGAAGTTCCATTATTTTAACCATGACATTGTTGTATTCTTTCTGGAAGTTCTTTTCCAGTTACAGTCAAGGGTCGGGGATTATTTTTCTTATCACTGCCAATAGAACAAAAATATTCTGAGAAAGGAGAGTCTTTGACATCCATTAAAGCTGAATATTCATAACTGCGTCACCATCTTCTCTTAAATGTTCATTTGCATGATCTCCTCCCTTTAGGTACCCACCCTACACTATAAAAACATTTATCAGTTCTTCTCGGAGAGCAGTTCTCAAAATGAAGTTTTCTGTGAAAAGAATTAGCTATAAGCAAGCCTGAAGCAATAATCTTTGACAACCAATAGCAAACCCTAGAAGGTAACAATAACTATGTAATAATTTACCTTCTCCATTTTCCATGCAACTTTTCTTTCTTGGGTTATGTGCCTTCCAACACAGAATTTGTTCCAATGCTTCTGCAATCAATCCCTGCTCTAAGGGGGTGTGAGCCAATAGTTACAGTGCAGTCAAGAGTGCTTCCAGAAGAGATCTCTTGCTCTCTCCTGTTTTTTATTATTTCCTTCCAAGGTGCATCTTCCCCAGTTGTCGGATTTGTCACCTCTTGTTAGAGAAGACATTTGTTTTTATTTTTGAGTGGCAAAGGGAAAATGTTAAAAATTTCCATAAAAATAATCGAAAACATTTTTAAAAGTCCTAAAATCATAAATTTCCAAGGTAATACAGCATTTAAATCCATCTAATGATTACTTAATGCATAGCTACTTGTATATGATTAAACTGTTTGGGGAACAATGTAAATGTTTTCACTGTTGTACACTGTCCCAATTTTTATGTAAAATTCCAAAATACTTATCCCATTTATGTAAAAAATTATATTTCTTTGCAACATACCTTAGAGAAAGGTTGCTTATAAAATGCAGGCATGTCTCCAATAAACTTAAAAAGAGACATAGATCCAGAAGAAAAATATAGTATTTTGTATACTGTTTATTTTTGCAATTTTATGGATTAAGAGTTAGTTACCCTAATGGTGGACACTAATGCATTTGAATTATAAGAATGGCAGAATTCTCCAGAACTTATGGTCCTAATCAATCACCAGAGATCAGTGACATCATTAGAGCCTTTGATCACAGCTCCTCTTTAAAGCTCAGATGGGCCTGGACTGATCCTTGCTGGCACTGAGAATAGAGAAACACCTAGGAATACAATTCACCATGAAACATGAGAGGTCATCAGCAACTCTTTCTCTCCTTGGAGAGCAACAGAGAGCGCATTCCAGAGCAGCCCAACACCAAACAATAGAGCCACCTCCTTAAATCCAAACCCAATTCCGTTCTTACTTAGGATTCCCAGCGCACTTTAAGAGAGTAGACAATATGCTACTTTTCTTTCCATTTGGTCTTCCTTACCCACTCCCCACCCCCATACCTACCAGGGTAAGCCCCAGATCCCTTCACCATGGGTGAGTATGTTTTTCCCATTCTCCCCAATACAAAGCATTTATACAGTTCAGAACTTCCCCTTCTTCTGATTCATGAATGAATCTTTACTAAACATGCTAGTTTACTCCACATGGCCAAGAAAGATAGTTCCTTGAATATAACGTTGGCTTCCATAATTTTAAAATGCTTAGACTGCAATTACCCAGAATGTTCTGATCTGAAATGGTCACTTTGGGAATGAAAAGTTTTAATTGACCTTCACTACTTTAGTTCCATTGGTGTTTGGGTTTTCCTTATTTGTAATGCGAATCTAAATGAGCTTTGTGAACACTGGTGAAACGTAGTTTATTATCTTCCTCATCAGGTGATCAATGATTTCATTAATAAGATAGATAACAAAACTGTCATATCATCGACACTGTTATGAAAGATGATCCTAGCTTCCCGCTCCATTTTCCAAGGTCCAGGGTTCTCTGTGGCAGCTCTGAGTCTATTCAATATTTTCCACAGACAGAGAAAAGTGAAAATCCATTTTGAAACCAATTTCAATTAGGATCCAGAAGCTGTTATCACAGGTGTCTCAGAATGGGCCGGTAAGTGGAAATGTCGCCTATCCATTCTGAAATGAAACCTTATCAGAGGCTACAAAGATGGCTGGGGACAGCCTATCTGTAAATTACTTTTCGTCCTGTGTTAACTCAACCTTAGTCCTGTCATATGGAATTCTTTCCATCCACTAGTAATAATCTAATGACTAACTAGATACAGCACCCAAACAGCATTCAGCTGGACAGGGCTGTCCCCTTAAACATGGGTACAAACGCAAACACACTCCGGCCAGCCGGTGAGCAAAGGGATACGCATGCTTTAAATGACAGAGCTAAAAGTTTATTATGGGAAATAAAAGAAGCCCGACTCCACCCATTGCATTCCTGGTGATTTTTCAATTGCAAACTCCAAGGCCCAGTTATTTCATTAATGCAGCACCCAAGTCGCGAGGCTTTTCTCTCACATCTTTCAGTCCCCTTTTAGCAAATTATCCCATGACGGAGGATTTATTCAGTCAAAGACCTCGGACTTTGAGAGGCAACAAAAGAATCAAGAGACTTTCTGGTCCACCTGCCTGGCGAATGATGAGGCAGGGAAAGTCTCCCCCAGAGAAACCAATCAAACCATTGTGTGGCACAGTCAGACCTTTTCAACTGTCAAGCCAGAGAGCAGGGGAAGAGATGAAAGAACGCGGAATGAAGCTACCATTTACAGAACCATGTGGGAATGGTCTCCTAAGATTTAATAATTGGGATGGAACTCAACTTTCTAGCACTAAAGGGGGAAAAAAATAGAAGAGAGAAGAGTCAAAGAAATGGAGGGTGGGGGAGAGGCAAGAAAGGAAAAAACAGCACCCTAAGTCAGACTAGGAATAACTTTTATATATAAATGTCCTCTCCTCGAAATGAAATCCTATCTATAAAAGTAAAGGGGAAAGGAATGTTACAAAAAAAGGGAAGGAAGATTTAAAACCTTTGATATCTTTCCTCTAGGTTAAGATGCATTAAATGCTCTGATTCCTACCTCTTGTGCAATTAATTCAGAGTAGCAAAACAACAACAACAAAAATAAACCCTCATTAATATGGCTGTAGTTTTAAGTATAAAATGGCATTTTAAATTGGCCTAAAATGAAGCAATACATTGATTGGACACAAAAAAGATTCAGACTGGCAGACACTAAGTCATATATTTCCCAGCAGTGTTCAAGTATATTTTAGTTGTAATGAACACAACAGGAACTATTTAAATGGAAGGGGGGGGGGAGAGTAAGTTCTGGTAAGAAGACCTAAAAAATCATGAATTCCAAGTCAAATGCTGTCATATACTAACTGCAGTTCTAATGCTTTCTAATATTACTGGTGACTCATACTTCATGTATTACCATACCGAGTTTAAAAAATAAGTATTTGTTGAAATTTTAGAGGTGCTGGAAACAATTCTGTTTGATTGTGGTGGTGGATACATACCTTCTTGGATTTGTCAAAACTCATAGATCTCTACACCAAAAAGAATAAATTATGTTGTTTGTAATTCTTTTTAAATAAATAAAAATTACAACGGATCTACTGGGAAAGCCATGTAAACAAGATGAGAAGGTTTTTACTTGCACCCTCACCTGGCCTTCTTCTCCTCTGCCTGGGACCCTCAAGCTTCCCAGTGCTCACCGCACATACTCTACCTCCCAGGGTGCCAGGGTGTGAGCTCCCCGAACTTGGGGCTCAAAGTGGTGCAAGGATGGAAGGCCATGCACTGCCTCCCTGAAGGGAGACTGTCCTCCCACAAGCACCATTTTGTCCCGGGGCTTCCACTCTGCAGTTGCTATTTCTGATTCTGACCAGCTTGTTTCTGGAAATATGAATTACCCACATCACATGATCACAAGTAATCAAGGGCAACCCAGAAACTTTCCACAAACAGAACACATCATACTGTGGCTTCTTTTTACTCCAAAGTTTGGGAAACAGCCCTGGCTGGTTTGGCTCGGTGAAGAGAGTGTCAGTCCTCAGATGGAAAGGTCATGGGTTCGATTTTGGTCAAGGGCACACACCTCATAAATCAGTCGCAGGCTCAATCCCCTGCAACTAATCTATGGTCCTCCCTCACATAGATGTCTCTCTCTTTCTCTCTGTCTTTCACCCTCCCTTTCACTCTCTCTAAAAATCAATGGAAAAATATCCTCAGGTGAGGATTAACAAAAAAGTAAGAAAATGAAGTTTGGGAATATATATTTTTTTCCTGATTTATCTGAGTACGCAACAAGTGTTTTTTAGAGTAAAAACACAATAGCTATATACAAGAGAAAAAAGGAGCCTTAAGAATGACTGATATCAACCTGAAACTGCAATGAATGGGAAGTACACCCTAAAAGTCACTGAATCGTTAAATCTAAACTCAGGCTAATTTCAAGACTAGTGGTTTAAGTACTATTTCCTGATCCCAGCTCCTATTATCAATTTGCCTGTTAAACTACATCCTGATGACCACATTTTAAGGACTATTGGCCAACCCCAATAATTCTCTCAGATTGCAGCTTAATCACTTACAGATTATTAACAAATGATATTGTACCAAAAGGAGTGAGATTTAATGTATTAGTGAATTAAATCCTACTAAATTATATCCAGTAGATGTTATTACCATCCTATATAATAAAAGGCTAATATGCAAATAGACCAAACAGTGGAACAACTGAATAACCAGTCACTATGACGTGCGTTGACCACCAGAGGGCACGAGTGGAACATGGTGGGCACTGGCTGTGGCAGGATGGTGGAGCAGGTGAGTAAGGGCACCAGACCAAGACGGGGTGCCGGTCACTATCACTGGAGTGAACCTCTGGTGGTTACTGAAAATTCTTTGCTCCTCTGCATCACGATCCCACCCAGTGCTTGCACCTACTGCCAGCGCTGGCCCTGCTCACACCCACTGCTGGTGCCTGACACTGACCAAGATTGCTTGGCACCATCAGTGGGTGCAAGCGGTGGCTGCTGGCCCAGATTGCCCCTCAGAGCTTTTCCACTTCCCTCTGTTCCTGAGGGGCGATTGGGGCCAGCAGCCACCTCTGGCATTCACGGCTGACAACAGCCCCACTTGCACCCGCTGTAGGCACCAGCCCAGCTCGAAGCCACTGCTCACACCTGCTGCTGGCACCTGGTGCTGGTCCTGATTGCTTGGGGCCATCAGTGGGTACGAGTGGCAGCTGTTGGCCCAATCGACCCTGAGGGCTTCTCCACCTCCCCCTGCTCCTGAAGGGCAATCAGGGCAGCAGCCACAGTTCACATCACTGACAAGGCCAGCCCCCTCCCACCTGCTGCTGGCACTGGCCCAAATTGCTCTGTGCCATCAGCAGGTATGAGCCAAGCCAGCACCATCAGCAAGTGGAAGATGGACTGCCAGCAGACAGGGGACCAAGGGCTGGGTGGGGATGCGGGGGATGGGCCAAGACTAGCCTCTGTGCTCACAGCACCCGAGCAGCCCACAGTTCCTTTCAAGGTGCATGAATCTGTGCACTGAGCACCTAGTTACTAAAAATAGCTAAAAGGTTTGGGTACTCACTCTACCAGTCTCAGAGATGTTAAATAATTAGCCCAAGACCACACAGCAATAAAGCAGGAGAGCTAAAATTCAAACCTTGGTATGAACATTTAACACTTCTGCTGTGCTCCACATGGCCCCCTGCCTACACTGAGCCGAGTCAAGTTCTGGCAGGCTTATTGAGTGTCTGCTGAGAACCTCCCAGCACAAAATACTGAATGAGAGGTGGGGACTGGCATGAGGAAAAGACAAACCAAGTGCTTCTCTCCAAAAATTTTACCTAAAATGTAAAAATGAAGTATTAAGGGAGAGAGAGAAAGATGAATAAATGAAGCACAGGGAACTTTTAGGGCAGTGAAACTATTCTGTATGATAATGTAATGGTAGCTACATGACATTATATATTTTTCAAACCCATAGAATGTACAACACAAGGAGTGAACCCTAATGAAAACTATGGACTTAAGTTAATAATAGTGTATCAATATTCGTTCATCAATTGTAAAAATGTACCACACTAACGCAAAACATTCATAATAGAGAAAATGGTGTGGGGATGAGGCGGAAGGTATATAGAAACCCTATTCTGTCTGCTTGTTTTTTCTATAAACCTAAAACTTCTCTAAAATATAATCTAGTAATTAGAATTAAGAATAAAATACCAAAAAAAAAAATCAAGTGTTATTAGGTAAGTCCCAAAAGAGCCTAAAATATGGTGAAAAAGAGATTGAGGACATAGTTACCTTTTGAGAATAATTTAAACATGTACTGATGTTAGGAAGAACACTTGTTCTATGTAGGAACAATATGAACAAAGGCAAAGAGCCCCACAAGTTAGCAAAAAATAGGTTATGGATGGGACATTATAGTGGCAGCATATCAGACTGGAGTCAGATCTCAGAAGTAGCTGGGAATAACTGAAGGTTCTAGAGAAGGGGAGTGGCATAAGCAGAATAGTAAAAGGATGCATATGGCAGGGGCAAATCCAACAAAAAGAATAAGAGAAAATAAACACAAGGTGACTGGAGAGAACAGTTGAGCTGCAAGAATTCTTAAAACATGCAATACCTGACTATTTAGTCAGGGGCACTGACCTCTTTTGCCTTAATTGTCAAATAAAAAAATGACAATAGCCAACACAATAGCCATCCGGTGAATCAAAATCCACTGTCAGATCAACAAAGAATATATTTCTGGTGTGCCAGGGAATTTTAGTAATTAGTGTATGTGTGCCATGAGATGAAAAAGGTTGAAAATTGCTGGGATAGAAAGGTTGCTTTACCATAATTGTCTAGGAATGAGGTAGTCAGGTTTTAAATAGCACCGTGCAGTAGCTGTCCTTATGGGACATATGGGTGAGTAATTACAGAGGAAAATCTACCAGGACCTCAAAACTGGTTCGTACATGGGAAGCATGAGAGGAAGGGGTCAAAGGTGACTGTGTGGTTTCAAGGCTGGGTGACCACAGAAAAGGCGATATACTCAGCTGAAATAAGAATACAGAGGTTGCCGGGGTTCAGGGACATGGGAGTTTGGAGCTCAAGAGAGCAAGGGTTTTTAGGAGAAGCAGATTATTCATTATTAGTTCATTGGTTTAAAATGGTAAATCTCTTTTCAAAAGAATATAATCTGACATTAATCCAGCACAACCACTCTGTAAAGGGGTATCGCTGACCTGAAAAGAGACAGTTTACCCCAGAAAAATAATCAAGAAAAGGGACATGCGTGTGCTGTTTCTAATGCAAAGACATATAATCAACATTAGGTTTCAAGGTTAAAAAAAAAAATCCAAATAAATTCTCTGAAAATTATCTTCCCTCTTTTCTGACTTTAAAAGGCACTCAGAAGGTAGAGAAACTTTGATACATCTCGTAAGACATGCAGATCTGGTCACATTTGGGATTTGTGACACATCTTGAACTATTTTTCAAAGTCCAGCAAATTCAAAACTAATTATGCCAAACATTTTTCCGTAATTTGAAAACCAATGTGTATTTTCAGAAAAAAAGAAAACATAATCCTTTTTGTTTGGATTTATAATATTTAACTTATCCACATGATTTCTCCTAATAACAATGGCTGACATTTGCTAAGATCTTACCATGTGAGGTGCTGTTACAATGGTGCAGGCATTGATTGCCGCACATAATCTTCCTGGAACTTATGAAGTGTGTCAAACTATTTACCTGGTAGGTAGATGAAGAAACTGAGACTGTGGGAAGTTCATTTCCCCATGCTCTTGGAGCTAATCCTTGGTGTTGCCAGAACTCAATCCAAAGCTTTCAAACATCAAAGCCTGTGGGTGCTCCTAACCAGGACCCTACAAAGTGAAACCTATTTTATCTGACAGTCCTTTCCATCCAATTGTCACATTCCAGGATATGGGATGTGGCAAGAAAAAAAAAGGGTTGAACACCTAGAGGGACAAAAAACCAAAAACTTACAACCTACTGTCTATCTGTCTGAACTGCACAGAACTAAGCCTTCTTATTCCTAGCCTGGAGGCCAACAGAAATCATCATCACAATTAACAACTATGTATTGGGCAGTTTAAAAGCAAATCATAAGTTCAAGGGGAAACATAAATTATTATCTTCTTCTTGTTTACAGACCCTTCATACCACTTTCCCCTTACAAACTTCAAAAAAAGCCCCTGGCCAGGTGGTACAGTTGATTAGAACGTCATCCAGTACACCAAAAGCTTTCGGGTTCAATCCCAATCAGGGCACATTCCTAAATTGGGGATTGAATGCCTGGTCTGAATGTATGTGGGAGGCAGCCAATCGATGTTTCTCTTTCACATTAACATTTCTCTCTCACATCAATGTTTCTCTCTCTCTCTCTCTCTCTCTTTCCCAAAATCAATAAAAATGTATCCTCAGGTGAGGATTAAAAAACAAACTCAAACAAAAATTTTTAGGTAGAGAAAAACCAAGCCCTTCTTTTTGAAAGGATCAAAGTAAACAGGGAAGGTCCTCTCTGTTATTAATCTATCAACTTTGGTTTCATGTTGCATCACCATTAGTATGATCATTTCAGCTGTCTATCACTTTAAGTTGATAGTTCCCAATAACTATCAGATCTGATACCAGAACTCCAAGACCATGGCCCACATGCGTTTATTTATTATTTTCCTTCTTTCTTTTTTAAAGAAATCATAAATAACAAGTATGAGACAGAGCAGAGAGTGAGGAGGCTGCATCTGGCTTCAGCTCTCACAGCTGCTGCAGTACATTTGAGCTCCATAGAGACAAGTGTAAGCCAGGCATTGGTCAACTCTGTGCTCACTGAGAAAAGGTAATTCAACATGGGCAAAGGAGGTCCTAAAAAGCCAAGAGGCAAAATGTCATCATCTGCTTTCTTTGTGCCAACTTGCCAGAAGGAGCACAAGCAGCAGCACCCAGACGCTTCCATCAACTTCTGAGAGTCTTCTAAATATATCCATAGGCCAAAAATGAGTCTTCTCAGAAGTGCTCAGAGACGTGGAAGACCCTGTCTGCTAAGATAGAGGAAAATGTGAAGAAAACACAGCAAAGGAGGACAAGGTCTGCTATGAAGGAAATGGAAATGTATATTCCCTAAAGGGGAAACAAAAAGAAGTTCAAGGATCCCAATGGAATCAAGGCCTCCTTTGGCCTTTTTCTTTTTTTGTTCTGAGTATCACCCAAAAATCAGAGGAGAGCATCCCGGCCAGTCCATTGGTGATGCTGCAAAGAAGCTGGGAGAGATGTGGAATCCCACTGCTGCAGGTAACAAGCAGCCCAGTGGAAAGACGGCAGCTAAGCTGAAGGAGAAATTCAGAGACTGCTGCATATCGAGTTAAAGGAGAGCCCGATACAGCAAAAAAGAGTCATCAAGGCTGAAAAAAGCAAGAAAAAGAAGGACGAGGAAGAAGATGAAGAAGATGATGGCCATGACTAAGTTGGGTCTGGTGGAGTTTTTTTCCTGTCTATAAAGCATTTAATCCTCCTCCCCCCCTACTCATTCACCCCTTTTAAAGTAAAAAGCTGACATGTAAGGTTGTGTTAAATTTGTTTTTAAACTGTACAGTATCTTTTCTTGTACAGTTAACACACTACCGAATGTGTCTTTAGATAGCCCTGGCCTGGTGGTATTTTCAATAGGCACTAAACTGCCTGGTATAGTATGGGGGTTGTAAATTGGCATGGAAATTTAAACCAGGTTCTGTACTGTTGCCCAGAATAAATTAGTTATATATGGGGGAGAGGGGTAGTTTTTTCAGTTGTCTCTGATGCAACTTATATGAAATAATTGTTGTTCTGTTAACTGAATACCACTCTGTAGTTGAAAAAAAAATTATAGCTGTCTTGCTGACATTCTGAATGCTACTGATTAAGTACAATTTTAAATAAAAAATATCAGCTTACTCCTTCTAAATATATCCATAGGCCAAAAATGAGATAAAACAATTCAAACTGAAAAGTCAAAATTTCCAAGTTATTAAAGAAAATTTTATAGGATAATGAGAATGTTTAAAAGACCCATATTAAAAAAACTTTTATAACTTAAAAACACAACATGTAGCTTAGAAATCTATACCAGAAACAAACAGATTATTAAGGCATTTTACTTATAATATTAGGATATTACCAGACTTTTTAAGTAACCAATAACACTAAATATCTTGGTACATACTTTATATGTAAAAAAACACCATTTTAGATTCCAAAAATGATCACTTAATCACAATCGTACTTAACAAACATCCAGAAAAATCAAATGTCTTCTCTTTTGTCATTTATCCTTAATAAATAATAGTAAAGCTTAAAATCTAACTATGGCACATCTATCACACATTTTGGTTTCTGAGTAAGAGTACTAAATGCTTTATATTCAAAAATCAAATGTTTTCATAGAAGACTTAAAACATAGTTTTTAATTTGTGTTATTTTAAAGTTCAGTGTTAAGAGGCAAATGCTTACTTAAAATGCTGTTCAAGGTTTTTGAACCATACCTTTTGGTTGTGTGTGTTTAAACAAAACTCTGTATGAATGTTATTCTAGAGCAGATACTTAGTTGAGAAAAGAAAGAAAACAGATCTGTAAGGACATGCATTGGAATGTGCATGTTTGGCTGGAAAGCTCACAATCAGGTACAAACTGCAGCACAATAATGGCTGAGGAGTTAATTAAGTCAACTTAACACAGCCAAATAACAAACATTTTTGTTTCCTATATTTTAATCATGAAATTGTGGACAGGAGAGAAAATTCATATAATATGTATGTTTGGTTCTTGATGCTGACCTCATTTTTAATTGCTCATTTATAAATTCCTGAATTTCAAAGCTTTGTAAAGGAAGCATAAGAACATCCTGGAAACTAGCAACCAGTACTACTACTATAGGATCCAAAGGATTTCAATTTCTTTTTTGTGAATAATCTTATTACAGGAATCCAAGCACTTCTGAAATGTCTGGATGAAAAAAGAGAAAAGAAAGGGAGACAGAGACAAAACAGATGGATGGACCAAAGACCATGGCAAGGGCAGCGGCCAGCCAGTGTCAACCTTTGAAAGTCCCCACCCATGAGCTCTAAAACCCAAATGGGGCACAGGACCAGATCCCACATACTAGCTGAGTGGTTACTTCTGAGGGCAGAGGAAAGTGTGCAACTAGATAGAAGCTTACAGACAAAGAAAAGGCCGGGCCATCCCATCCATGAGTGTGACACTTGAGCGGTAAAGAGACTGAACTAGTTAGATGAAACCTGCATAGGACTCTGTTAAAAAGATCATTACAATTACTAGCATTGCTTACCTAATACAAACACCAAAAAAGAGGTTTATATTCCTTTATTTTACTTTTCCCAGCGCTAAGTTTCTTTGCTGGTTTTCCTTTAACCTTCCAGTAGGGAAAACGATTTAGCTCAGTGGATAGAGCGTCGGTCTGCGGACTGAAAGGTCCCAGGTTCGATTCCGGCAAAGGGCATGTACCTTCGTTGCGGGCACATCCCCAGTGGGGGCGTGCAGGAGGCAGCGGATCGATGTTTCTAACTCTCTATCCCTCTTCCTTCCTCTCTGTAACCTTCCAGTAGGGTTGCAATTCATGCTTAAAATCAAAACTATTTTTCTTTTATTTAGATTGGGTCTTTATATCATCCCAATATAAAAAGCAATAAATCCTTCAGAAGAAACAGGAACACTGAAAAAATGGCAAGCATTACCAGGATGCCCTAACTGGTTTGGCTCACTGGATAGAGCACAAGGTCTGCGGATTGAAGGGTCCCAGGTTCGATTCCAGTCAAGGGCATGTAGCTTGGTTGCGGGCACATCCCCAGTAGGGAGTATGCAGGAGACAGCTGAATTTATGTTTCTAACTCTCTATCCCTCTCCCTTCCTCTCTGTAAAAAATCAATAGAATATATTAAAAAAAAATTACCAGGATTTCTAGAACAGCTATCATTTATGTAAGTGCCCTGCAAACATGACTAACGAGTGTTTGCCCCCAACAGAGATAGGTTTTACATCCTTTTAGGAAGGCATGTGTGCTTCAAGAGTACAGGTTGGTCAAGGGGGAAGCCAGTGGCATGTGACTCAGAAATCAGTTCTGTGGTTAGTTCAGACTATTGGACTAACTTTGTAAAACATAACTGCTCCTTCTTTAGCTAATGCTCCTGAGTGGTTTCCTGGCTGCCCCAGGACTGCTAGGTTAATTCTGTTCCTCGGCACCCTAAATGGGTTCCCCTGGTCAGAGTGGCTGAAGACCATGGTGGCAGCACCTAACACATCCTGAGCACGTGTGTGGGTGCAAGAGTGGCAGAAGCCACAGCACCTTCAGGAGAGCAGACCACTGCTGTTCCTCTGCTGAAATTCACAGAAAGGACAGTGGTTCATAGGGGCTGCCCATATCATGTCTCCTACCTACTCACACTCCTTCCTTCTCACCGTTCTCTCACACACATCCACACATCCTCATGCACATTCACACTCACTCACATAAGCTATAAAGATAACCAAGTCAATGTTTCCCATAAAGCAATAATACACAGAAAGTGCTCATTCCTATAAAAATACTATTAAATTTACCAAATAAGCAAACACTGCATGGAGTGATTCTACTTCTGAAATAATAAATTTGTCTAGCTTTTAAAAATTCCAGGAGGTGTGGGGCAACAAAAGTCACATGATTTTTTTTTTTAAATAACTACATGGGAAGAATAATGCAAATACTGGGCTCAATTAAAATAAGCTCCAGTTCTGATTTGAAACACCAAAAATAAAGGGAGAAGTACAGATATATTTTCATGTGTATGCAAAGTAAATTCATTATTTTAATAAAGACATCAGCATATCCCCCTAAGGATCAATTCAAAACAGGATTCACTAGCCAGCAGGTTTAACACCAACCAACCAGCCCCTCTCCTCACCCAGTCAAGACAACAATGCACCCGGATGACATCTGCGAAGGAGGACATCTGGGTAGCACTTACTCACCATGGATGAGGATGGGCATAGAGAGCAGGGGTAAGCTCCTCAGTGTGTCAGGCTAAGGCAGTGCCACAGTCAGGGTAGGGAGGTGCGGTGTTTTTACTAGATCTCCACCCTTGGAGTCTATGATTCTGACTGTCCAATGGCATGTCAAAATATTGTAAATCAACCTAGTACAATCTTTCTAGGAATAAATAAAACATAAGCCCACTGAGAGGGAGGTAGCAGGTTAGCTCATGCAAATCAGTGTGCCCACATATGCAGTGTCCAGGAAAGGGAGAGCAGGCCTACCAGGGCATGTGGAATAGCAGCGTGCAATTCAGGGAGGCCAGGCTAGCTATTAGCTCTCCAGACTGCAAAAGTAGTAATGGCCTCCAAGGTGGAAAAGCAAGGAAAGAAAGCGAAGGTTACTATTGACCTATACAGTCTGTTTTTTCCAGAAGGAGCTCTGGAATTCATTTTCAATGCTCCATGCTTGACTTGAAATGCTTCTGAACACTTAGCTTAAAATATTAATATAGCATGTAGAAACAGTGAACTCTATTGCTATCTCTGAACACAAATTAGGTAAATTGATTTTTATAAGCCAACAGCAAAACCTGTATCTCAGATATTAATATTGCCTTGAGGCTCAACCATTAAACTCCTTTAAACCAGACCACTTAAGAGCTGGGGGTAAGGGAATCTCATCACTAATTTTGACGAGGCAACTTTTGTGTCTTTTGTAATAACTAATAACTTTTTTAGCTAGTGTAGACTTTTCCATGTGAAATGAAAAGGATCCTGAACTCCTGCCAGACCAATCAAGATGATTTCCAAAATGCCCAAACAAGAACTTTCTATGATAAACAACCCATCACATATACATCTCAAACTAGAAAATTAGAAAGAAAACATGCTGTTTGGGTGCCAAAATAGAGATTCCAAAAGCCTGCCCATCTTGCACACCCACTCACCCATCCCCCATCCTCTCCACCCCCACCCCCAAACACACTTCAATCCCATCTGCTTTCTTTAGCCCCTTCTAGAATAAACACTGGTCCAGGTGCAGATACTCAATTCACAAGGAATGCAGAGAACATAAAAATGACGGTAGGGTTGGCTGCTGGTAATCCCCGAGGCTGCTTACCATTGGAAGTAGTGCTGGAGGCCACGGCTTTCTCGCTGACATCTGTTCGAGTGGAGCATTTTACTACAGAATTCTCAACTTTTTTCTTCTCAGTGGTCAGGGAGCTGTGGGACTGGGCCTCCATGATGCCTTCTCATTACTTCAGCTCTCTGGTACCAGGAACACCTGAGTAACACCAACAGCGTCATCAACTTCAAATAAGAAAGGGAAAACAACTCGCTGTCCCCTGAGGAGGTGCCAACCGCTTCAGCAAGTTCAAAACGTGGATGAGCCTTCCCTACATGTTTTCTTGCAGAAAATGCATCTAAGTTTTATTAACAAGCCAGTCATATTGCCTGCACGTGCAAAAGGAGAACAGAGGGCAATGTCCATAATGTGGGACTTTCCCCAAATTCCTACTGGGCATTTCTTATTAAATGATCTAAATATCTCAATTTACAGCTGTGTTTATAGTGTTCAACCCAAGTGTCACATTACTCTTTTAAGCCACATCTACAAATGTCTCTTCAGGTGGCCAACTTTATAGGAAGGGGCATTAGGACAACTTTCCAAGCAAGGGAAGCCTTTCAATTAATTAGATGTATTTAAAGAGTGTGCAGCAATTTCTCAAACCCAAGCCCTACACCAAGTTCTGAATCAGAGGATAATTCGGGTCAAGAAGCCAGTGATTTTTGCTTCCTCTCACTGAGATATTTAAACTGCAATATGCTTCTTGATCCTAATTTGTTAGATAAATCATATTTTTTAAATATATTTTATTGATTTTTTTACAGAGAGGAAGGGAGAGGTATAGATAGTTAGAAACATCGATGAGAGAGAAACATCAATCAGCTGCCTCCTGCACGCCCCTTACTGGGATGTACTCACAACCAAGGTACATGTCCTTGACCAGAATGGAACCCGGGACCCCTCAGTCCACAGGCCGCCGCTCTACCCACGGAGCCAAATCAGTTTATGCGGTCAACCATATTCTTTAAGCTTTCTTAAAACGTAAGACCATTTCAATTCATTTTAGTTACATTTTTTTTAAACAAACAAAGGTAATAGAACAATATCGCTCTCAATCCCACAGAAAGTCAAAAGACTGCCAACAGAAAAGACTGGAACCACTTAAGAAATATTAAAACTCAGCTAAAGGCAAGTTCAGTTAGTCGGCCTTTCACTAGCTTCATTCATGTGATAAATCGCCCAAACTCATCATTCATCAACTTTCACTCAATTTGGTGTCATGTTCTTTTTTTTTTTTTTTTCTGCCATGAAATACAAGAATACAGGAAAAGATGACAAGTAGCCTCTCTAGAATGTTTCCTTCCAGGTATCTAGATTGTAACAGTCATGGTGGGCATTTCTTCAGTTGAACCATTTGCTTCTTTTCTACATTTAGCAAAAATGTTCAGTCAAAATGATTAGTGAAATAAAATAAGCAACTGCCTAACCAATGAAGAGAGTTAAAATAGCAGATGATATATTTACGTTATCCTTAACTCAGGTTTGCAAGGGAACTGCAAATTCTTTATTGTACAAGAAATCTGGAATTCAAGAAATTAGAAAACTTTAAGACCCAGAGCCTCACCAGCTTTTCCACTAACTTCCATGTTTTTTCCTTCATTACCCAGTGTCATTCATTGTAAAACACACAAGTCATTCAAGAATAACTTTTCCAGAATAAAAAGAGAAGCACAACGTTAAATTCACACGTCAGCTGTAAGACCCACTGCAAATTCAGAAACAGCCCTCAGAAAATCCTAACAAAGCACAACAGTCTGAAGGAGCTCAGGATGTCCTCTCACAGGAATGCCATCTTACACAAAGTCCAGGTGAGGCCTGGTTCCTGGCTACCTGAATGGAGCTGTTCAGTGCCTGGTTTCTCATGGGTCACATGACAGAATCACAGAGTGGGACTTAGCCTGTGGGGAGGAAGTGCAGTCCTCTTTAATTATATGCTAAAAGTTATGAATCCTCGCCCTGACTGGTTTGGCTCAGTGAATAGAGCATCGGCCTGCAGACTCAAGGGTCCCGGGTTCGATTCCCATCAAAGGGCATGTATCTTGGTTGTGGGCACATACCCAGTAAGGGGTGTGCAGGAGGCAGCTGATGGATGTTTCTAACTCTCTATCTTTCTCCCTTCCTCTCTGTAAAAAAAAAAAAAATCAATAAAATATATATTAAAAAAAAAGTTATGGATCCTCTTTCTAGAATATCCTTAAACACTAAAATGTACACTCAATTTCAGAGGGAACACGGACCCTCCAAACTTTTCCATGAATCCAGATAAAGAATCCGTAAGGAGACATTTTTGATGGCCCCTTGGAGCTCTAACAAATTCTTTAATTTTGTAACATTCCTCCAAAATTGATTTAAACATCATCTTTAAAGTATTCCACAAGATCAATTCAACCCCAACCACAGCACTGTTCTCAGAGTGGTACAAGAGCCACTTGAACCTGCTCCCTCTGTAATGCTTGTGAAACATTCAGATTGCCAGGTTCAATCCCTTATATCTGGGAGGGTGGCACCAGAGGGGGACCTGCATTTTAATCAGCCCTAGTGATGATCAGGCTAAAGCTTGTAGGCAACTAACAGCTCTACAGATTTTTGTTCACTGCTTAGTTCCCAATTGAAGTCTTAGCTGATTGCATAAGCTAGTCAAAAAACGAACTGCACCCCAACTGAATTCCAACAGCCTACTTGAGTCTAGCCCAACACTCATCACAATGAACTCTTCATCCGGAATTTTTGCTGGAAGTCCACCCCACCTCCAGACAGTAAGCTCCATGAGGACAAGCCTTGGCTATCTTTCCAGCCCTCCCAAACCCGTAAGAAAGTGTTCTGAGGGAATGCAGGCTCTAGTGAGGACCCTGTGACGCAGATAGTTACTAAGTCCTGAGCTGATGTCTTAAATCTTAAATGCGATTGGTTTAACTGTATATCTTTAATCTAGTGTTTTCTTTGAAAACTGGCAATTACACAAAAGCTAAAAATTTTAACACTCCATTCTCAATCATTTTGGATAAACGAGCATTTACTATCATTTTCCCCCTCAAAACACAGTTTTATTGGTTGAATCTGAATGGAGTTTACTAAATTCAAACTGCAAACAGAAACAAGCCAGTGGACCAGAAAAACCATGAAGAGATGGGATTTCTGGTAAGAAATCAGCCTCTTCCTTAGCAGACAGAGCTAATTAACAGCAGTGAGGAGACAAGTCACTTTAGTTCCTTGACAAACTTGGTTTTTTTGGAGTTGTTGGTTTTTACCCCAAGCAAAGGACTTCATTTTAACAAAGTAATAAACCCTCCAAATACTCATCACTGCACAGAGGGACTCCAGTGAGAAGAGGTAAAGCCCCAGGCACTGACTGAAATCACACTAATTAATGGTCCCAGAGAATACTAATTCCTACCTTCTACCCCTCGTTTGAAATAGATTTTTTTTAAATAGGGCCTTCAGTCACTCAAGAGTCGACCTTCTTCTTCTATTTTGACGACTTATTTTTGGATCTCATTAGTAAGTAACTAATTATTTAAAAGTGTGGCTTGTGTTTGAAACCAGGGCTATAAAAATGGCAACTTGCCAAGGCAGACATCTGCTTCCTGTATATCCCTATAAATTATATCAGTTTATTTTACTGATAAAAATCACAACTTTGTCCCTGTCAGTTACAAAGGAGAAAGTTTTAACATTCTAGACTCTGACACCTCATCAACACTCTGCACCAAGACTTAGTGAGCAGAAAAGAGAATCTGCTCCTAGCTGTAGTAGTGGGTTTATTTTTTTTTGTTTTTGTTTTTTTCATAGAATTATTAGCCAAGTTGAGAAACTAAGTCTTGCGCTGATACATAAAAGCCTGAGGTATAGAAGTGGCCTGTAAAAATTCCTGATGGAATCCTAAAGCATACATAACTGGGGAAATAGCCCAAAGAACTTTTAAAACCTGGAATTTCCTAAACAATAAAGTACAATTTATTTAGAGCATAATGATCTAGGAAAACATTTTGGTTCTGCTTCACTTCAAAGATTTCTCTCTGAGGAAAATGCAAACAGTTTTTTAGTTGTGAATGAAATGAGACCTCTTCCCAACCATGGTTCCTTTTCTTACAACTCCACACTGTTTTCCTTCAACCCTTTTCACCATTGAAACACTACGTGCAAGATTTGCTGGCATGCCCCTTGATATTTTATGCTGATGAAGAAGAAAAAAAAAAAGAAACCCAGCAGTTCCAGTATTAAAAAAAAAAAAAAAAAAAAGCCTGCAACCAAGGAAAACTGTGCTGATATTGTATGCCTGCTAAAGCCTGGAGCCTCATAGGTAAACGAAGGGGTAAAGATTTTTTCCTGAAAGCAGTCATGGCTTTTCCCTCACTCAATGGTCCCTGAACCTTTTGTAATTTCCTGAAGGCCTAAACCCTGGGCACAATGAATTCCAGAGCCTATTTTAAATCCTCTCCTTCTCCTAGGAGCAACCTGCCTGCAGGTGGGTCTTTTCTGTCTAAACTGTGAATCTGAACTTGCTTCACTCTCCTGCACAATAAGGCATCTAAAGCCTCTGGTGTTACTGACCAGCAACATTTACCAAATTCGTGAATTCTTGGGGGGGACCTTTCACACAAAAAGCCTAAGGAGGCTCTCTGTTTAGGGTTGCCACGAGGGCTGCCATGAGAAGAAAAGAAACAAAAAAAAAATACACCCACACAGAAACTTTTTATTTTTGCATGTAAGTCCACTGGAATAGCGTGTTTTCTCAGGCTGGCGGGGCTGGGTGGTTTTGTCTGAGCGCTGGCTCTCAACGCGTCCACGCCGGGCTCCCGGCACGTGTGGTCCCTCATACGGTTCCAGAATCCGATCTTCACACCCTGGCGCTGCCCCGTCAGGGCGGCCTGCCCTCTGGGTCCGTGCTGGGCGCCCTGGCCGCGCGGTCCCATGCTCCGCGCCGCCGCCCCCTGCTCCTTTCCTGGCCGTGGGGCAGCCACCGGCGGCAGCTTAGGCCCCGCGCCCAGCGCGCAGCGCGCAGCGCTCTCAGGTCTGGCTCCTCGGAAGCTGCTGGGTATCGGGGCTGCGGGGCGCTGCCAGCCGGGTTCCCATCCGCATTCCAGCAGCGGTCTCCTGAAAGTGCAAACCCGCGCAGAACAATCGGAACCCCGCGGGGCCTCTGCTGCCCAAGAAGCGCCCCTTATCACTTCCATCACCCTGGTTATCTGCTCCACGGGAATATTCTAATTAGGGCCCGGCAGCATTTCCAGCAGACAGTAACCCCAGGCAGCCCTGCTTCCATTCGCACAGCTGTTTTGCCAGCTCAAGTCAGAGGTGCAACTTTCCAGATACTTTGCAATGCTACACCCGGTGTGTTGCACGAGAGTAAAACATTGGGACCACTTGGAGTCTTCAGGAAACCAATGGGCGTGAGCTTCGCTCACTAAACTTGCAGCTCACCGTCCACTAACCTGGCTCCCAAATACTGTTTCTTCAGCTATCCTAATAGATTCCCGTATAGTGAATGGGTAAGGCATACACACACCTCGGTGGCTCTCCAAAGTCCAACCTTAATCATGAGGCTTTTTGGTAGTAAATAAAGAGAATGAAAAGAATCAAAGTTCTGGAAAGTTGCAGAAATCAGCCTTTTCCCCTGGCAGGTCTTTGCAGTGAAACCTGGGATCCACATTGAAGCAGGATTCTTCTCTCCTGCTGAAGATTTTTAAGAGAATCACCATTTAAAATAATGTTTGAACTATATAAAATGACTTTCTAATCTAAGGTGAAATGAGGCAGTGATTATATAGTTAATGCAAGCTTTGTGAACAGCAGACTCCTTCATTTACTTCCCTAATCCAGTTGGTTTATTTTTAAGTTGCTTAAATTTGGGCAAAATCTGTTTGATTTTTTTTTTCTTAATGTATTTTAAAGACTTAAAACAACTAAGTTGAAAGCCTGATTATGGTAACCTGATCAGTTTCTGATAGGTTAAAACAACTACTGCCAATGAGGGATCAGAAAGAGAAGGCATTCCAGTAGGCAGAGCAGAGCTTTCAACAGCACAGTGATTAAGCCTTAAGTAAGAACTTATTCTGTGCAACTTAGGAAACTACTGCTCAAGTGGAATAAGGCCTTTGTTTGGAAGAAATTACATTTACTTACACCTGCCTATATGTTTAGAAGCTGAATGTACTGATGCTTTAAAAATCCAGAAGGCACCAGCCTGTGAAAGGATTGGGGGGGGGGGGCTGTCTGTATCACTGAGGAATGACATTTCACTCATACTACAGATTTGCTGCTACTTCAAGATACTGCCCTTAAGAAAGCATTCAGGTAAAATTTCTATTAGATCCTATATCACTAAAGCTCAGTTCTTAAAGACAATAAATCGTTTAGGGAGAGACATTTCTAAAAATAAGAAAGCACAATCCTGATGTTGATTGTAACTTTTGATCAATTCTGAAAGTTTGAGCTTCAATGAACAAAGTTTAGGGAGTTTAAAATACAATCATGCATTAGAATCAACCTTTTATAACTGTCTAGTGTGGATGATGTTTCCTTCTGCTCAAAGAAAGTAATTTCTTAACTTAAAATCAATTAGATATGCATAACCTCTGTGACACACCAACAGTTTCTAAGATTTCTAAGGTTCTAAGGCTTCCTCTTCCTTCTCTATCTGCACTGCCTCTCTTTTCTGCAAGAAGCTCAACATCATAAGTTCTTAATAAAATTGCCATGAATGTTTAACTATAGTATTTTTAAGTACAATTATTTTCCTTTATATATGATTTTTCCCCCATAAGGCCTTGGTAGCCTAGAGAGTTTCCCAAATCTGCTGCATTTTGTTTTCAATCTTTCTTACATTTCTGAAGCTTTTAATATCTGATAAAGCAGTATTCATGATCAATACCCAAATGGAATTACTTGAAGAGGAAATAATTACCTGGCTAAGGATTAAGTAAATTCGGTTTTAGTAAATTAACTACATCAAAACTCTTAAGGAACCCATATATTGAACTTCAACTACTGAAAAGCTTATTTGACATGAAGTAATTGTTATTACAATTAAAATCATAAGTGATATTTTGCATGCTAGTTTTACTTTTCTGCTATATGTAATTTAAAAAAATTATCAGCTACTCTTTCTCTACTGCCAGTAATACTTATGAGAAACATTGGATGGGAGTATGAGGTCTGTATTTAATAGTTGTTACCATTTCTGAGTTTTGCTAAACTGTAAAACACCAGCCCAGTGTACTTTGGTTAGACTTAGCAGGAAGCACCATGCACAGCAGGTGCCATTAAAGAACGTGCAGACCTGGAACAAGTTGGCATCCCCACTTTCTTAGGGTTTGCTAGAGACAGACAATCCTGAACTCAGACAGAAAATTAGATCTCTGTCAGTTATCAATCTAAAATCAGCTAAGCTCACGAAAACAGTGAAATCACAGTTTAAAGCCACAAGTCACAAAAACATCATGAAGGATCAAAGGTCTCATTTCACTGAACTTAACAGGAATTAAAAGTTTTCACACATTTTCAGACGGGGAAGAAACTAAATTTAAAAATTATTCATATAGAACTTCATAACTTTTGGTTCCTAGAATTATGTGTGTCTTTACAATTAAGCTTAATGGGGTAGAGTGCATGTTCTATAATTAATAATTTTCCTTTTAAGCCATCATAAATATGAGACCATTACCTCCTAGGTGTTAAAATCAACTAAAGATATCCCAAAGACATTAAGGTATTATTCTGTTAAATACTATTTGCATAATTTATCCTCCCAATTTTTAAATTTGTGATTCTTAAACCTCAGTTGCATTTAAAAAGCAAATTTTTCAAAATTTAAGAATTTTAAATTAAGGCTCACTCAGTGAAAAATTACTTCCGGTCTACTAAGCCTATAAACTTTGCTTATTCAAAGACAGAATTCTTCAGTGATCTTTTTTTTTTCCACTCCTCCCCCAACCCTGCACAAAATGCCAGTGTAAACTATACCAAACTGCACACCCTCCCAATGATACACTTCGGCATGCAATTTCATTTGAACAGCCAGAGCTCAAACAGCAGATGTTGTCCTGAAGTGGCATGGCCTGGTCCACACTTCTGGCCACTCCATTCAGTTTTCCATATATTTTAGTTCATTAAGGCTACATTCTTAAGCAACTGGCTGGGGTTTCTTTACACACAGATAACTTTTTTTTTCTTGTTTTTACAAATAAGTCTCTTGAAACTAAATTATTCTTTTTTAAAAAAATCACAAAATGAAATTAATAATAGGATTAACCGCCTCATTCCTCCACTACCGCAATTTCAAAGTCATCATTCATCTGAATTGTGAGTTTTCCATCTATTTTTGTAAAAAGTAATAGTTTATCATGCAGAAACATTCTGGAATATTGTTAGGCATTTTATGTAATCTTCAAGAAAAGTCAAAGTAGCTAATGCTAAAATTTTTCACATGATAATAAGCAAATAAGATGTCACACTACATTCTGAAGGTATTCCAATAGACAGATTTAAATAAAATCACACTTATTTCCCATTATTTAATTTAATTTTGTGGCATAAAGATTACTCAAATATACAGTCAAGTGCTTACATTTAAAACATCCTCTCTCTCTCTCTCTCTCTCTCTCTCTCTCTCTCTCTCTCTCTCTCTCTTCCCCTCTCTCTCTTTCTCTTTCTCTCTCTCACACACACAGTGTCACCCCCCTCCTCCAAAAAAGAAAAGAACCACTAGCTGTTTCAGGCCAGCAATCAATCCAATTTACTGCAGGTACAATTTATATGTACAGTCCCTTCCATGACAAAACCACAGTGTGATGCCAACCGGGCCCTTAAGAAAGTTTTCCCCTAAATCTCTGGAAAGGAGCTTTAGAAGAAAGCAAGGATTACAGTCAGCTAGAAGGTAGGGAGGGGACTTACCTCAAACCCAGCCAAGCGGAAATCAGAGCAGTAATTCTACAAGTCAACAGAGTACACTTTCAAAGCTATAATGGTGTGAAGAAGTGCTGGGCAGCATGGCCTGAAGGCAGCACTAATACACTGATGACTAATGGCTGGGCTGGGGCAGACAATGAATTTGGGGACTGAAAACTAACAGAACCCATGCAGTACTTTGACAAATGGGCTTTCACAATTTCATTCATTGAATAACCTTTAAGCACAAAATTGGCTCCAGTTCTCTTGGGAATTACATGACATGTTGTTGGACGATGATGTAAGTATTTTCTTTTTTTAATTATGACTCTTATGCAAAATGCAAAAGCACCATATATGAGGACACAACTATAGGTACTGCAGATGAAGATGTGGAGCTCAATACAATATTACCTTTCAGGAGGTGCTGAAATGTTCCAATGCCACCTTATTAACTATGTAATGGCTTGTTCATTCACTTTCTTTAGAGAGCCATAGATTTTTCTGGGATATTTTGTCTGGTTAAAATGTACACACACAGAACAAAAGTAGTTTCACATGTAAAAAATAATAATAATTAAAAGTGATTATGAGTAGCTTAAAAATGTGGCACTAAAATATGGTGCATTTATAATTTTAAGTGGAAAAAGTCTAATTTTAAGGGCCAGGAAAAGGAAAAGTGCCTTAAGACAATTACAGCACCATGTAACGTTTGCAATGAAATGCACTTACTAACATATTTAACATCTAATTTCTTTCAAACAGCTCCCCTCTCTCATCCACGCATAACAAGCCCTTCAATTAAAAAATAATAATTCCAGCAATTTTTAAAGAAAGAATGAAATATCTCAAGTGTCTCTAAATGAACAAATACCACTTACTCCAGACAGCATTGCCTTTAGCAGCTCCTAAAAACTTAAGAAACGGATCTTAAAACAGGAAGCTTAGTGAGCTCATAAAACTGTTGTTGGAGCCAGGAACACATAGCATATTTAATCTGCAAACTGTGAGAGTCTACAGTGATTTCAGCAAGATCTGAGGCATGCCCTTAAGGTTTGCTGGGATCTGGGATTAGGGGGTTGATAAGAACCTCGACTGCCCATGGACATGTTTTTCTTCTGCAGTTAAACACAAATGCATAGAGACGTTTGACTGCTGCTTGGCGTTACTGCTCAAGTTATATAAAAGCTTGCAGCTCCTTTTGCTGTCAATATATCAAAGTTTAAAAAAAAATCATCAAAGTGTGAAATTTCATTTAAAGTCTTCACCGGTCTACAGCTCTATTTCACAGGCCCATCAAATAAAAGTAAAGATGAAAAATACACTGAAAGTACTTGAAAAAGTTTGCAGCAGTGCCCCTGCCCTGTTGTTGTTTATTCTGTCTCCATCTCTTTGCTTTGAAACTAGAACAGATCAATTTTCATCTAGAAAAATGACAACATGAACTGAAGGGCAGCAACTTCTACTCGACTTTAATTAAAAGACAACCTGAAGGGAATCTTTTGCTTAACAAATTAAATACATACACATTTCCTCTCTATCACTTCAGCATTTTAATTGCCTCTCATATATAAATTGGCAGAAAATTTCTTGACTCTTCCAAAACAAATAAGATTGACTATAGAATATGAATGCCAGCAAAACTAAAATCTCCTTCAAAGAATTCTTTAGCTGGGGATTTACAACAATTGCATAAAGAAGAGAAGTCTGACTTTTAAGATAATCTACGATAGTCTAAAAGCATTAACATTCCATTACTAAGGTTTTCTTGAGGATTTCATGACTCATTGATTCACTTCTTCAAGACTGGTTTTTCCTAGTACATTACTGTCCATATAAGTGAGTACATAGAACAATGATCATTAAATTGTTTCCTTTCATAAACTCCCAAATCCTAACTTCAAAATATGAGGGCAGGCGAATCTTAGAGTGTAGGATACCTTAACAGAAGGATCTCTAGCTGGTTAAAAAAACACTGAAGTCTGAAACCCTTACAACATGCAGATAATTAAGAAACTGGCCTCGAAACAAAGGAAAGTTAAACTTTTAAATTAATGACTCTTTCATTAAATAAGTAATGAAATAACTCAACAAAGTCATTTTTCATCAGTATTCATTTTCTCATTTCTGTGTGTAGTTCTTTGCAAACCAGACATACAATAAAATGTGTTGATACAGTGTTTAACCAAGGAATACAAACTCGTTAAAGGTACTGGGAATTGGTAGGTATCTGAGTTGGACCCACTATTAATAATAATGTAACCTATACCTTTTAAAGTGTTTCACAAGACACCTCTCACATCCATTCGACTCATTAAGGCATCTTAAGCCAAAGCTTCCCTAGGCTGACTTTAAGAATTATATACCCTGAAAGGATACTCCCTTAGGCAGGGAGTTTTTAATTAAATAGCTTTTAGTGTAATATAAATTCTCTTCTCTTTATAAGTATGCTGTTACAACTAATTTACATATTATTTCATGTTTGTTTTAGCTATGACTATAGTCCAAGGGGCCGAAGTGTTTGCATACCAGGTTGTTAAGACCAATATTTCCTAACATAAACAAATTATTTCCATACTTCACACAGTTTACATGAAGACCAATCACTACTGCCTTATATCCTCACAACTGAAATACTGTTATGCTTTAGGAAAAAAATGAAGAGATTTTTAGGTTATTTCACTACTTTTAAACATAGCATTTTCCTCTTTCAAAATAATCTTGACACATGTAATTAAGAAACTGTCAGACTATTATTAATTTTTAATTTAAAACCTAAATGAAATAATTACAGGAATCAATCAATAAGGAACCTATTCAAATTACAGAGCAATTACATAAATACTCAAAATTAATACTTTAGGCCAATTCTTGACAATTTCAGTCTATAATATGCTAAGACATCAAACAACACAATAAGCATAACATGGGAAGGATGAATAGTTCCTGCCTTAGACTAAAATGAAATCATTTCAGTTGGCCAAGGCAGAGCTCTCCGCCCCCCCTCTGCCCCCCACACCAGCCATGCCCAACCCACTCATGCTACAACTCTTCTTAAAAGTTAATTTATTTCCCCGAGACACATATTTCAGGGATCTAAAAAAAAAATCGCTTCATCCAAATTCTGTACACAATCACATGGTGGGGAGAAAGCCTAATTATTGTGACTTTCTAGCAAAGTGCTCTGGAAAGATGAATTGGGGAGAAGGAAAGGACAGCAGAAGGTTTTTTAGAACTAATAATACCAGTCCGGCTTATGGGACTGCCTTTTCACAGTAGCCAGCCCTCCATCCCTCTTAGAGGGACCAAAGTTTTGCCACTACAAAATATGCCTTTTGGGATATTGATTTTTAAGTTGGTTATAAAGCAATGAAAGGCTCAGAAAACACACACACACACACACACACACACACACACACACCTCTGACCTTCCCACTTGCCTGCCTCAAGGAATTCAGATGGAAAAACCTGCTTCCGGATGGGAGCATCACCGAAGCATCATCATATAAAGTACATGTGGTGGTCGGCAGGGAAAAATACAGCAAAGCCTGTTTTCTGGATATTCCTCTATGTCCAATTGTCTCTGGGTGGCCCAGCAAAATTTGTTTACCACATGTTTGCTCTTTCTCATCTACCTGTGAATTGCCTGCTTTGCTTTTGAAATCCCAGTCCCCTGCCTCCCTCTCCTTTGTCCAGAATGGCATATAAACCTCAACCGCCTAATGCCTCCTTGGGTCTCATGTCTTATGGCCCCCTTGAATATACATAGGTAATAAATTTGGACATTTTTTTCCCTTGTTAATTTGTCTCCTGTTAATTTGATCATTAGCCCAGCTAGAAGAACTTAGAAGATGGAAGGAAAAATCCTACTTTGTCCCCACACCTCTGACTAAAGGGCTCTTTTACTTGAAGATGTGGACAGTCCATCATTTCAAAACTGAAATGGCAGCTGGAAAATGTGGAACAGCTGGCAAAGAGCTGGGAGAAAATGTTTTACATAAATACATGTACATATAAACTGGCAGAGGGCCATGAGCACGGTACCCAAGGCCAGAATCTATTGGGCCACTGCACACCAGGGAGATGAGAAGTTGGAGGCAGGAGAGCTGGAAAGGAGGATGGATGCCGCTCCTCCTTCAGCCTCTCTCTACAAGGGGTCCGCAAGGGAGTCCAGCTTCTCCGGGGCCTCTCCTGAAGCAGGTGCAGTCGAGCACCGGAGCACAAAGTTCGGGGGAGGGGGGAAAGGCCCGGGTGTGCGGCGGAGCTTTGGCAACTGGCAATCTGCTCAAAAGTCGCTTCACCAAGTCTCCCAAGTTTGGGGTAAATATGTACTCCCTCTACCCTCCTCCCGCCCATTTCCCCTCCTAACTCAAGAAAGTAACTGTCCCCTGCAGAGTGGTCCGTGCACACAACTCTGTGAAAATGCGGCCGCTTTAGCGGTTCTTGCAGGGGGCCCGGTTAGGCGCACCCCCGCACTGACTCCCTGCGGCTTCTGACAATTTTATTTCTCTCTGCTTTCTTTTTATTGTGTGTGTGTGTGTGTGTGTGTGTGTGTGTGTGTGTGTGTGTGTGCTGTCCCTGAAAAAAAAAAAGAAAAAGAAAAGAAATGAAAGAATCCCAAATCATATACAGATGGTACAACTTTCACTTTTCCTCTATTACCACGGAGGCGCGCCTCTCCCAGGGAGCACTCGGCTCCCCCGCCCGCGGAAAAGGAGGTGCAGGCAAGAGGAACCCCCGCAGCCGCGAGCCCCACGCGCCCCACCGGCCGCCCGCCCGCCCGCCGCGCCAGGCACCCGCGGGGGCTGGAAACGGTGCGCAGCCGGGCGCCCCAGCTTCGGGGTCCTCCTGCGGTGTTCCTTTCACCCTGCAGATGGGGAGGAGGGGGCGAGGCGCGCCAGGGCAACTGCGGCAAACTTCGTCCCCCTCCGGGCGGTGCACACCTCCCGCGCGTCTCCGGACGGCCCCGGGGTCGGGCTCTGGGGAAGGGAGCTTCCAGGAGGCGGCGGCGAAGGGGAGCCTCGCTCTGACGCCGTCCCCCGGGCTCGGTAAAGCTGGGCGCCTTTGACAGCCATTTTCACTCCCTCCCGTTCCCCCTCCTGCGGACCCTCCGGACCTGCTGGCAGCGCCGGCGCGGCCGCGGGAGCTGGCTACCCCGTGCGGGGCCCGCGAGACAAAGAACTTCGGGCGGGACGTACCTGCGGCGGCGGAGGCTGTCAAGTCCCCTAACTTCCCAGAGACCCGCGTCCCGGGCGCGGGCGGGCGGCTCCGGGCTCGGCGAGGCGCGAGGCGCGAGGTGCCAGCCGCCCGCGGGGCTTCGGCGAGCGGCGCGGGGCTGGGCCCGGAGGGTGCGGGCCGCCGGCGGGGCGGCGCGGGCGGCCGCGGGGAGGGCGAGTCGGGGCGGCGAGTGTGCGCGACCGCGAGTGTGGAGCGCGCCGCGCCGGAGGAGCAGCCCCGGCCCGTCCCCTCCCGCGCCGGCCGCTCCGGCATCGGTTTCAAGGATCGTGTAATCCGATCCCTTCTGACTCACAGGCCCTGAGTGACAGTTCTGATTTGGTTAACCCCCGGGAAGGAGGGAAGAGAGAAAGAAAGAAGAAAGCCCCCCGCCGGGTGCCTCTCCTGGCATCCAATCGACTTTCTCCAAGAAGGTCCCATCCCCGTCCCGGAGACCCGCGCGGGGAAGGCGCCCCCCGCCCCGGCCCGGCGCAGCCCGCGCTACTCACGCGGCGGAAAAGTTGTCCCCCGGCTGCGCGCGCCCCTCCCTCGAGTTCTCTCCTTCCCTCCTCTCCTCTTCCTCCTCCTCCTCCTCCTGCAGCCCGTGCTCCTCCTCCCCCAAGTTTTAACAGATGTTGCGGGACTCGCCCCTCACCCTCGCGCTCCCTTTCCCTCCGCCCCGGCCCCCGCCCCGGCCCTTTCTTTCGGCCTCGCTGCCCCTCTCCGGGCGCGGTGGGGACGCGCGGAGCAGCTGGATGCCTGCCGCCGCAGGGGGCGAAGTTGGGAAAACTTAAGAGCGCCGCTCGCCTTACTTTTGCTTTCTCGCTCCTTCCAGGCCGAGCCTCGTCCCCGCGCCCGGAGTGGGGTTCCTACGGCGATGCGGGCGGTGCTGGCGAGGAGGCAGCGCGGCCTGGGTCGGGGGCTGCGGGGGGAGCCTGGGCGCCCCAGCCACGCGCGCGCTCCCTCCCCCCTCCGCCTCCTCCGCCTCCGCCGCCGCCGCCTCTCTGCGGTCCTCACACAGACACATTCATGCCTGCTCCTCCTCTTCCCCCTCCTTGACCCCGCGCCCGCTCGGCGCGCCAAGGCCCCACCCACCCGGCGAGGGGAAGGGGGCCCAGGCATGATGTCACGGCCGCCCTCCCCGCCTTTGCTAGCGGCACCGCCGGGACGCCCTCGCCGGCTTCCACCTCAGCGCTCCGCGCGGGGGCTGCGTCCTGCCTGCTCCCTCCGCTCACACCCCGCCTCTCCGCTCCCCTTTTTGCTCGCTCACAGTTTGTGCCCCCCTTTATTCTTTTAAAGCCTCTCTTGAGGACACCCCCAAAAGCTCCCCCTCTACTTTTAAATTTTTCCAAGGCCAACCAGGAACCTCTCTCTCTCTCTCGCTCTCTCTCTCTCATCACCAGAGGATGCTTTTGGAAGCTCTGGGTATTCCTTTCCGCCCAACTCATCTGTCCTTTGGGGCCAAAATCTGGGAAGTGGGAACTCCCACTGCACAGCTTGCCGTCCCCGTGGGCCACTTTATAAAGGACACAGAAACAAAGATCCCCCGGGTTGGAACCTGGACTCCAACGTGGTGCTTTTCCGTGAGCTATAAAGTTTCTCTGTCCCTGATTTCTTTTCAGCGGCCCATACTAGTAAAAATTATTTCCCTCCTTCCTCACCCAGCCAGCCCACATTCATCTGTTCCCTTACAAGGTATCCAACCTGGACCCAGGACTTGAAAAGGGGCTGAGGGGAAGGGCTGAGGGGAGGGGAAGACAAAGGAAGAAAAAAAAAAGAAAGAAAGAAAAGGAAACGACTGTGGCATTCCAAAATCTATTCTCCTGGTATAAACTGAGCTTCTACCCACCTGCCCTCCTACCCCTGTGCAGTGCTCGGGAGCTCAGCGTGCACTTGTGTGGACTGGCTGAGGCTCTTGACTGAAGGAAGAGAGTGGGTAGATGAAAGATTAGCTATTATGATCTGGAGAGCATTTTGAGATTCAAATGCTTAACTGGAGAATATTTTAACAGAATTGATGGTGGTATTCGCCATTTGTTTCCTGGGACTTGTTGCTTATCTCAAAGACAGGACAAAAGCAGAGTCTGACTTATGCTTTTATGGTAGAGGTGGTGGAGATAAAGTAGGCCTGAAGGTCCTTTTTAGATATTTAAGATTCTTCACTGGACCTCACCCCTCTTGAAAGGAAGAAAAAAGATAAAAGGGAATAAGGAAGGAAGGAAGGAAGGAAGGAAGGAAGGAAGGAAGGAAGGAAGGAAGGAAGGAAGGAAGGAAGGAAAAGAGAGACAGGAAGGAAGAGAGGAAAAGAAAAACCCATCACTTACTGCACAGAGCAAGGGTATATGGGTGATGGTCCCCTCTTCCCCTCACTAACCGGCATCAAGCCCTGAAAGATTGATTCTTTGAGCCCATCTGTGGGATGGTGAAAGGAAAACCAGGCTGCACACCTCCCAAGATTTGTAGAGTTTCCCAATGAGATGATGCATGTGAAAGTGTAAAGGGACACAGTTATGTAAAAATTGTACTTATACTTTTACAATTGCAGAAAATTAAAAGCCACTCTTTCCCACACATATACTCCTCCGACATCAGCCACAAATTTGTTTGTATTCAAGTCCTGCTTCTGCCTCAGTCATATGAATGCAAATACATTCTGATAGCATCCTCTGTTTACCCAATGGCAAAAAGTAAATAAAAAGAAAGACAGCCAATAAATCAACAACTTGAATAAACTAGATATTTTGACTTTTACTTTAAAAAGTCTTTAGCAGATTTTGGATCATGAAGATCTTGATTCTGTTTTAGAAAGAGAACAATAAGGAAAAACAGTCGATCTGTCCCCTTACATCCATCCAAATAGTTACAAACAAAAGAGGGGAATAATGCTGGTGTCTCCTGTGTGTCCCTGTTTACTCTCCTTAGATTCTTAGCAGCTCTTGGCTTTAATGGTAAACATATATGTAAGTGGGCACATTTTGCAGAAATGGCAAAGGAGAAAATCATGGGCAGTCCTAGTGTGAGTTAACTAGTGCCAATCTCTTTTAACACAAGGACTCTTTTTTTCCCTATGAAATCTTATATGGAATCCCAAAACATAAAAGAGAACTATTCTGGTTGCAGCTGGAGTGGGGTCTCAGAGCCCAGCCCCTCAGCCTTTCTCTTGTCCTTTTCTGCAATAGCTTCTGACACATCTCTAAAAATCCCAAACGAACCCTGAAATTCAGTATTGGAACCTTTCTCATAATTTTACAGACATACAGGGCTCTGATACTGCCCTTCCTCCACGTGCAAAATTCCACCATTATAGAGTCACTTATTGCCATCTCCCATCAGTTCTCTTTTCAAATGAACATCTTCTAGGAAATTTTAATATAGTGGAACCTCAAAATGACTAAGCTTATAAGATAAATTTTTGAGGAGAGGGGGCAACAAATTGGATGAAGTAGAAGACATGAAGATACTTATATTCATTTCCTAGAGTTGACACAAAATGAGTGGCTTAAAACAAAAATCTATTGTCTCAAGTTCTGGAGGCTAGGAGACCAAAATCAAAGTCTCAGGAGGTCCATGCTCCCCCTATAACCTCTGGGGGAAGATCCTTCCTTGCCTCTTCCCAAATGCTGGTGGTGTCTATCAGTCCTTGATATTTCTTGTCTTACAGCTATGCTTCTGTAGTCATATGGCATTTCCCCCTTTGTTAGTCTCTCCTCTTCCTAAACCAGTCATAATGGCTTAGAAGCCCACTCTACTCCAGTGTGACCTCATCTTAAGTAAGTACATCCACAACAACCCTGTTTCCAAATCAGATCATATGCTGAAGTTCCAGACGTTACAACTTCAACATGTCTTTTGATCACTGGCTCTTTAAAAGTTGGTCCCTATGTATGAATATCTTAACAACTTTCTTTTTGAAAATAGCTCAGATTTGCGTAGCAACCTTTTTCCTCCTTAAGGATTAGTATCTCTTCTTTGTTCCCAAACCTAAGGCAGTGAAGGCTCATTTGATGTAAATATAAACACTGACCCACAGCCTTACAGCGAAGCTGTTACTGTTAGGCCAAGCCTATCTACTGCATGCTTTCTGCACTTCTGGTGAGTTATTTCCCAGGAGCCTCCACTGTCTGGCATGCAAATAGACTCCTTGCAGACAATATAACCAGCCCAACCAACATTTCAAATGTTTCTGAATTACAGCAGATAACACATTTTTAATGCTGAAAGTGGACTTTTAATATCTTTGTTTGTATGTATGTATGTATGTATGTATGTGTGTATGTATGTCTTCTGGAAGTTCATAGGTGCGGTTAAGACACTACTTCTCTAAGGATTCTCATCACTTTGAAAAATGGTGGGAATTGAAATACCATATTGAGAACTGTAATCCAAAACAAAAACAAGGTTTCTTAAATTCATTCATGCTCCCCACAACTGACCTAGCACCTGAGATCAGCTGAAGAAGGCATAACTCACTTGCAGCAAGGAAGCCCTGACTTATAGAGCTACCCCGTGAATGTGAGTACAAGGAGAGAAGGAACCTGGCTCCTGCAGGTGCACAAGAAAGATAGAGTACGAATCAAGGTCCAAGTCCCAGTGTCATCCATCTCCCTCCTCTATATTCCGCTGCAGACCCATGACTACTGATTCCTACATGGAGCTGATTTGACTTCCTGAGGATAACTCTAGGCCCATTTAAAGTTCTTGCTACCCCTCTATTTCCCAGGCATATTGACTTTGCAGTTGAGTGGCTAAGGATCTACCTGCATCCCACCAGCCAGTGTACACATAGGGAAAGTACTGGGGGATGCAAGTCAGTTCTTAGGCACCCAAATGCCCCAGGGAAGGAAGCATTCCTGAGGTGGACAGAGTGCATGGCCCTGAGCTTCCCATGCTGACAGGCTGGTTGCCAGAAAGGGAGAATCCTTTTAAGTGCATCACACAGGTGCCCTTCCGAGGGTCTCTCACTCAGCACCCACATAACTTATGCTTCCATCTTCCTGGATTATAAATGTAACCCAGATGTTGGCTATTCACCTTGGAGATGTAGCTATTATTGGCTTGGACCTTAGCCAATCCCACAAGTGCAGAAGACCTAAAACCCTCCCATTGCAGTTCTGCAGAGTTCAGAGCCCCTGTGGATGCTACATGATAAGTCATACTCAGGCCCTTGCTGACCCCACAGGAAATCCACCCCCACAGCAATGGGATGAACTTGATAGATTTTACTGATGATTTGGGTAGTCCAAGGGTGATTTTCTCCATCCCCCTCTTTCAAAAATAAAGTTTCTCACTGTGTCTTAAACAAAGCAGTTTAAGGACCAGTGTCTGTTTCTTAAGATCTCACCTTCCTTTCCTTGGAGCTTATGCATGTGACATTCTGGTTTTACTTGCTTCTTTGCCCAGGGTCTGCTCTTCTCATTATTCTATCTAATAAAGAGAGAACAAGCTACCTGACCACCATTCCGTTACAAAGATGGCTGCACCCACAGCTGAGACCAAGTTCCCATCAGGAGCCTTAATAATCAATCAGCAGGGACCTGAGGCTACGCCTTCCCCCACCCCTATGGGGCTTGACAGTGAACCTCAGGCCATACTCCCCATCTGGCAGGGCTTGACAGGGGACCTCAGGCCCTATCCCCAGCCCTAGTGCCAGGCCAGGGGACCTGAGGCTATGCCCCCTGCTGGGCAGGGCTTGATGGGGGACCTCAAGGTGCACCCGCATGCTGGGTCTGGGAAACTCAGGTCTTGCCCCTGCCCAGCAAGGCTTGACAGGGAACCTGAGGTTGCGCCCCCTTCCCAGTGCTGGGCCAGGGGACCCAAGGCTGACCCTCCCATCTGGTGGGGCTTGACGGGGGATCTCAGGCCATGCCCCGCCCCCCCCAACCCAGTGGAACTTAACAGGGGATTTCAGGCCATATCCCCCACCTGGCAGGGATTGATGGAGGACCTCAAGGCCCGCCCCCATTCCAGTCTGGGTTGGGGGACCTCAGGCCATGCCCCTCATCCTGGCATGGGCCAAGGGACCTGAGGCTATGCCCCCTGCCCCACAGGACTTGACAAGGATGGGACTGGCAGAGTCTGGATCTAGCCTAATGGGGGGTGGGAGGGAATGGGTATGGGTCTCATGTGATTTTGAGGTGCATGTGCGTGGGTGGGGACTTGACTCTGGGTCCGGTGGTGTGCCCCAAACTCTGACAGGATGAAGGTTTTCATATACATTTTACTAATTTTCTTTCATCTCTGACACTTCTAATATAGAGAAAAGGCAAATAGCAATATTAAATTATTTCCTCTAATTAATCCCCTTTTAATGTGTGTGAATTTCATGCACCGGGTCACTAGTCTTTGTGATAATTAATCTCCCATCTACTTAGCAGTCATGCTCAGCACTTCTTTGAGTTTCCTTAAAGCTAAAGTAACAAAAGTGGCCTGTGGGACAATTACTAATGCACAGTGATAGATGTACATGTGTAAATTTTGCCTGGACTCTTCCTTTTTGCCACAGTCTCTACCATTCCTCATTGGTTCTACTTGTCACTCTCATTTACATAATCTGCCTCACTCCTAAAAACGTTAAAATTTTCTGTTTTTGTCCTAAATAATCCACTAAAACAAATTAGGTTTTACTTGGAGTTTTTTTGTTAGTTTGTTTTGTTTGTTTGTTTCAAAAAATAGGGTATGAAGGAGGGGATGTGATCTCAAACACATCACAGCCAAAGTTCCAACATTTCCCACTAGAATTTCTGTCCTTCATTTGTTCCTGCCAATGTCCCTACTGTATTATAATTTGTTCCCTTCATCTCTTGTTCAGTGCCCATCTTCACTGCCAGGAGCTGTAGAACTGGTAGAGCAGTGCTTATGGTGGCCATGGGAGAATGTTAATGAACACCAGAGAATGTGGGGCCTCAGAGAGCCAAGCAGGGGGAAGGGAGGGTGGAGGAGCCATGTGCTACATTATCTCAATAGCTAAGAGCTCAGAACCAGTGATTATTTTTACATTTTTGTCATTGTAATACTCCCGTCATGGACCTTCCAGGGTCCATTATGGCCAAAGAAAAAAGCACAAATTGTATAGAGAAGGTAAAAAGAGTGTCTCTCTTTCTTCCTCCCCCCACCCCTCTTCCTTTATATCTATCTCTTTCTCTGCCCAGCCATAATGTATTGATTATTGAAAAAACAAAAACAAAACTCTTTTGTCAGTTTATTTTGTCAGTCTTACTTCTTTGGGGTTTAATGTTAACCAAAAGCATACAAGACAGACCAGACTTGAATTTAAATCATTTCTCCACCATTACTAGCTTTGAATCTTACCATGTCAATTCACTCAGTGTGGCAATCTGTAAATTGGAAATACAGTTGTGCCTTGCTTAAAGATGGGGACACATTCTGAGAAATGCACTATTAGTCAGCTCTGTCATTGTGCAAACATTGCAGAGTGCAATGAAGCAAACTTAGATGGTCTAACCCAGTGGTCGGCAAACTGCAGCTCACGAGCCACATGCGGCTTTTGGCCCCTTGAGTGTGACTCTTCCACAAAATACCACATGCGGGCATGCACATACAGTGTGATCAAAACTTCGTGGCCCATGCTCAGAAGTCGGTTTTTGGCTCTCAAAACACATTTCAATCATTGTACTGTTGATATTTGGCTCTGTTGATTGATGAGTTTGCCGACCACGGGTCTAACCTACTATATACCTGGGCTATATCGAATAGCCTAATGGTCCTGGACTACAACCTGTCTGTACTAAATACTATAAGCAATTGTAACACAATGGTAAGTATTTGTGTATCTAAACATAGAAAAGGTACAATAAAAAAAATCAACAGTATAAAAGATTTTTAAAAACGGTACACCTCTATATGGAACTTACCATGAATGGACATTGTAGGACTGGATGTTGCTCTGTGTGGGTCAGTGAGTGAGTAGCAAGTGAATCTAAAGGTGCAGAATATTACTGTATACTGTAGACTTTATAACCACTGTACACTTAAGCTACACTAAATTTAAAAATATTTTTCTTCAATAAAAATAATAAACTAGTAATAAACTGGGCTTAGCTTACTGTAACTTTATTACTGTATAAACTTTTTAACTTTTTGAAAATTTTTGAGGGTTTCTTTTCTTTTCAATTATAGTTGACATTTAATAGTATATTTGTTTCAGGTATACAGCATAGTAGATACACATTTATATAATTTTTGAAGAGATGCCCCTGTAAGTCTAAATACTCAGCTGACACCATACATAGTTAATATAATGTCATTGACTATATTCCCTATACTCTACATTATATCCCATTAATTATTCTGTAACTGCCAGTTCATACTTCTTTATATATATTTTTTTTTTCTTAATTTCAGAGAGAAAGGGAGGGAGAGAGAGAGAAAAAACTGGTTGCCTCCTGCGCACTCTCCACTGGGGACTGAGCCTGCAACCTGGGCATGTGCCCTTGTCTACAATCGAACCTGGGAGCCTTTAGTCCACAGGTCGATGCTCTATCCACTGAGCAAAACTGGCTAGGACCCATTTCATACTTCTTAATCCCTTCACCATTTTTACTCAGCGCCACAACCTCTCATCCTATCTGACAACCATCATCAATTTGTTCTCTGTGTCTATGAGTCTGTTTCTTTGTTGTTTCTTTGTTTTGTATTTTAGATTCCACATATAAGTAAAATCTTACGGTATTTCTCTGGCTGACTTATATCACTTAGCATAACACCATCTAGGTCCA
This sequence comes from Lasiurus cinereus, assembly GCA_011751065.1. Classification (NCBI taxonomy): domain Eukaryota; kingdom Metazoa; phylum Chordata; class Mammalia; order Chiroptera; family Vespertilionidae; genus Lasiurus; species Lasiurus cinereus. The sequence continues at coordinate 39,203,111 of JAAGEH010000307.1, forward strand.
TCCAAGTTGTTGCAAGTGGTAAGATTACATTTGTTTACTTTTAATTGATTTTTAAAGAGAGGAAGGGAGAGGGAGAGAGAGAGAAGTAGAAACATCGATGAGAGGGGAACATCATCGCATGGCTGCCTTCTGCATGCCCCCCACTGGGGACTGAGCCCACAGCCTGGGCATGTGCCCTGACTGGGAATCAAACCAGTGACCTTTTGGTTCATGGGTCAATGATCAACTGAACCACACCAGCCAGGCTCATTTATTTATTTATTTATTTATTTATTTATTTATTTATTTATTTTTAATTAAATCTTTATTATTCAGATTACTACATTTGTTTCTCTTTTTTCCCCTCCATAGGTCCCCTCTACCCGGCTCCCGCCCCTCCCTCTACCCTTACCTCCACCCCATTGATGAGTCCATAGGTGTGTGATTTTTGTCCAGTCACTCCCTCTACACTCCTCCTCCCTTTCCCCCTGAGAATTATCAGTCTACTCCCTTTCTGTGCTCCTGATTCTATTATAATCACCAGTTTATTCTGTTGATCAAATTTTTAATTCACTAAATTTTTAGACTCACTTGTTGATAGATATGTATTTGTTCATAATTTTTTATCTTTTACCTTTTTCTTCTTCCTCTTCTAAAAGAGTATCTTTCAGCATTTCATATAATACTGGTTTGGAGTTGATGAACTGCTTTAGCTTTTTCTTATCTGTGAAGCTCTTTATCTGCCCTTCAATTCTGAATGATAGCTTTGCTGGATAGATTATTCTTGGTTGTAGGTTCTTGCTATTCATCACGTTGAATATTTCTTGCCACTCCCGTCTGGCCTGCATCGTTTCTGTTGAGAAATTAGCTGACAGTCATATGGGTGCACCCTTATAGATAATCAATTGTTTTTTTATTGCTGCTTTTAATATTCTCTCTTTGTCTTTTGCTCTTGGTATTTTAATTATGATGTGTCTTGGTGTAGTCTTCTTTGGATTCCTTTTATATGGGGTTCTGTGTGCTTCCTGGACTTGTAAGTCTATTTCTTTCACCAGATGTGGGAAGTTTTCAGTCATTATTTCTTTAAATAGGTTTTCAGTATCTTGTTCTCTCTCTTCTTCTGGCACCCCCACAATTCTGATGTTGGTACGCTTGAAGCTGTCCCAGAGGCTCCTTACATTATCTTCACATTTTTGTATTCTTTTCTCTTCTTGCTTTTCCAGTTGAGTGTTTTCTGAGTCTTTATATTTCAAGTGTTTGACTTGATTCTTGCCTTCCACTAGTCTGCTGTTAGGTCTCTGTATAATATTTTTTATTTCAGTCAGTGTATATTTAATTTCTATTTGTTCCTTTATCATCTCTAGTTGGTCCTTTTCCATCTCTAGTTGGATCTTTTGCATCTCTAGTTGGTCCTTTTTCATCTCCTCTTGGGACTCGCTAAATATATCCATCTTTTCTAGGATATTCTTGAAAAACCTTATAAGTGTGGTTTTGAACTCTATATCCAGTCGTTTGTTTTCCTCCATTTCTTTTGTTTGTGATCCCTTCCCTTGTCTCGGCATTTTCACTATGCCTGGAGAACTTCTGTGTTGGATTCAGCCTTATGATACTAGACTTGAAAAACCACAGAAGCCTCTCTGTTGAGCTTGGGATGGGTGGAGTCTCAGAGCTTAAGGGACAGCCTTTCCTTCCAGTTGGCCCCGCCCTCCATAGCCCCCGAGTCTCACGTGACTGGGTAATCACTGGAATGGTCACTGTGTGCGCGCGCTCACTCTAGCAGTGCCTATAGACCTCTGCCTTTCCAGCTCCCCTGCGCTCCAGGACCACATGAGTCTGGGTCCCCAGGGTTTCGCCCGAAACTGGGGTTTAGTGGAGTTAGAAGTGGCACAGTTGGGAGGGTCTGTCTCCCACCCAGTCCCGAAAGCCAGTGGCACAATCAGCAGTCAGTCCTCTGCACGCAATGCCTGCAATGCCGTGCACGCCATCAGACTTCTGATCTTTTGTGACTCCCCTAAATTTCTGTGCACTTCTCCCGCTTCACAGTCCAAACTCCCCCCACATAAGTTTAGGCTGGATCTGGGGTTTAGTGTCGTAGGATAAGGGGTTCAATGCCTTTGAGAGTCTCAGTCTCCCTCCTGCCAGAGAAAGCCAGCCAGGTTCGCTGTCTCTCGCTCTCTCCATGCGCGTGTCTCCGTACCTCAGCTTTTTGCAGCTCTTCTGGGTCTCTGTGAGCCCCTCTCTTTACTTCTAGTTGTAGAATTTCCACTCAGCCAGCTTTCCTGTGGTTCTGGATGATGTCCGTTCCTTCTTTTAGTTGTAGTTTTGAAATTGTTGTGCAAGGCAGCAGTGTAGGTGTTTACCTATGCCGCCATCTTGGATTTTCTTTTTTTTTTTATACTTTTTTATTGCTGACAGTATTAAGGATGTTGCCCAGTTTCACCCCATTTTCCCCCCTCCCTATGCAAGTCCCTGCCCCAGCCCACACTGTTCTCTATGTCCATGGGCTATGCGTATAATGCATATATGTTGTTTGGTTTATCTTTTCCCGTCTAGCCCACCCACTTACCTTTAAGATCTGTCAGTTTGTTCCATGAATCCATGCCTCTAAGCCTATTTTGTTTATCTGTTTGTTTTGTTCATTAGATTCCACATAAAAGTGAGATCGTGTGATATTTGTCTTTCTGTAACTGTTTTTTTTCACTTACCATAATATTCAGGTCTGTTGCAAAGAGTAAGAAATCATTCTTTTTTACATCACATAGCACACCATTGTGTAAATGTACCACAGCTTTTTTATCACTCATCTACTGATGGGCACTTGCTGTTTCCAGATCCTAGTGACTATAAATAATACTGCTATAAGCACAGAAATGCACATATTCTTTCCTAATGGTATTTCTGAATTCTTAGGATATATTCCCAAAAGTGGGATCTCTGGGTCAAATGGCAGTTTTATTTATTTATTTTTAATATATTTTATTGATTTTTTTACAAAGAGGAAAGGAGAGGGATAGAGAGTTAGAAGCATTGATCAGCTGCCTTCTGCACACCTCCTAATGGGGATGTGCCCTTGACCAGAATTGAACCTGGGACCTTTCAGTCAGCAGGCCGACACTCTATCCACTGAGCCAAACTGGTTTCGGCATGGCAGTTTTATTTTTAACTAGAATCCCAGCACATGAAATCTGTGCACTTGGGGGGAGGGGTCCCTCAGCCCAGCCTGAGTCCTCTTGTCATCTGGGAGCCCTCGGGGATGTCTGACTGATGGCTTAGGCCCGCTCCCCACTGACAGCAGGCCTAAGCCATCAGTCAGACATCCTTAGCACTGCTGCGGAGGCAGGAGAGGCTCCTGCCACCACTGCTGCACTCACCAGCGTGAGTACAGCTTCTGGCTGAGTGGTGCTCCCCTGTGGGAGCACACTGACCACCAGGGGCCAGCTTCTACAGTGAGCAGGATTGGGTGGAAACCAGATCTCTGACATCCTCCAAGGGTTCCCAGATTGTGAGAAGGCACAAGCCAGGCTGTGGGACCCCACCCGTGCACAATTGGGGCCAGGGAGGGATGTGTGAGGTTGGCCAGCCAGGGGGGACTACGGGAGGGCGCCAGGGAGTGTCCAGCTCATCTTGTTCAGTCCCTATCCACTGGACCCTAGCAGCAAGCTAACCTATGGTCAGTGTCTTCCCCCTGGTGGTCAGTGCACATCATAGCAAGCAGTTGAGCAACCTTAGCATATCATTAGCATATTACCCTTTGATTGGTGGAATGGATGACTGGACACTTAGCATATTAGGCTTTTATTATATAGAAATTTTTAAAGAACTCCATACTGCTTTCCACAGTGGTTGCAGCAGTATGCATTCCCACCAGCCGTGTACTAGGGGAAGTTCCATTTTCTCTACATTCTTAACAGCACTTGTTTATTGATTTATTGATGGTAGCCAATTTGTCAGGTGGGAGATGATACCTCATTGTGTTTTTAATTGCATCTCTCTGATGATTGATGACACTGAGCATTTTTTCATATGTCTCTTGGCCATCAATATATCCTCATTGCAAAAGTGTTTATTTAGGGCCTTTGGTCATCTTTTTGTATTTATTTATTTATATTTAATTATCTTTATTGTTGAAAGTATTACAGATGTCTCCTTTTTTCCCCATTGACTCCCTCCATCTTTCACTCAACCCACCACAGTCCTTCACAGCACTACTGTCTGTGTCAATGGATTATGCACATATGTATATCAATCCTTTAGTTAGTCTTCTTCCAATCCCCACACCTCCCAAGTTCCTTCTGAGATTCCTCAGTCCTTTCCATGTTTCTTTGTCTCTGGATCTATTTTGTTCAGTAGATTCCACATATGAGTGAGATCATGTGATACTTGTCTTTCTCTGACTATCTTATTTCAGTTACTATAATACTCTCCAGGTTTCTCTCCCTCCTGTCACCAACATGCTGTCTCAAAGAGTAAGAGATCCTTCTTTTTTACAGCTGCATAGTATTCTATTGTGTAACTGCACCACAGCTTTTTATTCATTTTCATCTACTGAAAAGAGTGGTGAAAACAGATATCCCTGTTATGGTCCTGATCTTAAGGGAAACAGTTTTAGTTTTTGCTGTAGATTGGACATAAATGGCATTTACTATGCTGAGGTATCATCACTCTATTCCCACTTTTGTGAGACATTTTATCATAAATGGGTACTAGATTTTGTTGAATGCCTTTTCTGCATCTATTGATATGATCAGTGATTTCTTTTCTGCATTTTATTTATGTGATATATCACATTTATTGATTTGCAAATATTGTACTGACATTGCATCTCCAAAATACATCCCACTGGTCATGGAATATGGTATTTTTAATGTATTGCTGGGTCTGATTTGATAAGATTTTGTCAAAGATTTTAGCCTCTATATTCACCAGGAACAGTGGCCTATACTTTTCTTTCTTTGTGGTGTCTTTATCTGCTTTGGGGATTAGGATAATATTGGCCTTGTTAAAAAAAAAAAAAAGGCTTGGAAATCTTCCATTCTCTTAAATTTTTTAGAATACTTTGAGTAGGAAAATACCATCCATATAATAACAATGTTTTTTTCTAGAATACCTCCTAAAGGACCTGCCTGAAGTGCTTCTTGAAGATATGTCACTCTTTTCAAAAATATGTCTATGTGGTTTGCTTTATTTTTTTTTATCATAGATTTGCTTAAAAGTAGATAACATATCATTAACATTGCTCTGTTTTGGTGGTGTGGTCCATGTTTTCAAACATTTTTTTTAAATATATTTTATTGATTTTCTACAGAGAGAAAGGGAGAGGGATAGAGAGCTAGAAACATCGATGAGAGAGAGACATCAGCCACCTCCTGCATGCAGCCTACTGGGGATATGCCCACAACCAAGGTATATGCCTTTGACTGGAATCGAACCTGGGACCTTTCAGTCTGCAGGCCGACGCTCTATCCACTGAGCCAAACCGGTTTCGGCCATGTTTTCAAACTTTTTAAGGAGTTTGTTAAAATCTGAAAACACTACTTAAGTCCTTCACTCCTCTTAGGGCCCTTCTTCCTTTCCTCTTCCCTCTCTTCTTTAGCTGTGCTTTCCTATTCCAGTTCTGACAACTCCTCACTAGTCATTTCCTCTGGAACCACCTGCAGAAACTTCTCAGTGTGGTTCTCATCCACACCTAGGATAAAGTCGTTTGCATTCTCAACCACAGTCTTGTTGTTTTCTGCAACCTCTTCATCCTTGGCGAGTGCTTTGAAGTCCTGAATCTCTTGAGTGTCTTCTTCCAGATGCCATTTATACATTCCTCGGTGACATCACCCCAAGCCCAAGCGAGGTTGTTTATACAGTCACATGTGTTGTAATTCTTCCAGAATTGCATATGTTTTCTTTTTTCTTAGTTAGTTTTAGAGAGAGAGAAAGGGAGAGAGGGAGGGAGGAAGAGAAAGAAACATCCATTTGCTGTTCCACCCATTCATGCATTCACTGGTTGACTCCTATATATGCTCCTACTGGGGATCAAACCGTCAACCCTGATACACTGGGACAATGCTCTAACCTACCAGGCACTGAGCGGTCGGGTTGCATCAGTGTCTTCCCAGGGTCCTCTTCGACTGCAGCCATAGCCTGCACAAAGGACAGGGAACTTTAACAGCTTCTATAATTCCCTGCTTGGACCAAAAGGGAATATTTGGAGGGAGAAACACCACTTTGATATCAGGATGAAGATCACCAGTAAAAGGAGGATATCCAGGAGCACTATCAACAACAAGCAAACTCTTGAAAGTTATATTATTCTTCAAACAATGTTACTCCATTTCTCTGGCATAACAATTCACAACGGCAGCTTAGAAGCACTGGGTCATCCATGACATTTTATTCTCCTGTAATACACTGGCAGAGTGTGCTTATTGATATGCTTCAAGGCCCGGGCGTTCCCAGTGTGTCAGATCACAAAGCATTTCCATTTGCAGCCTGAAACATTGCTCCCCCTGTTACTCTGTCTTTAGATGTTTTAAAGCCAGGCATTGTGTAGGCCTTCTCATTGGATGAAGTCCTTTCAAGCATCCATTCCCAAAATAAAAAGTATTCACCTTATATTTAAAAAGTGATTTTTAATTGCTTTTTTTAGAGAGAGAGGAAGCGAGAGAAACATCGACGTGAGAGAGAAACATGTATTGTCTGCCTCCTGCATGTCCCTAACTGGGGATTGAGCCCACAATCCAGGCATGTGCCCTGACAAGGAGTCAAATTGGCAACTTTTCAGTGCACAAGATGAGATCTTTCCCCCTGAGCCACACCAGCCAGGGCCATATTGAATATTTGCTCTAGTGAGAAATTTCCTTCTTAACAAGTTTATTTAGCATTTCCAAAAATTCTCCAGCTGCCTTCATATCAGCACTTGCAGGCTCACCACTCACTTTCACATTATGAAATGAATAATAATTCTTGAATGGCTAAAAACCACGGAGAGCTAGCAGGAAATTCAACATTGTTGTGGGGTCTAGCCTTTACTTTCAACAATATAAATAAACTTTTTGCTTTGGCATAAATGTCAGGATACTGGGAAGGATACACTACTGTGTCTTCTCTTTAATTCAGGTCATTAGAAGTTTCTCCCTGTCTGCTCTAGGTCCTTTTTAAATTCATATTAGTTTCATCATCTTCAATGAAGCATACCCTTTAACAGCTTCCATAATTTTGTTCTTGTTCTTCAGGATCATAGCTCTGGAGAAATGGGACATGCCTGACTGGTGAGTAATAAACCATCACTGGTTTTCCCACCTTCATAGTCTTCAATCTCTTTTAATTTTATTTCCAGATCAATCACGCAGCATGGCCTCTTACTGGCAGCCTTAACAGTAGGTTTTCTGTGTTTAGAGGCCATGATAAACAAAACATCATGAGATGAACTCAAGCACAGAGAAGTGATGCAATCAAGAGACACACATGGTAAAAATGACATATATAAGGCTCTGTAACCATGGAATGTTATTTAACAGAAACTTTTTTTTTGAAAAATAAGAAGAATGCATACACTCTAAAATAATGATTAAGAAGTATAATATAGTCAATTCACAAACCAGTTAATAGTCATTTATTATTATTAAATATTATGGAATGTATTTGTGTATACTGTAGCTTTATGCGACGGGCAGAACAGTAGGTTTGTTTACAACAGCATCACTAGAAACAGGTAATGTGTCACACTATGACATACAGCTATGGTAATAGGAATTTTACTGCCCCATTAGACTCCTATGGGCCCACCAACATACGTGGCTCATCACCGACTGAAACGTTGTTATTTGGAGCATGACTGGAATGGTATCTATCTCACAGAGTTTTTGTGGGAAGGAAATGAGATAGTATATATAAAGGGGCGAGCCTTCTGTCTGGATTAGGAGAGGCCGAGAAAAGCAAATTTCCTCTTCCATTCTTTTATGACAACTGAGTCCCATGCTATGTCACCGTTTTTTCAGACTGAGTAAGGAAGACACTTGAGGTGTGGGGGTTTAAGTCTTTTCTACCACACCTGTAAAAATGTGGCTCATTTTGAATAGTTTCTCTACTGAAATATATGAAGTCACAAAATATATCCCAAGTTTCTATAACTCACACAGAGCTTTTGGGAGAAAAATTTCTTTCCTAGTGAAACAACCTGCCAATTCCAGATAATGTGCTGCTCTTCCATGCCCAAGATTATTTAAGAGTTGTTTGCCGGCACATCATTCAGAAACAGCAAAGATACAAAGCACCCGCACCTTAGCTACTCTGGGTGCTTCTTTATACAAACCCATCTGCAAGAGTGGCTTGTGGGATGACAGTGTGCAGACAGAGCTCTGTAAGGAGGTGGGCTTTCTTTCCTTGTTCAGATTGCCTACACCCGAGGGACTTTCGATTGCTTTTCCACTGAACCATTTACTCATTCAACCAACGCGCATGGAGCATGTGATATGTGACAGCCTGCACAAGCTACTGGGCATATGGGGGTGAGCCAACCAGCAGTCACATTCTTTGCTCTCTCAGAGCTTAGGATCTAGAAGGGAAGACAATATGAACACACACACACACACACACACACACGCATGCACACATAGTGGTGAGCACTATAAAAGGAAAAAAAAAAACAGGCAATTTTTGACAGATTTCAGGGTGAGGGCCTACTGTAAATAGTGTGGTCCTGGGGCCCTCTCTGAGAAAGTAACTGAGGCTGAGATCCAAGGATGAAGAGCAGTAGTGAGGCTGAGTGTGTGCTGCAGGCAGAGGAAGGCAGAGGGAGTAACATGGTTGAAGGCTCAGTCACATAGAGCTTGTTCGATTCCAGGCCAGAAGGTCAGTGTTGGCTTTGCTTCCGTTCAACCTGATGCAGGAAATTAATCTCCTAGGCTTACATAATGCCCAAAAGAGTTTGAGATCCTTGTTTAAAAGACATGTTATAATGAACAGTCAGTATAGGCTTAGTTTATGGTTTTACTCCGACATAAATTTAGACCCACACAATGCATTTCTTTTTCTTTCCTTTATGTTTCACATCATATTTGAAAGCATCGATTTTACATGGTGCTTCAGTTCCCATGATACTATCTAGAAGAAAAAAAAAAGTTCCACTTATTTACCATTTGAAACACAAAATAAAAATATTCATCCTGCCCACTTCTTAAACTTCACCAATATTAGCTAGGTTTTAGATGCCTAAATGTACAAGGTTGGTACATGTGGGTTCTATTTGTACAATACATTTCAAAGAGAGGCACATCAACAAGCACATATATGTAGGAGGGCTCAGAGTAAAAATCAAGGTTGAACCTGACATGCCAATGCATTGCAGAGTCTTTGTTGCTTGTTAACTGGAATTAACTGTGCCTGAGCAACTGCAGTCAGATTTCATTTACACATACAACATGTAAGTGCAGAATTGAGTTAAATTATCTTCATATGGGCCAGGCAATTAAGGCAAAATGTGGTTAGTTAGTCTGGATTACCCAGATTCTTGTTTTATCAGATGGCTGCAACAGGAAAGGCAGAATAAAATACCTTTCATTTTAAATTAAGTAATTAAGTGTTGATTGGAAAGGTGCTGGGTAGATAGCCATAAGGTTAAAGTCACCAAAAGAAGGAGTCTGTCCTTGAAGAACCCATTCAAGCTCGCCCAAATGAGAAACACTTGGGCAGTAGTTAAAATCTCGCATATATCTCAGACACAAAGAGAGGGCATTCATCCTAGGCAAGGCGCCGTTCACAATAGAGCTTCTATTAAGAACAAGGTGTTAGGGATTTTAGAGACTAACTTTTTAATTTTGTATTGTCAGTTACACAACGCTCTGGAGCAGGCATGGGCACAGATACATCTATTTCCAAAGAGAAATCATTCATGCTCCAGAATCAGATCCCTCATCTCTAGCTTGATCTCCAGGAGCTTTCACTAAAGGGTCTACTGGTTTATGGTCAACTGGCCTTTCCCATGTTTTTTTTTAATGTGTTTTTATTGATTTGAGAGAGAGAGAGGAAGAGAGAGAGATAGAAACATCGAGGAGAAAGAAATATCAATCAGTTGCCTCCTACACAGCCCTTTCTGGGATATGGATCCCACAACCTGGGCATGTGCACTGACCAGGAATCAAACCAGCAACCTTTTGGTGCAGGGGACGATGTTCAATCTACTAAGCCACACCTACAGGGCTGGACTTTCTCATTCTTGTCTCATTTTCGTAAGATCCCAGTTATGGAAGTAACATAAAGAAAGTGGTCCACTCACTTGTGTATCTGTGATGTCTATGGTAAATTTTCCTCTTTCATTTGCGATTTTATTTATATGAGTCTTTTTTTCCCCTTAGTGAATCTAACCTTGGATTTGTCAACTTTATTAATCTTTTCAAAGAACTAGCTCTTTGTTTTATTAAATTTTTTTTTGTATAGTCTTTTGTTTTCTACTTCACTCAATTCTGTTGTAATTTTTCTTATTTTCTTTCTTCTGCTGACATTGGGTTGCTTTTGTTCTCATTGTTCTAGTTCTTTAAGATGTAATGTTAGGCCTAACTGGTTTGGCTCAGTGGATAGAGTGTCGGCCTTGGACTGTAGAGTCCTAGGTTCAATTCCAGCCAAGGGCATGTAACTTGGTTGTGGCATGTCCCCAGTGGGAAGTGTGCAGGAGGCAGCTGGTCCATGTTTCTGACTCTCTATTCCTCTCCCTTCCTCTTTGTAAAAAAAAAACAAAACAAAAAACAAAAACAATAAAATATATTTTTTAAAAAGTTGTAATATTAGGTTGTTTACTTGGTTTTTCTCTTGTTTATTGAAATAGTCCTAAAGTGATATAAACTTTTCTCTTACTACTACTTTGCTGCATCCCAGAAGTTTTGATATGTTGTACTGTCATTCTTGTCTCTGTACATCCTTTATTTTTTTGACTCGATCATTTGTTAGTAGTATGTTGTTTAATTTCCACATATTTGTGGGTTTCTTTCTTTTTTTTTTTTGCAGTTGATTTCTAATTTTAAAGCATTGTGGTCAGAGAATATGCTTAGTATAATTTTAATCTTCTTGTTGAGGCTAATTTTGTGACTCAAGATATGATCTATTCTTGAGAATGTTCCATGTGCACTGGAGAAGAATGCATAATCTGATGTTCTGGCATAAAAGGCTCTGTAAATGTTAATTATGTCCATTTTTTTCTAATATGTCATTTAAGGTTGATATTTCTTTATTGATTTTCTGTTTGGATGATCTACCTAGAGCTGTCAATGGAATATTAAGATTTCCAACAATGATTGTGTTTTTGTTAGTTTCTCCATTTAGTTCTATTGCTTTATATATTTATCTATTGCTTTATATATTGTTCTGGTGCTCTTTGATTGGGTGTATATATATTAAGATATGTTAAGTCCTCTTATTGTAATGTTCCCTTTATCATTATAAAAGGCCCATCTTTGTCTCTTGTTACCTTTGTTATCTTGAGATCTATTTTGTCAGATATAAGTATGGCTACACCTGCTTTTCTGTGGATGGTACCTGCTTGGAGAAATATTCTCTACCCTTGCACTTTGAGTCTAACTTTGAGACAGCTTACCTGTGTCTCTTGAAGGCAGCATATGGTTGAGTTTTGTTTTTTGATCCAATCTGCTATTTTATGCCTCTTTATTGGTGAATTCAGTCCATTTACATTTGGGATAATTATTGATGCATGAGAATTTCCTGTAGCTATTTTATTTTCTGTTTTCTGGTAGTACCGTGCCTCCATTGGTTCTCTTCCTTTGTGTTTCTGTCTATTGATTTTGTTTGATAGTATTCTATACTTCTTTCCTCTGTTTCACTTTTTTTTTAAGTGTCTCAGTTTTGATTTGTGTGTGTGTGTGTGTGGTTACCAATAAGTCTATGAAAAAGAAAGTTTCATATATACAGACTTTTTTTCTTTTGAGTACATTGATCTCTATCCTCCGTTGCAAATTCAGACCTTTATTCAGACCTCTCTCCTTTTATATTTTGTTGTCACAAATTATCCCTATTTTTGCTTTAAGTTTGTCAGTGATCTTACTCACAATTTTGTGACTTTCTGTTCTTGTCTCAGATAGAATAAGCCCCTTGAGTATTTCCTGCAATGGAAGTCTTGTGGTGATAAATTTTCTCAGCTTCCGTATGTCTGGAAATGTCATTATTTCTCCTTTATATTTAAAGGATAACTTTGATGTATCTGTTATTCTTACAGGGTAATTTCTCTTTTTTTCCAGTAGTTTGAATATTTCGAAAACCATAACTTTTGACTGATTGTGTTAAGCTGTTTACACAGGAGCAGGTCTAATGTCTGGCTTTTCAAAGTTTGGGGGTAGATGCATTTGCTAGTGTTGTTTCGTTTTGCTTTAGGGGACATTGGCAAGGTGTTTAGAGGTGGTTGGCAGAGGGGAGAGAATAAACATTTTAAACTGCCTTCCACAATCCTTAACTAATGTACAGTCCTTTTGCTAGCCGCTAGTTACACGGGGCTGGGATAGTTCTAGCTTGCAACCAAGATCACCCAGGACAGATGTGGATTAATCCATGTGAGTTTCCGGGTTCCCTTTTTGATTAACCTTTGATAAAGAACTTCTAACCATGACAATATGCAGTTATCATCTAATTGAGAAGCTTCAATTCTCACCCAGCTGCAAACAAAGTAAACAACATAGAAAGAAACAATACAAATATCCCATTTCACTTTGGCTAATAAATGGGTTTCTGCATCTTATTTTGCTTGTATTTAAGTCTGTTGTACAAATTCAGTACTGAATTTGATGATAGCCTGATGTGAAATCCGAAGTATTAGAAAGGGCTTAAAAATCACTGACATTGCATTGGACAGGGGCTACCAAACAGTTCCAAGGGAAGATCCGGTAGCATGTTCTAGCTGAAGCCCCAGATCTGGGCAGGCTCCTGTAGGAGGAGTTTCTCTTGATAGACGATTCTACAGCCACAACTACGCTGTCTGAAGGAAATGAGCAACAGAATAAACTGTGAACAACGCAGAACAAATTGTGAACTTGCCCTATGTAGAATTACAATTTTGCTTCTGAGTCTTCCTATCAGATCCATCCACCAATCAGAATAACCCTTAGAGTACTGATAGATACCTGCAATGACTGAGAAACACAATGAGTACTTGTTTAAGTGTCTGGATTCATATGCCAAAGGCTATAACATCCTAGAAAAAAAAGATTCAATATTTTTATTGTCAATTACTAGAAGTACATTATTTAACTAAAAGAAATAAGTGCCCATTTAGTCCAACCAGGTTTGGCTCAGTGGATAGACCATTGGCTTGTGGACTAAAGGGTCCCAGGTTCAATTCTGGTCAAGAGCATGTACCTTGGTTGTGAGAACATCTTCAGTATGGGGCATGCAGGAGGCAGCTGATCAAGGTTTCTAACTCTCTATCCTTGTCCCTTCTTTTCTGTAAAAATAAAATAAAATAAAATAAAATTATATATATATATATATATATATATATATATATTTAAATCTCATACCAGTGTATTTTTATATCATTTTCTAAAGATCCCCAAATCTCAAATTATCGAAGTTTCTACAGTTTTTCCCTCAATGCATTCCTGAAAATTTTCTTAAAAAACAAATCATCATAAAGTTGCTCATATTTTCCTATAGGGATAGTGCCATAACTGGGAGCTGAGATACTGACTAAAGATTTGAAATAAAATAAATCATATATATGGCCACCAATCTAGAATAAATGCAAAGCCACAACTACTATAAACCTTAGTGATCACTTAACATTTTAAAATTATGCCCTAGTCACAGATACCTAAAATTTTATTACTGTAAAGGACCTTAGGGATTAACTTATCCAGTCCACAATTTGGAGATAAGGAAATTTACCTCAAAGATGATTAAGTGATTAACTTAATTTTGTTAGAAGCAGAGCCAGGACTGTGTCTCTATCTTCCCCCTCTGCTAAGTTCTTGCTTGGCAAACTCTGCAAATTGAACATATAAATAATGATAAGAAAAGAGTAAAAATATGAATAGAGGAGACAGAAAAGTTACTTAATCATCATCATGACTGTTATTAATATTTTCATTGTAATAGATGTTTATTTGATATCTATTAATAATTTAGTTACCCTTCTTAAAATTTAGGAGAATATTTTAGGGTACAAAATGATCTTTATTCTCCTTCTTAATAACCTTTCTTAAGCAACCATAGATTTTCAAAATCAGTCCCTTCTAACAGAGACTGAGACTGGCAAACCTTTTTAATAAAAGAGAAGGTGGTAAACATTTTAGACTTTACAGGTCATACAATTCCTTAGCAATTACTCAACTCTACATTTATAGTTCAAAAGCAGCCCAAAGGACAGCAAGAAAGGGCAGAGCTGTGCACCAGGAACTATGCTCTTGGAGAGTGACATTTGAATTTTATAATTTTTATCCCATATATTAAAGAGGTAATGTACAAATTGACCTCTTAAACCCTCACAAGATGGCTGCTTACAACTAGGCCAGCAGGGGGGTTAGTGAGGGATGATCAAACAACTGAACATCAGGCTGCATTGGGCTACCAGGCCGACAGGGGGGCTGTGAGGGGAAACCAGGCCAAGCAGGGGGCGGGGGGGAGGGTTGGGGGGTAAGTTGGGGGCAACAAGGCCAGCTGGGGGGCGAGGGAGGAGACAGACATCCCTCGAGAGGTCCTGGATTGGAGAGGGTGCAAGCTGGGCTGAGGGGACCCCCCTCCCGTGTTCGAATTTCATGCATTGGGCCTCTAGTGTGTAATAAAATGCTATTATTGGCCGTAGCTTAACTTTTTTTTAATGTCTTTGTTGGACCACAGGTAAATGTGCGTGTTACCATCCATTTCATAGGATATTGTGAGGACTGAGTGAGTGAGCATCTGGAAAATCCTGTGGGGAATCTGAGCACATCAGATGTGGAATATATGTCAGCTTCATTTCCTGTTTTCCCTTCATCTTAACCTTTATACAGATACATACACATGTATACATATATACATCTTTTTTCAATTTCATCCATATATTTTATTTATTAATATAAATGATACATTCCAAATTCTTAACCATAAGAAGTCAAGAGGTAACATCTATAGCTGGTAAATTAAGAAAAAAGGTATAAATATATTATATACAATTTCAGTGGCAAATAACAGTAGAACTCAAAACATAAACTGTTAATAAACCTATGAGAAATGGGTGTGGGAGTGGTAAGGTGGGTAGGTATAGGTGGTGGAAGATATTTGTTGCTCATTTTAGACATTTCTGTACAGTCTGAATTTCAAAAACATATGAAAGCATTGCTTCTATAATTAAAAAGTTTTAAAATATAAAGAAAGAAAGAAAATTTAAAAAATTCATCAAAATATAATATGTAATTAGAGGCCTGGTGCATGAAATTCATGCATGGGGAAGGGGTGGGGCCCGTCCTTCAGCCCAGCTTACTCTCTCTTCAATCTGGGACCCCTTGAGGGATGTCCAACTGCCTGTTTAGGCCTGATCCAGTTACGGTAGTCAGACATCCCTCTCAAAATCCAGGGCTGCTGGCTCCCAACTGCTCACCTGCCTGTCTTCCTGATTGCCCCTAACCTCTTCTGCCTGACAGCCTGATCACAGTCTAACCATTCCCCTGCCAGCCTGATTGATGCCTAACTGCTCCCCTACTTGTCTGGTCACCCCTAAGTGCCCTCCCCTACAGGCCTGGTCACCCTTAACTGCCCTCCCCTGCAAGCCTGGTCACTCCCAACTACCCTTCCCTGAAGGCCCAGTCACCCCCAACTTCCCTCCTCTGCCAGCCTGGTCACCCCTAACTGCCATCCCCTGCAGGTTTGATCACCCCCAACTGCCCTCCCTTGCAGGCCTGGTCCCTGCCAACTGCCCTCCCCTGCAGGCCATCTTGTGCTGGCCATCTTATGTCCACATGGGGGCAGGATCTTGTGACCACATGGAGACAGTCATCTTGTGTGTTGGAGTGATGGTCAATCTGCATATTAGTCTTTTATTAGATAGGATAGAGGCCTAGTCCAATATTTTTGGGCTGCTGTTGTAAGCCAGCTATGGTTAACTCATTTAATCCACTCAATGAGTGTGATGTTGGCTATAGGTTTGTCATATATGGCCTCACTAACCCCTCTGCTGGCCTAGTTGTAGGCCTAGTGCACGGAGGTCGGGGGGCAGCTGCTTTGCCCTGAAGGGTGTCCTGGATCAGGGTGGATGTTCCCTTGGGGCATGGGGTGGCCTGGACAAGGGGCCTGTGGTGGTTTGCAGGCCATCCATGCCCCTCAGTGAACAAACTAGAGGCCCTGGTATCTGGGATTTATTTATCTTCTACAATTGAAACTTTGTAGCTTTAAGCAGAGGCTTGGGCTTGTGGAAAGCTTGGCTTCCTCCATTGGCAGGGGCAACCCAAGCCTCCCTCCTGCTTTCTCTGTGGCCTTAGCCATCTTGGTTGAGTTAATTTGCATACTTGCTCTGATTGACTGATGGGCTTGGTTGGTGGGCATGGCTGGTGGGTGTAGCAGAGGTATGGTCAATTTGCATATTATTCTTTTATTAGATAGGATACTATATAGGTGATAGAAAAATAAAATATATATTATAAATTTTAAGTAAAAAAACAATATGGCAAGGATAATATCATTAATTTCAAGTGTGTGTGTATGTGTGTTTGCAGGTAGGTAGGTCAGTATATATGTACACTGAACTTGTAGGAAATGTATCAAAATGATATCAAAGTGGAGAGAGACATTTATTATTTATTATATATTTCTATACTTCACCATACTGTTTGTTCAAGGAGTAGGCATTGAATATAAAGATGTGTGAATATTCTGCAGGTTCAAAGGTGAAGTAATTTTGAGTATTTCCCTTTTCTGATTTTTTATTGAATTTACTGTTGCTGCTATTGAAGTAGTAAATGGGATTATTTTCTGGATTTCTTTTTCTGATAGTTAAGTATTGGTGTACAAAAATGCCACTGATTTCTGGATGCTAATTTTGTTTCCTGCTACTTTGCTGAATTCATTTATTATATCTAGTAGTTTTTTGGTGGAGTCTTTAGAATTTTCTATGTACAATACTGTGTTTTCTGTGAATAATGACTATTTTGCTTTATCCTTTCCAATTTAAATGATTTTTATTTCTTTTTATAGTCTGATTGCTGTGGCTAGGACTTCCAGTATTTTATAACATATAACACATAATATATATATAAATAAATATATATAAAAGCCTAAGTCACTGGAACAACCAGACCAGCCAGCAGCATGATCAGTTGTTATGATGCGCACTGACTACCAAGGGGCAGGTGCTCTATGCAGGAGCTTCCCCCTGGTGGTCAGTGCACTCCCACAGGCAACCTCCCTTGGCCAGCTAACTTCCCCTGGTCCCTGCCAGCCAACCTCCTGAGGTCCCCCCCCCCCAATCTGTAGGCCCCAATAGCCCTATCAGGGCCAGGGCCCAGGCTGGGATGGGGAACCTGTAGTGGGTACCAGCAGATGCAGACCTTTTCCAGGGGGGTGGGCGGAGGACTGGCTCCCTCCTCAGGGCTGGGTGGCCAACCTCCCACCCCCTGTCCCTCCCCCCAGCAGGTGGGCCCCAATTGGCCTATGGCCCCTCCTCTCTTTACTCCCCCTGGCCAGCAGGCTCTGATTGGCCCCGCCCTGATCAGCCTTGATCACTGGCCAGGTCTAGGGACATCACCCGTGCAAGAATATCATGCTCTGGGTCTCTAGTATTGAATAAGAGTGATGAAAAAGGACATCCCTGTCTTGTTTCTAATTTTTTTAAATTTTATTTTTATTGATTTTTTACAGAGAGAAAGGGAGAGGGATAGAGAGTTAGAAACATCAATGAGAGAGAAACATCCATCAGCTGCCTCCTGCACACCCCCTACTGGGGATGTGCCTGCAACTAAGGTACATGTCCTTGACAGGAATCGAACCTGGGACTCTTGAGTCCGCAGGCCGATACTCTATCCACTCAGCCAAACCAGTTAGGGTTTGATCCTGATCTTAAGGGAAACATTTTAGGTTTTGCCTATTGAATGTGATGTTTGCTATAGGTTTGTCATATATGGCCTCGGGCCTGGACCTTCATTAGTGACCCTCCCAATCTTTCTGGAGCCCTGGTGCTTTGGTTTGGGGGTTCCTGTATGGAGCTGAGACTTCACTCTCCTCAGGGAGGACTTCTGCAGCTGAGTTTTCCCTCCAGCTTCTCAGCCACTGCATTTGCATGTGGGGAGCAGTCCTCTCCGTATCGCTGCCCTTATTACTCTCTGTGTAGCTTCTTCTATAAATTCTTGGACTTAATACTCCTGTTCATCTGTCCTTCAGTTGGTCATTCAAGTTAATTGCTCTATAATTTAGCTATAAGTTCAGTTTGGAGCTGGGAGGAAGTGTGTGTAACTTCCACCTACATTGAAGACATCTTTGGATCCTCTGTAAGTCACTTTTCACCAACAAATATCTTTGGGCTGCTGTTGTAAGCCAGCCTTAGTTAACTCATTTAATCCACTCAATAATCTAGTGAGATAGACATTATTATCCACATTTTATAGATGAATGATCCAAGTCATGGAGAGTTCCAGCAGTTTTTCCTTTGACACATTTGCAATAAGTGGTCAAGCCAAGCTGGCTTCTTAATAACCATTCTAACAAAGAAATTAATATAAAATATTACGGAATGTAAACTGTAATTTTAAAAATTTTAAATAAAATAATTTAAAAAATAATCATAACATCCCTTATCTCTGAGACTGCCTTATATAAAAATTGTCCTGAGCCTAAGACATAAAGAAGAAATAATATGCAAGCAATTACCAAAATGAATTCTAAAGAAATAAACTAACATGCCTATATCCATGTAGTATCCTTATTGCAAATTACATATTATACCCAACACTGCTGAATTCTTGATTGAAAAATACCGAAGCCATAAGGTGATTAGATTGTATTTGATTGAGATTATATCTCTATAAGATTGAGACCCTTTTACATTTTAATTTGAGTATACTTCTCAAAGTAGATCCCATTCATTCCACTTCTGCCTTCCTTTTGGATGTGTTCCTTAGCTATAAAAACTCTCCTATGGACCACTTTAATGGGGAAAGATAGAAGGTTGAGCCGGGGTACATGCACATAAGGCTCTGATGAGCAGACTGAGGGCATAAGGCAATACTGCTCAGCACATTTTACTTCTCCATGTCTGCGGATTGGCCCTTTTGGGATCTGCTTTCTAAACCCTCTGCCTGCCTTACCAATTCCGAATTCTGGGCAATTTACTTTAGATCCAATTTTTGCTTCCCAGATGCTTCCTTGGACTTAATGCTTCAGGTTTCCCCAGGCTCTCAAACCCACTGCTCACCCTTTTTCTTCATAAATAGCCATACCTATTCAGTCTTATCTGCTCTTCTACAAAGCCCTGGCTCAGAGGACCAACTCTTCAGTCCTAAAATAAGTCCTTGGTCTCTGACTTTAGCAGGGAGGTCTGAATCAGAGGAATGATAAGTCTCTAGCAGAAGAAGTAAAATCAAGGATTTAGAGGAGGTGACAATTCTAAAGGTCATCAGGAAAACCCAAAGAGATTGAAGAACGTTTTACCAGTTTACAGGAAACATATATTTGAACACTTACTCTGATATGGACACAAAGGGAGTTGCAAAAAGACAAGAGACAAATGACCAATAAGAATATGAAAATGTTTTCAACATCACTAATCATTAATAAAATAAAAATTAAAACCACAATGAGGGTGGTATCATTAAAGAAACATAGGAAACAGTAAGTGTATGCATGAATGCGGAGAAATTGGAATCTTTGTGTATATTTGGTGCAGCTGTTATCAAATATAGAGGTTCCATATATCATTAAAAATAGCATTACCATATAAATCAGCAATTTTACTTCTGGGTATATATCTAAAAGAAGCACGGTCTCGCCTAAACTGGTTTTGCTTAGTGAATAGAGAGTCGATCTGCGAACTGAAAGGTCCCAGGTTCGATTCTGGTCAAGGGCATGTATCCTGGTTGCGAGCACATCCCCAGTAGGGGGCGTGCAAGAGGCGGCTGATCGATGCCTCTCATCGATGTTTCTAACTCTCTATCTCTCTCCCTTTCTCTCTGTAAAAAATCAATAAAATATATTAAAATAAATAAATAAATAAATAAATAAATAAAAGAAGCAGGGTCTCAAAGATATATTGTACTAAACAACCCAGAGAGTCCGTCAATGGATGAATGAGTAAAGAAAAATACAGTATATCCATATAATGGAATATTATTCAGCCTGAAAAGAGAAGAAAATTCTGCAAAATGGATCAACCTTAGGATATTATGCTAAGTGAAATGCGCCAGTCCCAGAGAGACAACCACTTTATTTTTCCATTTATATGAGATATTTAGAATAGTTAAAATCATACAGAGGGAAAGCAGAATGATAGTATCCAGGGGTTGGTGCATGGGGAAATGGGGAGCTGTTTAACAGTATAGTGTTTTAGTTTTGCAAGATGAAGAAGTCCTGGAGATTGGTTGCCCAAAGGTATAAATATATTTGACAGTACTGAATTGTACACTTAAAAATAATTCAGATGGTAATAAATAAAAACAAATAACTGTGTTGCATGTGGACTATATGCCAGGATCTGTGCAATGTACTTTAAGTGCTGTGGCAGGAAAGCACCTTGGAATACAAATGCCTGTGCTTTTCTTTTCCCTCTTCCTTATTCAGTTCCCACAAAACCTGAAGGAGAAGGAGGACAGTTGAAACATAGAGTGAAAGAAGTAGTCAGTGTTTAGTTTTTTAACTTCCAAAATAAGCTCTTGATCCCAGATCAGAAACAATACTTTTGGGAGCCAAAGTTTTTGATATGCAAGAGGAAGGTTTTTAAGAGAAGAAAAGACTCTTGAGAAGCAAAAAGGAAAGGCCTTAGAGGGAAAAAAGGGCAGAGCATCTGTGCCAGAACAAGGGGTTGAAAAGAGGATGGAAGAAAACCAGACTCCCACGCTCTATCCCTACCCCCAGGCCTGACATAGTAGATGTAGTTCAAGTAGTCTCGAAGGCTGGAACATTCTACCCCAGAAGTAGAAGGGGGCCAGGAAGGGTGCTAGGTGTGTAAGACAGTGGAGGCCTGCAGACCATCATCACCCAGCAGCAGTGAGTATGGAAGGGTGGTGAGAGCCCTGCCAGCAGCTGGCGGGGGAATGATTCTGCCCAAATTATATACCTCTGGGTGGGTTTTTACTAATCCTCTTCCCCAGCTTCATTTAACAGCCTCTTTTTATTTTTTATTTTCTTATTGTCTAAAGTTTTAGATATGTTTTCTTTTTTCCCAATTGATCCCTTCCCCTAGCCATTCCCACCCTGGACAAGCACCCACTGCCTCAGTGTCTATGTCCATTGGTTATGCTAATATGCATGCATATAAACCCTTTGGTTGTTCTCTACCCCGACCCTTCCTTTACCATTTGTCTCTAGATGGATCTACTATTCTTATTCATCAAATTATGTTGATCATTATATCCCACATATGCATGAGATCATGTGATATTTACTTTCTCCCGCTGGCTTATTTCGCTTAGCATGATGCTCTCTAGTTCCATCCATGCTGTTGGCAAATGGTAAAAGTTCCTTCTTTTTTATAGTTACAGCCCTTTTTAGTAGGAGCTATGGTGTAGTAGTTAAAAGATTGCTCTACCACTTCATCAGTGCATTACTGGGTCTCAACCTAGAAGTATAGCTGATTCTTGTGCACATGCCTCTCAGAAGGGTTTTCTTAGGCAAAACCTGTAGGAAGTGAAGGGAGCAGGAAGGAAGGTAGCTTCAAAGAAGATGGCAAAGATGTAGGTGTAGCTGCAGGGTAGCCTTGAGAGACATCATGTCTCATCTGAGGAAAATTTCAGCAGTGTCTGATAAAGAAAATGGCAGTGAGGCAGGATTTAGTGAAAAA
Source organism: Lasiurus cinereus (assembly GCA_011751065.1). Taxonomy (NCBI): domain Eukaryota; kingdom Metazoa; phylum Chordata; class Mammalia; order Chiroptera; family Vespertilionidae; genus Lasiurus; species Lasiurus cinereus. The sequence continues at coordinate 39,225,033 of JAAGEH010000307.1, forward strand.
CCAAGTAGCTTGGAATTTACCTGAATAAAAACATGATATTAGTTTTTTTAGAAAGTGTGCATTGTGTGCCAGGAATATCTACAATTAAACTGACTCTGGTGAAACTGCAGAACTTCGAGCATAATAAGAAAATGTTAAAATCTATCTAATGCAACCACATAGAAACATCATTTCTTTAATATGATCTTTCTTTTGATGAAAACTGGCCTCATCCAGCACCCTAACTCACCTGTCTCCTTTCTTGCATGTCCTTCCCTTACTCATTAAGCCCTCAGGACAATGAGGTTCTGGTTGACATAAAATAATCTTAGGAACAAACCTTTGGGTCTGTTGACCATAGAGAAAGTTGTGGATAAACTAGAGATAACATCCAGGCCGCAGTTGTGATTCAGCTCCAGGCACAGAAAGGCCTCAAAGCCAGATGAAGCAATGCCATGGTTGACATCAGGATCATGTTGCACTAATCAACTAGTCCCTACCTAGTGCTGACCAATCAGTAGACATCACCACCCTGACAGTCACCCTAACTCCCTTAGTCACCATGATGAATGATTTCCCCCACTAAAAAACCCATCCCTTGGAACCTATTAGGGACCCAGGCCTCCCATCATGGACTGCTTCTTAAAAATAAACGCTTACTTTCTTTGCTGTAAACTCCATTCGTGTTTTAATGTGCTTTGATGCCCACAAGCAAAAAGACTCTTCAAAGTCTTGTAACAAAGAGAGGAGAAACTCTAATACCCATAAAAAAAATTCACACTTCTGGACACACCAAGATCCTCACAAGCAACACCAGAAGCCAAAAACCTAGATTGTTCTATCTTTAAAGTGCTGAGAAGAGAGAGGGTGATGAGGAGAAAAGCCTATTGACCTAGAGCTCTACACTTCATTAAACTATTATTCAGAGTGAGAGGAAAATAAAACCATTTCAGTCATTCAAAAATTAAAACAATATTAACAATGGATCCTCTTTAAAAGAAGTACAAAAAGGATGACATTTAGCAAGAAGAGAAATAAACTGACAGAAAAGTGTCTGATGCAACAATGGGCAAAGCTAACTAAAACACTGCAGTAAACTTAATTAATTATACATTAAAATACAACAGCACTATGAATAAGACCCAAATTTTGCATGCATCAAAAAGATAGAAGTAACACTAAGGGTAATAATAGTATTAAAGACCAGAGGGAGGAATTTGAAAAAGTTATATTAAAACTTTTGGTTTTCTTCAAAGGAAAAATATAAGTACTAAGTTCCTTTAAATTTTTTTATTGATGTTAGATTAAGGAAGAGAGAGAGAGAGAAAGAAGGAGTGAGAGAGAGAAACATCGATGTGAGATAGAAACATCGATAGGCTGCCTCCCACACACCCCTGAAGTGAGGCTCCAAACTGCAATCTGGGTATGTGCTCTGACCAGGAATGGAAACTGCTCCAACCAACTGAGCCACACTGGCCATGGGAGACACTAAATTACATTGTACTTTATTAGAGTATAAAGTTAAATGTCTGTGGTAAAAATTAAAAAGAACTACTAAACTAGAAATACAATCTATAACTCTGAAATTTGGAGGGTGAAAAAAGGGAACAAATTTATTAATCACAAAAAAATAGGTAAAGAACAAAAACAAGGGCAAAAACCATGAATAGAAAGCACAAAATAAGATGGCAGAAATAAGTCTAACTATATCAATAATCATCTGCAGTAATAAAAGAGAAAGATGCAAATTGACTGTACCTTTGCGATGCCCACCAGCCAATCAGGAGTGAGTATGCAAATTAACCAACAAAGATGGCAGGTAATTTGCATATACAGGCGTTGAGCAGCCTGGGGCAGGATGCTTGTGTAGTCACCATGGCGATGGTGCAGGCATTCCACACTGCCCCAGCCACTCTGGGCTTCTGGGCAGCATGGGAAAGCAGAAAGGTGGCTCTGGGCAGAGCAAAGGCAGAAAGGCGGCTCCAGGCCAGAGCAAAGGTGGTGCTGGCAGCCAGGGGAAGGAAGGCCCATTCTTGCACAAATCTTCGTGCATCAGGTCTCTGGTAGTGAATATAGATGAATTAAATTCATCCATCAAATAACACACTATTCAATTGGATTGGAAAAGCAAAAACAAGGTCCAAATATATGTTTCTTTGTTGCTTATGTGAAACAAACAAAAAACAAATTAACAAACAAGAATCCTATTTAATAAAAGAGTAATGTCACTCCAACACATAAGATGGCTGCCTCCATGTGGGCACAAGATGGCTACCACAAGATGGCCAGCAGGGGAGGGCAGTTGTGGGGATCAGCAGGGGAGGGCAGTTGGGGGTGACCGGGCCTGCAGGGAAGGGCAGTTGGAGGGGAACACAGGCCTGCAGGGGAGAGCAGATGAGGGAGACAATGCCTGCAGGGGATGGCAATTGGGGAGGACCAGACCTGCAGGGGAGGGCAGTTATGGGTAATGAGGCCTGCAGGAGAGGGCAGTTAGGGGTGACCAGGCCTGCAGTGGAGGGCAGTTAGGGGCAATCAGACTGGCAGGGGAGAAGTTAGGTAGTGATCAGGCTGGCAGGCAGAAGTGGTTAGGGGCAATCAGGAAGGCAGGCAGGTGAGCAGTTGGGAGCCAACAGTCCTGGATTGTGAGAGGGATGTCCAACTGCCCATTTAGGCCCTACCAAGATTGAGCGTAAATGGGCAGTTGGACATCCCTCAAGGGGGTCCCAGATTGGAGAGGGTGCAGGCTGAGCTGAAGGACACACCCCCACCCCCAGCACAAATTTCATGCACCAGACCTCTAGTCTAAAAATATGTTAAAAGATATATCAGAATATAAGATGGGTACTAGACTTAATCAGGATGATCTCTTCTTATGGTATATGACTGTCTAATAATTATGTTCTATGCCTAACTGCAACTGTAATTAAAGATAAATTTTTGGTTATACTAGGAAAATACCTGCCAAAGAAGACCAGTGAAAAAATATGTATTCAGGTTTTAGCCACATAGAATTAAAATGAGAAACTTGCCCAGCCACTGTGGCTCAGTGTTTGAGCATCGACCTATGAACCAGGAAATCATAGTTTGATTCTTGGTCAGGGCACATGTCCTGGTTGTGGTCTCGATCGCCAGTGCTGGGCATGCAGGAAGCAGCTGATCAATGAGTCTCATCATTGATGTTTCTCTCACTCTCTCTCTGTTTCTCTCTCTCTCTCTCTCTCTCTCTCTCTCTCTCCCTTCTTCTCTGAAATCAATAAAATTTATTTTTAAAAATAAGTAAATAAAATGAGAAACTCTACGATAAAGAAACATACTGCAAATTGATAAAAGAAACAGTCTCTGAGAACCAATAAGTACGTGCCCGAGTGCACCTACAGCAGTCTCTAGGTTTATGAAACAGTGTTTGTTTTTGTTCTTTTGACTTTTCAAGGAACCATAAATTTCTTGGTGTTGTAGGATTTCTGGTAGGTTTAGATTCGAGTAATCTTTGTCCCATGTATCAGGATATATTTCTGCTGTGACACATACAAAGACACACACACAACTACAACGAAACAAAATAGCTGAATAAAGTTATTTACACAAGGTTATTTTAGTTCCCTGAATTAGAAATCTGAAGACTAAGCCGAAACCAGTTTGGCTCAGTGGATAGAGCGTAGGTCTGTGGACTGAAAGGTCCTGGGTTCGATTCCGGTCAAGGGCATGTATCCTGGTTGCGGGCACATCCCCAGTAGGGGGCGTGCAGGAGGCGGCTGATCAATGTCTCTCTCTCATCGATGTTTCTAACTCTCTATCCCTCTCCCTTCCTTTCCGTAAAAAATCAATAAAATATATTAAAGAAATCTGAAGATTAAGATTTGTGGAACTGGTTAATCCACCAGCTCAAAAATGTCAGGGTTCGGCATCAGTTTCACTCTGGTTGTATTGGCTACCTCTTCATGATCACAAGATGTAAGCCTCAAGCATTATTTCCCCACATATGTCCAAAAGCAGGAGAGAAGGCAGGGAGGGCCACATCTCAGAAAGCTATTAGCAGAATTCCTGGTATGTCCACTGGCAACCTTGAGTCCTGTGGCTATCCTTAAACCCATTCACTGGTACCGGGCAATGGGGTTCCTTAAATGCAAGTTATGCTTCAAAGTCTGTGGCCAGCGAGGGCCCACTTCTCTGAGAACATTCATACCTGATACACCAACAAAATCAGTTTTTTTTTTTTGGCAAGAAAGACAGGGTACAGACTGTTGGGAAGTCATCTGAAAATAATTGTATATAGGTTTATCTTTTGCCCATTTCTTGCTGTTTAAGGGCAGCAGGTGGTATGTCTCTCAGCATCCTATTAATTTTCCTATTCTCCTTAACATTCTAAATCTCCTAGGCATAAACATAAATAAATAGAGAACAAGAATAACTGAGAAGTCACATTTGGAATGATTCTTCAGAAGTCTACGGAAATGGATTAAGCAAGCTAATGGTGTTTAGGCTGATAGATAAGGACTACTGCCCATGTGTAAGTTTGTTTAAATTAATGAAATTATTTATACATAGTACCATAAAGTAAATCTTAAACATTCAGAACCATTGAGAGATTCTGCCTCAAAAATTATGTAACTCACGCAATGACTTGTTAGAGAAAACAAAGATTGTACCTCAAGATGCCATATCAAGCCAGAATGCAACTCGTTTTTCAATTCACACAAATTTCTAACTTCAAAGGATCTTTGGACTAAAATTCTTAGTTGGCTCCTCATTTCAAACACTCAGTCCAAACCTCTCGTCAGGTCACACATGACTAGGCACTACCCTGTTCTCTAGTATGTGCTTTACTGAACAGTAACACCTAATATGACTATACAAAATTCAGAATGTGACATAAATATTTGCTTGTTTATGTATTTATTGTCTAACCTTCCCCACCACCATCTCACATAGCAGAGTTTTCACCGATACATTGCCTAGGGCAAAAAAAAAAAGAAAAAGAAAAAATAAATAAACAAATGGGACTACATCAAAATAAAAAGCTTCTGCACAGCATCAAAATGAAAAGGAGACTCACTGTATGAGAGAACATGTTTGTCAATTATACATCTAAAAAAGGGTTAATGTCCAAAAAATGTAAAGAAGTCATGCAACTCAACTCTAAGAAGATAAGCAATCCAACTAAAAAATGGGCAAAGGACCTGAATAGGCACTTCTCCAAAGAGGACATACAGATGGCCAATAGACATATGAAAAAATGCTCCTCATCATCAATCAAAAGAGAGATGCAAATTAAAACCACAATACAGTTTCACTGCATACCTGTCTGAATGGCTATCATCAATAAATCAACAAACAAGTGATGGTGAGGATGTCAAAAAAAGGGAACCCTAATGCACTGTTGGTGGAAACACAGACTGGTGCAGCCACTGTGGAAAACAGTATGGAGTTTCCTCAAAAAAATTAAAAGTAGAACTGCCATTTGACTCAAAGATCCCACATGTGGAAATATATCTTAAGAATCCCAAAATACCCATTAGAAAGAATATATGCACCCCTATCTTCATAGTAACATTATTTACAATAGCTAAAATCTGGAAGCAGCCCAAGTGCCCATCAGTAGATAAATGGATAAAAAAAGCTGTGGTACATTTACACTATGGAATACTATGTAGCTGCAAAAAAGAAGCATCTACTACCCTTTGAAAAAGAATGGAGGGATCTGAAGGGTATTATGCTAACTGAAATAAGCCAGTCAGAGAAAGACAAATATCACATAATCTCACTTACTAGTATATGTGGAATCTAATGAACAAAATAAACTAACAAATAAAATGGATCTAGAGATATGGAATCATACAAGAGACCCATGTATCTCAAGGGCAGTGGGGTGGAAGGTGGGAGGCAAGAAGAGATTAAACAGAGAACATATATATTAGTACAAATATGCATAAACATGGACATAGACAATAGTGTCAGAGAGGTCTGGGGAAGGGGCAGGAACAGGGAGGAGGGGATCAATGGGAGAAAAAGAAAAGGAGACATTTGTAAAACTTTCAACAATAAAGATAATTTTTTTTAAAAAGCATAAAATAAAAATAAAGTTTGCAGAAATGTAAAAAAGTGATAGTCTTGAATGTAGGTCTTTGCTTTTTATCACTTTAAATATTTTGTGCCAATCCCTTCTGCCCTGAAATGTTTCTGTTGATAAATCAGCTTATGATCTTATGGGAGCTCCCTTGTAGATAATTGTCTTTCTTCTCCTGCTTTTAAAATTGTCTATTTGTCTTTAATCTTTGGCATTTAATTTATGATGTGTCTTGGTGTGGATACGTATGATTCATATTTTAAGAGCACTCTGCACTTCTGGACTTATGTGTCTTTTTTTTTAAATTGTTATTCACGAGGTTATGGTAGTTTTAAGTCATTTTTTTAAATAGGGTGTCATTCCCTGCTCTTCCTTTTGTTTTCTGGTATTTTTATTATGAGGATATTGTTGCATTTCATGCTGTCTCAGAGGTCCTTTTAGTTATTTTTATTTGTTTTTATTTTTGTTGCTCTTTTTGGGTATTTCTTTTACCTTATCTCCCAAATCAATGACTCAGTCCTCTGCTTTATGTATCCTACAGTTGATTTCAAGTGTATTCTTCGTTTCTGACAGGTTCTTTTTTTATTATTTCTATGTCCTTTTTCATACTACTGAAATTCTCACAAAGTTCTTTGAGCATCCTTAAACCACTTTTTAAAACTCTGTATTGGATAGTTGCTTTCAGATATTTCATTTAACTCTTTTTCTGCACATTTCTCCTGTTCTTTCATTTGGGGTATGTTTCTTTGACCCCATTTTGATTTATATGTATGTGTTTCTTTCTGTGTACAAGGCGGATCCAATCTGTCACCAAGTCTTGGAGGAGTGACCTTACATAGTAGGTGTTCTGTGGGACAGCGGGGCAGTCTCCTTCATCACCTGAGGTAGTGCTTCAGTAATGTTCCTTGTGTGAGTCCTGCTGTTGTAATTGAGTCTTGATTGCTTGTAACTTATTTGTGCATTGGGTTAACCCTCAGGCTGGCTGACTGTGAGGATTGAGCCTTATCACAGTGTATGAGCTGCTGTGCATGTACTAACCACACAAGTGGTAGTCATATCAGCAGGGTCCAATGCCCACAAAGATCTCTCTTTGGCTGTTCTGCTTGTGGAGCTAAATGGATCCTGCTCTGATGTTGTTTGAAGCTCACCACTGGGTGTGTTGATTTCAGAGCCACTTGGGAGAAACTGATGTAGGTCAATGTCAGACACTTCCTGTGTTTGCCCTGCTTAACCTATTTGGAGCAACAAAACAATCAATAGTTTGCACTTGCTTCTCCTTGGCCTATGTGTTCTTGGAAAAGACCAAGCTGTGCACCAAGCATGGATTCCACCAGCACTGGGATTGGAGGCTGGCCAGCAAAAGGATGAAGGTATCTGGAGATCGGCTTCCATCTGCCTATTTGCTGCTGCCTGTCAGATGCCTGTTAGGCTCAGTCACTGAAAGAGCCTTGGATAGCACTTGAATTGAAAATGGTAGGTTCTAAGTGAGAGATGTTCACCAGATTTACACAGGTTTAAACTTGGTGCCAGTGCTGGTTTTGATGCCACTCAGGAAGAGTCCCAGGGCATATCAAGGCTAGCTGCCATTTGCCAGGTGTTCTATCCTGTTTTCCCGAAAGTAAGACATCCCCCGAAAATAAGACCTACTTCCAGTATTGCCTCTCACTGTAATAAAGGCATCCCCCCGAATATAAGACCTCCCCGATAATAAGGCCTCCCCTGAACATAAGGCCTCCCTGGAATATAAGGCCCCCGAAGCTACCGTAAGGCATCTGACTCCTGATTTAAAGAGACCTCGCACTGCCTGAACAGCTCCCGCTGTGCTGTGGCCAATCAGTGAGCTGGTTTGTGATGACAACTTCTACTGTACCGTATTCAGGTACCGTAATAAATTTCCTTTTTTGTTGTTGTTTTTTTTGTTCAACAATAAATGTGTACGGTATTCTTCTTCATGGGAAAATAAAACATCCCCTGAAAATAAGACCTAGCACATCTTTGGGAGCAAAAATTAATATAAGACATTGTCTTATTTTCGGGGAAACAGGGTACAGACATTTGTGATAGGACGGGGTCTCAGGGAATTGTCAAGAGTGTGGCCAGGAGAGTCACACAGACCTATCAGACCAAAATTTGGCAATGTGAAGAAAGGCCTCTAACACCAGTCAGGTGTGAGAAGAAAAACTATCCTTCATCCTCGCTTCTACAAGTCATTCTGTTCTAGATTCTGCCCAATCCTGGAAAGATGGGGATCAACAGGAGAAGTCACTGGGAGTAGGGAGGTTGGGTTTCTGGGAGTTTGGAGTTTGAAACTGCTGGGAGTCCAAAGGGTGGGGCTAGTAGATCTCTGTGAGGGGAAGGCACTAGTCAGGGTCCGGGAAAGGAGGGGAAATCAATCACTGACACTCTGAGTCTGTCCAAATCTCTTCACCTCAAGCTCAGGCAGCCGACCGCGTCATAGGGCATGAGCATCACAGGGTGGGCAACAAGAAATCTGGAGAGGTCGTTTATTTCATTCCTCTAGGCTTATGTCACATGAGGAGAGTGCTCCACCCAAGAAAGATGGCATCTGCAGTTTGGGAGAGGGACTCAGCACAGGGTTCCTGGCAGAGGTGGTGGTTTCTTAGCATCGAGTCCAGTGTGCTTACTATGTGTTGCTAGAAAACAGATGCTATTAGACAAGGATATTTCTGGGAGTAGAGCAAAGAAGATCAGCAACTAATTTTGTATTTAGAAAAAAGAAGTCAGATGCCCTGAGTTGCTACCCTCTTCTTTCTTGTACTGAACACTGTCAATAAAAGAAATCAGAAACACACACACACACATACACACACAAAACAAAACAAAACAGCATGGGGTCCGAATTGACAGAAAATATGGGACTGGAATAATAATTTGTCTCATTATTTGATTGAAAATGTATGCCTAGATTTAGCAATAACAGTGAAACCTTGGTTCTAGAACTTAATTTATTCCAAAGGTTGTTGGAGAAGTGATGTGTTTGAAAACCGAAACATTTTTTCCCTATTAGAAATAATGTAAGTGGAATTAATTAGTTCCAGACCCCGAAATGATTCCCTGTTTTAATCCTTCTTATATACAGTACATGTCTAATATACTGTTGAATTTGTAAACAAATATTTCTTAAATTTATGGAATCAACCCCTAGTTGCTCCCAGCACTTGTTCAAGGAGCATCTTTTAGGAAGTCAGGATGTGGCCTCTTTGATTTTTCACATATAGTGTTCTCTGAAATGCTGTCACCTACTAACTGCTTTTCATTTATTCATTTTAACATTTTTTTCTACCTCTTCAATTGCCTGTGATCATTGTTTCTTTCACACACTTAACAACATTAGCACTCTTGATGGCTTCTTTAGGTTATGAAATGGTGCTAATTGTCCATTTCACCAGTCACAAAAGCAAGAAACAAAAAAAACAGAGATATTCACAGCACAATTTCTTGAGATGTTAATAAGACAAGGTTTAGCTGAAAACTGACTTGACTGGCTCAGGCTCTTCCTTGTTTGTAACCTGATAGATGCTTTTTGTCATGCTGATGATTCATTCAGCAACAAGGGACTGTCAGGTGGAGAATGGAAGTTAAAATGGAAATATTGTTTCTGTGAATAACTTGGTGGAGAACCAAATTGTTCAGAAGGGAGGAGAAGGGAGCTTTCAGAAACCCAGGTAGGTTTGACTATTTTTTCTAATTTAACAAGTTATCAGCCTATTTTTCCCCTAAGTCAAATGATGCAGTGAGATTAAGTATTATTTTCGGAGGAAACTCCATACTGTTTCCCACAGTGGCTGCACCAGTCTTCATTACACCAGCAGTGCACAAGGGGTCCTTTTTCTCTAAATCCTCTCCAGTATTTGTCATTTGTTGATTTGTTGATGAAAGCCGTCTGACAGATGTGAGATGCTACCTTATTGTCATTTTGATTTGTGACTTTGAGCATGTTTTCATATGTCTCTCGGCCTCCTGTATGTTCTCTTTCCAAGGGTCTATTTAGGTTCTTTGCCTCCCGTTTTTTTTTATTGGATCATTTTCCTTTTGTTAAATTGTGTTACTTCTCCATAAATTTTGGAGATTAAACCTTATCGGATACAACATTGGCAAATATGTTCTCCCATGTAGTGGGCTTTCTTGTTGTTTTGTTGATGGTTTCTTTTCCTGTGCAGAAGCTTTTTATTTTGATGTAGTCCCAATTTTTATTTTCTCCTTAGTTTCCATTGTCCTAGGAGCTGTATTGGTAAAGATATTGCTACAACATATACCTGGTATTTTGCTGCCTATGGAACTTCCATTTGACTCAGTAATCCCACTCCTAGGACTATATCCCAAAATCAGAAACACCAATCAGAAAGAATATATGCACCCCAATGTTCATAGCAGCACAATTCACCATAGCTAAGATTTGGAAACAGCCTAAGTGCCCATCAGCAGATGAGTGGGTTAGAAAACTGTGGTACATCTACACAATGGAATATTATGCTGCTGTAAAAATGAAGGGACTCTTACCATTTGCAAGAGTATGGATGGACCTGGAGAGCATTATGTTAAGAGAAATAAGCCAGTCAGAGAAAACAAATATCATGTGATCTCACTCACTTGTGGAATATAATGAACAACATGAAGTGATAAACAAAAATAGATTCAGAGCAAAGAAACATCGAATAGACTGTCCAACTTCAGAAGGGAGGTGGGGGTGGGGCTGGAGATGGGGGGTGAGGGCATGTGCTGGGTATTGGGAACAGCTGTGGAGAGGTCAATGGGGGAAAAAGAAGACATATGTAATACTTTAAACAATAAAGAATTTTTTTAAAAGTATTATTTTCCTCCACTAAGGTACAGAACAGTTAAGCAACTAGTCTGTCGTCTTCCTATGTGACAGAACAACATTCAACTCAGACTGCCAATTACAGAACTTCAATCTTAAGCATTGGGCTATTCTGCCTTCCAACTATCTCCCATACAGAATTCATATTTCGAAAACATCTCTTTTGCTCCCTAACATTCCAGAAGGAGGCAATTTTCAGAGCTCAAAGCTCTGATTGCAAAGACTATTATTTAAACTGGTCAAAGAATTACTTTTTCTGGAAATAATTTAGGTTTTTCAATTAGCCAGTGAAGGTGAGAACTGATGCAATCTGATTCCAGCAGAATTATACGCATTGAAAGCCAGCAGGCCCCAGGGACTGGGATGAGGTCTGACACATCTAAGTGCTCTCCTGATAGAGGTCCTGAAAGAAGCTTATTTCAACCACCAAGTAAATATAGTTGATTCTTGAATGATGTGTGTGTGAACTGTGTGGGTCCACTTACACGTGTATTTTTTTTCAATAAATTCTATAAATATATTTTCTCTTCCTTATGATTTTCATAATGACATTTTTTCCTCTAGATCAATTTATTGTAAGAATTCAGTACGTGATACATTTTACATACAAATAATCTGTTAATAGACTTTGTTATCAGTAAGGTTTCTGATCAACAGTAGGCTTATAGCAGTTAATTTTGGGGGGAGTCAAAAGTTATACATGGATTTTCACCTACTCTGAGGGTTGGTCCCTCCAACCCTGCATTGTTCAAGGGTCAATTGTATCTGGGCAACTCAGCTACACTATCTATTGACAAATATCAGATTAATTGATATGGGGAAGGATAATGATTAAACGCAAAAATTTAACATTAAAAATGAAACCGAATTTTTATACTAGAACCTGGATTCTTTGTCCACCAGAGTCAAAGAATGAATCCACGGACAGAGAGTAGTATAGCAAAGATGAGATTTATTGAAGAACAAGTACAGACTCCCACGTGGGAGAAGGAAAGTGTCCCACAGAATGGACTCCAAGGTGGGAAGGAGAAAAGGGTCCCTCTGTGTTCTTTTTCCTTAAGACTTATAAAGGCTGCAGATTGCCGTGCCCTGACATCCCCTCTGACTGGCCACTACCCTGGGATTGATTACTATAGTAACTCCTTAGCTCAAAAAGTTGAACTTCACAGGGGACATGTGTGGTTCTGCCCCCCTCCTTCCTTATTGTTTTCCTTTTCCCTTTGGGCTTTCTTCTCCTTCTGGATGAAGTGTTTCCTGCCCTTTATTTTGTAAATACAGACCTTTTGCTGTTCCCAGCTCCCTCATTCGATGGAAATATACCTGTTGCAGCTTTTCAGCTTCCCTATTATATGGAAATATACCTTCTTTAAAAAATTTTTATTTTATTTTATTGCTTAAGGTATTACAAATAGTAGTACATATGTCTCCTTTTTTCTCCCACTGACCTCTCCCTCTGCCCCCTCCTCCCTCACGCACTTGCCCTCCCCTGGCAGTATCTTGTATCTATTGGCTGTGCTTATATGCATGCATACAAGTCCTTTGGTTGATTTCTTTTTAAAAAAAAAACATATCTTATTGATTTTTTACAGAGAAGAAGGGAAAGAGATAGTTAGAAATATCAATGAGAGAGAAACATTGATCAGCTGTCTCCTGCACACCCCCTACTGGAGATGTGCCTGCAACCAAGATACATGCCCTTGACCAGAATCGAATCTGTAACCCTTCAGTTTACAAGCCAATGCTCTAGCCACAGAGCCAAACTGGTCAGGGCCTTTGGTTGATTTCTTATTCCCCCAGCCCTCCCCTACCTTCCCGCTATAGTTTGACAGTCTGTTCAATGCTTCTTTACCTCTGACTACTTTTGTTCAACAGTTTGTAATGTCCTTTATTTTCTGTAAATGAGTGAGATCATATGATATTTATCTTTCACTTACTGGCTTATTTCGCTTAGCATAATGCTCTCCAAATCTATCCATGCTGTTGCAAATGGTAAGAATTCCTTCTTTTTTACAGCAGTGTAGTATTCCATTCTGTAGATGTACCACAGTTTTCTAATCCATGCATTTACTAATGGGCATTTAGGCTATTTTCAAATCTTAGTTATTGTAAATTGTGCTGCTATGAACATAAGGGTGCATATATCATTTCTTTTTTTAAAATTTAATAAATCTTTATTGTTCAGATTATTACAATTGTTTCCCTTTTTTGCCGCATAGTTCTCACCTCACCCTCTGCCCTTATCCCACCCCCCCCCTGTCCTCATCCATAAGTGTACGATTTTTGTCCAGTCTCTTCCTGCACCTCCTCACACTCCTTTCCCTCTGAGAATTGTCAGTTCACTTCCTTTCTATGCCAACTGATTCTATTATAGTTACCAGTTTATTCTGTTCATCAAATTTTTTTATTCACTTGATTTTAATTAATTAATTAATTTTTATTGTTTAAGATATTACATGTATTAGTACATATAACACCATTTTCCCCCCATTGACCTTCCCCCAGCCTCCCTTACCCCTGTCACATATCCTCATCCCACCTCCCCAGTGTCTTGTGTTCATTGGTGTGCTTATATGCCTGCATACAAGTCCTTTGGATGATCTATTTCCCTCCCTCCCCAACACTCCCAAGCCTTTCCACTATAATTTGACAGTCTGTTCAGTGCTCTACTGCCTCCGTATCTATCTTTTTATACATCAGGTTATAATGTTCTTTATTTTCCATAAATGAGTGAGGTCATGTGGTATTTTTCTTTCATTGCCTGGCTTATTTCACTTAACTTAATGCTCTCCAGGTCCATCCATGCTGCTGCAAATGGTAAGAATTCCTTCTTTTTTATAGCAGCTTAGTATTCCATGGTGTAGATGAACCATAGTTTTCTACTCATTTGCTGATGGGCATTTAGCCTGTTTCCAAATCTTAGCTATGGTGAATTGTGCTGCTATGAACATTGGAGTGCATATATCCTTTCTGATTGGTGTTTCTAGTTTCTTTGGATATAATTCTAGAAGTGGGATTACTGGGTCAAATGAGAGCTTCATTTTTGTTTTTTAAGGAAATTCCATATTGTTCTCCACAGTGGCTGCACCAGTCTGAATTTCCACCAGCAGTGAACAAGGGTTCCTTTTTCTTCACATCCTCACCAGCACTTGTCCTTCGCTGATTTGTTGATGATTGCCACTCTGAGAGGTGTGAGATGGTACTGCATTGTCATTTTGATTCACATTTCTCAGCTAATTAGTGACTTTGAGCACTTTTCATATGTCTCTTGGCTTTCCTTCTGTCTTCTTTTGAAAAGATTCTATTTAGGTCCACTGCCCATTTTTTTATTGGATCATTTGTCTTCCTTTTATTAAGTTGAATAAGTGACCTGTAGATGTTGGAGATTAAACCTTTATCAGTGATAACATTTGCAAATATGTTTTCCCATACAGTGGGCTTTCTTGTTGTTTTATTGATGGTTTCTTTTGCTGTGCAAAAGCTTTTTATTTTGATGTAGTACCATTTGTTTATTTTCTCTTTAGTTTACATTGCCCTAGGAGCTATATCAGTGAAGAAATTGCTTCAACATGTATCTGAGATTTCTCAGCCTGTGGATTCTTCTAGTATTTTTATGGTTTCCCATCTTATGTTTAAGTCTTATATCCATTTTGAGTTTATTTTTGTATATGGTGTAAGTTGGTGTTATATTTGTGTATGGTCTAGTTTCATTTTTTTGCATATATCTATCCAATTTTCCCAACACCATTTATTGAAGAGATTGTCTTGACTTCATTGTATGTTCATGCCTCTTTTGTCAAATATTAATTGAGCTTAGTGGTTTGGGTCGATATCTGGATTCTCTATTCTCTTCTATTGGTCTATATATCTGTTCTTGTGCCAGTACCAGGATGTTTTGAGAACAGTGGCTTTGTAATACTGCTTGAAATCTGGTATTGAGATCCCACTGACTTTGTTCTTCTTTTGCAGGATTGCTGTAGCTATTCAGGGTCTTTTTTTGTTCCAAATGAATTTTTGGAGAATTTGTTTTAGGTTTTTGAAGTATACCATTGGTATTTTAATGGGGAGTGCATTAAATCTATAGATTGCTTTGGGTAGTATGGACATTTTAATGATGTTGATTCTACCAATCCATGAACATGGTATGTTCTTCCATCTGTTTATGTCTTCCTCTATCTCTTTTTTCAGTGTGCTGCAGTTTTCTACATATAGGTCTTTTACCTCCTTAGTTAAGTTTATTCCTAGGAATCTTAATTTTTTTGGTACGAAGGTAAATGGGATTGCTTTTTTGGTCTCTCTTTCTGGAAGTTCCCTATTGGTGTATAGAAATGCCAAAGATTTCTTGGTGTTAATTTTGTATCCTGCTATATTGCTGAATTCATTTATTAAATCTATTAGTTTTTGATGGAGTCATTCAGGTTTTTTATGTACAATATCATGTCATCTGTAAATAAGGACAACTTTACTTCTTCTTTTCCAATTTGGATACCTTTTATTTCTTCTTCTTATCTAATTATAATAGCTAATACTCCCAGTACTATGTTGAACAGGAGTGGTGAGAGTGAGCATCCCTGTCTTGTTCCTCTTCTTAGGGGAAATGGTTTTAATTTTTGTCCATTGAGTATGATGCTAGCTGTGGGTTTATCATATATGGCTTTTATGATGTTGAGGTATGATCCTTCTATTCCCACCTTGTTGAGAGTTTTTATCAAGAAATGCTGTTGAATTTTGTCAAATGCTTTTTCTGCATCAATTGATATTACTATGTAATTTTTAAAAAATATATATTTTATTAATTTTTTACAGAGAGGAAGGGAGAGGGATAGAGAGTTAGAAACATCGATGAGAGAGAGACATCGATCAGTCACCTCCTTAATGCCCCCTACAGAGGATATGCCCGCAACCAGAGTACATGCCTTTGACCGGAATCGAACCTGGGACCTTTCAGTCCGCAGGCCGATGCTCTCTCCACTGAGCCAAACTGGTTTCGGCTACTATGTGATTTTTATCTCTCAATTTGTTTATATGATGAATCACATTTATTGATTTGTGGATATTGTACCATCCTTGCATTCCTGGGATGAATTCTACTTGGTCATGGAGTATGATCTTTCTGACGTACTCCTGGATCTGATTTACTAGAATTTTGTTGAGGATTTTGGCATCTATGTTCATCAGGGATATTGGCCTGTAACTCTCTTTCATTGTGTTGTCTTTATCTGGTTTTGGTATTAGGTTGATGTTGCCTTCATATAAGAAGCTTGGAAGTGTTCCTTCCTCTTGAATTCTTTGGAATAGTCTGAGATGGGTAGGTCTTAGTTCTTTGAATGTTTGGTAAAACTCCTCTGTGAAGTCCTCTGGCCTTGAGCTTTTGTTTGCTGGAAGCTTTTTGATGACTGCTTCAATTTCTTCCATAGTTATTGGCCTATTGAGATGTTTAGATTCTTCCTGATTGAGTTTTGAAAGGTTATATTTTTCTAGGAACATGTCCATGTGCTCCAGGTTGTCCAGTTTGTTGAAATAGAGTTGTTCATATTATTTTTTAACAATCTTTTGTATTTCCGTGGAGTCTGTTGTTATTTCTCCTCTTTCATTTCTGATTTTGTTTATTGGGTCTTCTTTCTTTGCTTCTTGGTGAGCCTGCCTAGAGTTTCATCAATCTTTTTATTGTTACAAAGAACCAGATCTCGGTTTTGTTGATCTTTTCTATTTTTTTTTTGTGTGTGTGTGTATTTTGGTCTCAATATCATTTATCTCTGCTCTGATCTTTATTATTTTCTTCCTTCTGCATACACTAGGCTTTTCTTGTTGCTCTATTTTTAGCTCTTTGAGTTGTAGTGTTAGGTAATTTATTACCATTGTTTCTTCTTTCTTGCAGTAGGCTTGTAGAGCTATGAACTTCCCTCTCAAGACTGCTTTCACTGTGTCCCATAGGTTTTAGATTGTTGTGTTTTCATTGACATTTGTGGCTATGATGTTTTTTATTTCTTCCTTGATCTCTCTGGTTACCCAGTCATTATTTAATAGCATGCTGTTTAGTCTCCATGTGTTTTATTTCTTTGAATTGTTTTCACTGTAATTGATTTCCAGTTTTATGCCACTGTGATCTGAGAAGATGCTTGATATGATTTCTATCTTCTTGAATTTGAAGAGACTTTGCCTATGACCCAACATATAGTCAGTCTATCTTTGAAAATGACCCATATGCAGTTGAGAAGAATGTATATTCTGAGGACTTCTGGTAAAATGTTCTGAAGATGTCAATTAATTCCATCTGGTCCAGTGAGTCATTTAGGATTGATGTTTCTTTGCTGATTTTTTGTTTAGAGGATTTGTCCAATGGTGATAGTGGGGTATTAATGTCTCCTACTATGATAGTATTGCTGTCAATCTCTCCTTTGATATCTTCCATAAGCTTTTTTATGTATTTGGGTGTTTCTGTATTGGGTGTGTATCTGTTTACCAGAGTTATTTCTTCTTGTTGGATTGCTCCATTTATTATTATGAAGTGGCCTTCCTTTTCTCTTGTTATGTCCTTCATTTTGAGATCTAATTTGTCAGATATAAGAATCGCTACCCCACCTTTTTTTTTCTTTTCATTTCCATTCATCTGAATAACCTTTTCCATTCCTTCACCTTCAGTCAGTGCGCATCTTTTTTTCTGAGGTGGGTTTCTTGTAGACAGAAGATATATGGGTTTGTCTTTTTTTTTTTCCCAATCTGTTACCTTATGTCTTATGATTGGGGTATTTAATCCATTTACATTTGACGTTATTATTGATATGTGCTTATTTGTTGCAATTTTTATTCTTTACCCCTGTTCCTCTTTACTTCCTATTTCTTTTTTTTACAACAGACCCTTTTACATTTCTTGTATTGCTGGTTTGGTGGTGGTAAATTCCCTTAGTCCTTTTTTGTCTGTGAAGCTCCTGATTTCACTTTCAGTTTTGATTGATAGCCTTGCAGGGTACAGTATTCTTGGATTCAGAACCTTCCTTTGCATGACTTTGTATATTTCATTTCATTCCCTTCTGGCTCGATGAGTTTCTGTTGAGAAATCAGTCGCTAGTCTAATGGGGGTTCCTTTGTAGGTAACTTTTTGCCTCTGGCCGCTTTTAAGGTTCTTACTTTGTCATTGGTATTTGCCAGTTTAATTATAATGTGCCTTGGTTCCCGTCTTTTGGGGTTCATTTTCCTTGGGACTCTGTGAGCTTCTTAAATTTGTGTGGGTTTTTTCTTCTCTATATCTGGGAACTTCTCTGTCATTATTTCTTCTAACAGGTTTTCTATTCTTTGCTCAGTTTCCTCTCCTTCTGGAACCCTATTATGTGTATGTTGTTTTATTTCCTCTTGAACCAAAGTTCCCTTAGGTTCTCCTCCTGTTTTTTAATTTTTTTTCTAGAAGCCGTTCTATTTCGATATTTTTTCCTACCTTGTCTTCTAGCTCACTGATGCAGTCCTCTGCTTCTTCTAGTCTACTCTTGATGCTTTCTATTGAGTTCTTTAGAGCAACGATATCATTTTTCATTTTTTCTTGGTTCTTCTTCATTTCCTCTTGGTTCTTACACATATTGTTTAATTTGTCTTCCATTCTTTTCAGCCACCTTATGACCATTTCTCTGAATTCTTTCTCTGGCAGGTTGTTTGCCTCCATTTCATTTACTTCCTTTTCTGGTGATGCCTGCTTTTCTCTTATATGCGGGCTGTTTCTTTGTTTCCCCATGGTCTCTCTTCTCCAAGTGTCTGGTTATAGAGTTCTCTTACTCCTGTGTTGATTTAAAGGCACAACATACAACAAAACAAGCTACAATGCACAAGACACTGAACAGAAATGTATTCACAATATTAATCATCCCAAATAAAGGTGACCACTAGAGAAAGACACATTAGAGGATAGGAGATAAAGAAGAAGAGAAAAAATAGAAAGGAGTGCAAAAATGAAATTGGGAAAAAGGAAAAAAAAGTAAGAGAGAAAAGAAAGAGAATATGAAAGAAGAGGGGAACAAACTATATATATGGGGAGAAAACTCCAACCGAACAACCACTAATCCCCACAAATGCCAGCAACAAGTACCCAAAGATAAATACAAACTACAAACAACAACTAATATCATGCAAGACAAGGAAAAGCAGGAGCAAAAAACAAACAAAAACAAAACAAACAAACAAACAAAAAGAATAAGCAAAACAATCTTACAAACAAGCAGTGGAGGGCTGCCCAGTCAGAGGAACCCCACCCAGCAGTCCCCCACCATCTACTGGAGTATAGCTGTCCCTCA
>JAAGEH010000307.1:39244201-39352240 GCA_011751065.1 Lasiurus cinereus
CCCACCCAGCAGTCCCCCACCATCTACTGGAGTATAGCTGTCCCTCAGCTCACCAACAAACACTCCCTGTGCAACCCTCAGCTGTTCTTTCTATCTACACTGGAACAAGGTTCAGGACACGTCTGTCTATCCTGCCACCATGTTTTCCTCTATGTTTATTCACTTGTTTTGTAGATTCACTTGTTGATAGATATGGATTTGTTTTTCATAATTTTTATATTTACCTTTTCTATTTCTTCCTCTTCTTAAAGAATACTTTTCAGCATTTCATATACTCCTGATTTGGTGGTGATGAACTCCTTTAGCTTTTTCTTATCTGTGAAGCTCTTTATCTGACCTTCAATTCTGAGAGCTTTGCTGGGTAGAGTAATCGTGGTTGTACAGTCTTACTATTCGTCACTTTGAATATTTATTGCCACTGCCATCTGGCCTGCATAGTTTCTGTTGAGAAATCAGCTGACAGTGGTATGGGTGCTCCCTTGTAGGTAATTAACTATTTTTCTCTTGCTGCCTTTAAAATTCTCTCTTTGTCTATTGCTCTTGGCATTTTAATTATGATGTGCCATGGTGTGGTCCTCTTTCCATTTCTTTTGTTTGGGGTTCTTTGTGCTTTCTGGACTTGTAAGTCTATTTTTTTTCACCTGGTGGGGGAAGTTTTCTGTCATTATTTCTTCAAATATGTTTTCAGTATCTTGCTCTCACTCTTCTGGCAATCCCATAATTCTGATGTTGGTACACTTGAAGTTGTCCCAGAGGCTCCTTACACTGTCTTCATATTTTTGGATTCTTTTTCTTTTCTAGTTGAGTGTTTTTTGCTTCTTTGTATTTTAAATCTTTGACTTGATTCCTGTGATCCTCTAGTCTGCTGTTGGATCTCTGTATATTATTTTTTATTTCAGTCAGTATATGCTTAATTTCTACTTGGTCATTTTTCATATCCTCAAAAATCTCATGATATTTATTCGCCTTTTCTAGTAAATTATTGAAAAACCTTATAACCACAGTTTTGACCTCTATATCCAGTTGTTTACTTCCCTCCATTTCTTTCATTTGTGATCTGTTTCTTTGTCTCCACATTTTGGCTGCTTCCGTGAATTGGTAGAATGGCTTTGTGTGTGAGGGCCCAGTGAATCAGCCTCCCCAGTTACCTGAGGTGGACTCCCTTGGTGAAGTCCTTTATGGGCTGTGTGCACAGTCTTGTTTTATTTAAGCCTTTATTGTTGTTGGTATCACTGGGAGGAATTGACCTCTAGGCCAATTGGCTGTGAGGATCAGCTATGTCTATGATGAGAGAACTTCTGTGCTGGAGACACTCTTATGACACAAGACTTGTAAAAGCCTCTGTGCTCAGTTTGGATCAGACAGAATCTCAGGGTGGAACAGAGAGCATTGGTTTCCCATCAGTGCTGCCCTAATAGGCCCTTGTGTTTCAGTGTCCCATGGTAATTGCTGCAAGCACCTCTGAGAGAAAGCCGCCTTTGAGTTCTACCCACTGCCAGACAGTCCAGTTTCTCTCTGAATGAATCTGGGTCCCCAGAGCCTCGCCTGGAACTGTAATTTAGCATAGTTGGGAACTTTTGTCTCCCTCCCACTTGAGAAAGCCAGGTGCACACGCAGTTGCCAGTCCTCTCCGCACACACGTCTTGGTACCTCTGAGTCCTGCAGCTCCTCTAAGTCTCAATATGCTTTTCTCTTTCCCTGTAGCTATAGAATTTCCACTCAGCCAGCCTTCCTGTGGTTCTGGATGATGTCTGTTTGTCTTTTAGTTGTAGTTTTGAAATTGTTGTGCGAGGCAGTAGTTTAGATATTTTTCTATGCCGCCATCTTGGTTTCTCTGCATATATCTGTTCTGATTGGTGCTTCTGTTATTTTTGCATATATTCCTAGAAATGGTATTACTGGCTCAAATGGAAATTCCATTTTAATTTTTTGAGGAAACTTCATCCTTTTTCTCAGAGTGGCTGCACCAGTCTACATTCCCACCAGCAGTGCACGAGGATTCCTTTTTCTCCACATCCTCTCCAGCAGTTGTCATTTATTGTTGATGATAGCCATTCTGACAGGTGTGAGATGGTACCTCATTGTTGTTTTGATTTGCATCTCTCAGATTAGTGACTTAGAGCCTATTTTCATATGTCTCTTGGCTGTCTGAATGTCCTCTTTCAAAAAGTGTCTATTTAGGTTCTTTTATCATTTTTTGATTGGATTTTTTATCTTCCTTTTGTTAAATTGTATGAGTTCCTTGTAAATGTTGGAGATTAAACCCTTATCAGAGATAACATTGGCAAATATATTCTCCCATGCAGTGGGCTTTCTTGTTGTTTTATTGATGGTTTCTTTTGTTGTGAAGAACTTTTTATTTTGATGTAGTTCCATTTGTTTATTTTCTCTTTAGTTTTTATTGCCCTAGGAACTGTATCAGTAAAGGTATTGCTATGACAAATGTCTCCTATTTTGTTGTCTATGGCTTCCTCTAAGGTTTTTATAGTTTCCCATCTTACATTTAAGTCCTTTATCCATTTTGAGTTTATTTTTGTGTATGGTGGTCTAGTTTTATTTTTTTGCAAGTATCTGTCCAGTTTTCCCAATACTATTTATTGAAGAGACTGTCTTATTTCCATTGTGTGCTCTTGGGTCTTTTGTCAAATATAAATTGAGCATACTGGCTTGTGTCAATTTCTGGGTTCTCTGTTCTGTTCCACTGGTCTATATGTTCAAGTGCTAGTACGAGGCATTTTTTGAGAACAGAGGCTTTGTAGTATATCTTGAGAGCTTGTTTGGAGGTTCTAGCAGGGGAGCGCAGCTACTCGTATACCCTTGACCGAAGACCGGTCTTCTCCTCTGGGGGGAAGGTCGTCCTCTTCGACCTAGCGCGCAGCTTCAGGAGGGATGCACATGGATCGGTGAGGGAGGAGGGGGACACGCGCCTAGCCAGCCAGATCAGCCAATCAACCCTGGCGATCAATGGGGTGACAGATGTCGCAGCCAGATCGCCCTTACATCCATGTAGTATATCTTGATATCTGGTATTGTGATCCCTCCAACATCATTTTTCTTTCTCATGATTGCTGCAGCTATTGGGTATCTTTTTTTATTCCAGATGAATTTTTGGAGAATTTGTTTTAGGTCTTTGAAGTATGTCATTGGTATTTTAATGGGGATTACACTGAATTTATAGATTGCTTTGGTTAGTATGAACATTTTAATGATGTTGATTCTATCAATCCATGAACATGGTATATTCTTCCATTTGTTCATGTCTTTCTCTATCTCTTTTTTTAAGCATCCTAAAATTTTCTGAGTACAGATCTTTTTTATCCTTGGTTAAGTTTATTTCTAGGTATCTTAATTTTTTTGTTGCAATGGCAAATTGGATTGCTTTTTTAAATTTCTCTTTCTGTGAGTTTATTATTGATGTATAGAAAAGCCATAGATTTCTGGGTGTTAATTTTGTGTCCTACTACATTGCCAAATTCATTTATTAAATCTAGTAGTTTTTTGATGGAGTCTTTGGGGTTTTCTGTGTATAATATCATATCATCTGCTAATAAGGACAGTTTTACTTCTTCCTTTCCAATTTGGATGCCTTTATTTCTTCTTCTTGTCTGATTGCAATGGCTAATACTTCCAGTACTATGTTGAACAGGAGTAGTGAGAATTGGCATCCTTCTCTTGTTCTTGTTCTTAGAGGAAATGGTTTTAGTTTTTGTCCATGAGTATGAAGTTGGCTGAGGGTTTGTCATATATGGTTTTTATTATGTTGAGCTATGATCCTTCTATTCCTACCTTATTGAGAGTTTTTATCAGGAAAGGGTTTTAGATTTTGTTACATGCTTTCTTTCTGCATCACTGGATATGATTATATGGTTTTTATCTCTCAGTTTGTTTATGTGGTGTATCACATTTATTGATTTGTGGTTGTTGTACCATTGTTGCAACCCCAGAAAAAAATCTCTGTTGGCCATGGTATATGATCTTTATAATGTAATGCTGGATTAGATTTGCTAGAATTTTCTTAAGGATTTTGGCATCTATGTTCATGAGGGTTATTGTCCTGTAATTCTCTTTCTTTGTATTCTCTTTATCTGGTTTTGGGATTGGGGTAATGCTATTTTTGTAGGAAGGGCTTGGAAGTGTTCCTTCCTCTTGAATTTTTTTGAAGTCTGAGGAAGATAGGTTTTATTTCTTCTTTGAATGTTTGATAAAACTCCCCTGTGAAGCCATCTGGTCCAGAGGTTTAGTTTTTTTGGAATTTTTTGATTACTGGTTCTATTTCCACCATAGCTATATACCTATTCAGATTTTTTGATTCCTCCTAGTTGAATTTGGAAGATTGTATATTTTTAGGGATATGTCCATTTCTTCTAGGTTGATCAATTTGTTGGAGTACAGTTGCTCATAGCATCTTTTAAAAATATATTTTATTGATATTTTACAGAGAGGAAGGGAGAGAGATAGAGAGTTAGAAACATCGATGAGAGAGACATCGATCAGCTGCCTCTTGCACGCCTCCTACTGGGAATGTGCCCACAACCAAGGTACATGACCTTGACCGGAATCGAACCTGGGACCTTTCAGTCCACAGGCCAACACTCCATTCACTAAGCCAAACCGGTTTCGGTGCATTTTTTTTTAAATGATTCTTTGCATTGCTTTTAGGTCTGTTGTTATTTCACCTCTTTCATTTCTGATTTTGTTTATTTGGGTCCTCTCTCTTTGGCTAGAGGTTCTTCACTCTTATTTATTCTTTCAAAGAACAATGGTCGGCAAACTGTTGCTTGTGAGCCACATGCAACTCATGAGCTGTGGTTTGCTGCTCTGTTGATTAATGAGTTTGCCAACTATTGGAATAGAGGCTTAATCATAAGGAACAATAACAGCCTATAATTATTGGAATTGAGAGTCTAGGTCAGTTGTTGACAAACTCATTAGTCAACAGAGCGGCAAACCATGGTTCGTGAGCCACATATGGCTTGTGAGCCGCAGTTTGTCAACCACTGGTCTAGAGGATTTTCCAGTGATGTTAATGGGGTATTAAAGTCTCCTACTATGGATTGTATTGCTGTCAGTCTCTCCCTGATATCTTCCAGAAGTTTTGTTTGTTTGTTTGTTTCTTTTTTTTTTTTAATGTATTTGGGTGTTTCTGCATTGGGTGCATAAATGTTACCAGAGTTATATCCTCTTTTTGTATCTATTCCTTTAGGATTCTGAAGTGCCCTTTTTGTCTCTCATTATGGTCTTCACTTTTGAGGTCTATTTTGTCAGTTATAAGTATTGCTATGGAAATATATCTTTTGCTGTTCTGCAGCCCTGTGCTTCCTCCAAAATTTAATTTCCAAAATTTCTAAAGTTTCCTAAACATGTCCTATTTTACCTCTAAAATTCCTATTTCAAAAATACTGCAAAACATTATGCTAACTGAAAGAAGTCAGACACAAAAACCATGGAGCCATTTATATAAAGCATCCAGAATAGTGAAACCAGAGAGATAGGAGACAGATTAGTGATTGTCAGGGATGATGGAGGAAATGGGAAGTGGTTACTTCATAAGTGCAGGCTTTCTTTTTGAGGTGATGAAAATGTTTGGAAGCAGACAATAGTACTTGTTGTACAACATTATGATTATACAAAATGGCATTGAATTGTACTAAAAAATAAAATGGTAAATTTTATGTCATGTGAAATTTACTTCAATTAGAAAAAAAATTTAAAAAATATTGCAACACCAAAGGCAACGTCACTGAAAATTCAGGGGAAAAACATGTCTTTGAAATTGATTTATTATAAAAAGCAGAAAAAAAGCATCATTCTCAATAACTTCAATGGAATATATGCAGTTATGAGTGCTTGAAGCAAGTGCAAAAATAGCTAGTAAAAGGATTTGTTGATGTTAAGTTAATAGAATAATGTGAAAGGATGTTAGAGGTAATATGGAAAGTTTGAAACAGAATTAAAATTACATGGTAGAACTTAAATTCAGTTGAAGGTGCTCAAAAGCTTAAGTGATAATGTGGGAAAGTAAATAATTGGTGCAAAAGAAAAACCTGAGATTCTCTCCTACAATGCTGAAAGAAAGAACAAATATAATGAAGAAGCTCAGCCGGTGTGGTCCAGTGGTTGAGCATTGACCAGTGAACCAGAAGGTCACAGTTCGATTCCCAGTCAGAGCACATATCCAGCTTGTGGGCTTGATCACCAGTGTGGAGACTGCAGAAAGCAATCAATCAATGATTCTCTCTCATCATTGATGTTTCTATCTCTCTCCCTCTTTCTTCCTCTCTGAAATCAATAAAAATATATTTTAAAAAAAGGAAAGATGAGAGAGTATGTAATAAATATGGCAGACAAAGAATAGTAGAGCTTAGAACAGTATACTCACTGATTAAAAACATAATTGAGAGGAACCAAGTTGCCGGCATAGGTAAACACCTGAACTTGCTGCCTTGCACAATCACATTAAAACTACAATTAAAAGACAAAACAGATATCATCCAGAACCACAGGAAGGTTGGTTGAGTGGAATTTATACAACTAAAAGGAAAGAGAAAAGCACACTGAGACTAGAAGGAGGTGCGGAGGTGCATAGGTGCAGAGGCGCATACAGAAAAGGGCTGGCAACTGGGTACGCTGTTGTCTTTTTCAATTCACTCTGAATTCCAGTTCTGGGTAAGACTATGGAGACCCAGACTCATACAGGGAGAAACTGGACTGTCTGACATCGGGCTGGAATATGAGGGCGACTTTCTCTCAGAGGTGCTTGTAACGATCATTATTCCTGCACAATGCCAGGGAACATAGAGACCCAGGGAACTCTTTGGAGCAGGGCTGATGATCAGGCATTGCTGTTTTCTCTGCGCTGGTGATTTTCCTGAGACCCCATCCCACCCAATTTACAATCATACCCAAGCTGTGCAGAGGCTTTTGCATATGAATAGCCTGGTCTTTTGCAATCTAAAACCTAACAAACTGCAGCTTGGTCAGAGAGTCCCAGAGCCCCCAAATGAAGGCCCAAGGCTGAACAGCAGCTTGCAATGCTTCACAGCTGGGCCACATCTGAGCATCTCCAAACCCCAAACAAAGAGGATGAATCTGCAGATCTCTCTGTAGCATCTGCTGGGTGACCTCAGGCAGTAGTTGACTTTGTACCTCCTTGGATGTCCAAGAGCCAGTGTACCCAGTTGTCAGAGTGAGACCATCCAGATTACAACTCTTCACATCCAAACGAGACACACTCAGGGGGCAGACTGAGTGAGTGCTAAAGCCCCACAGAAGCAAGTCTTGCCCCATAAGGATGTCTCCAGCACTGAAGTTCTCCCATTGTAGACACAGCCACTGTTCCTCACAGTCAATTTGCCTGGAGGTCAATTCCTCCCTGTATACCAATAGCAATCAAGGCTTAACTACAACAAGACTGTGCACACATCCCATGAAGGGGTGCACCAAGGATGTCCCCATCAGGTAATTAGGGAGACTGAGCCACTGGGCCCTATAGGACACTTAGCACACAAAGCCAACTCTATCAACTTAGAGAAGCAGCCAAAATGTGGAGACAAAGAAACAGGTCACAAATGAAAAAATGGAGGAAAGCAAATAACTGGATATAGAGTTCAAAACCACGGTTATAAGGTTACTCAAGAATCTTCTAGAAACCTCTGAGGAACTTATTGAGACCTTCAAGGATCTTAATGAGAATGCCTAAAGAATGGAAAAGGACCAGTCAGAAATTAAGCATACATTGTATAAAATAAAGAATAATATAAAGAAATTCAACAGTAGATCAGAGGATCCTAAGAATCAAGTCAAAGCTTTGAAATATGAGGAAGCAAAAAACACCCAACTAGAAAAAAAGAAAAAAAAAGAATCCAAAAATATGAAGATAGTGTAAGGAGCCTCTAGGAAAACTTCAAACATACCAACATTCGAATTATGGGGGTGCCAGAGAAGAGAGAGAACAAGATATTGAAAATATATTAGAAGAAATAATGACTGAAAACTTCCCCTACCTGGTGAAAGAAATAGACTTACAAGTCCAGAAAGCACACAGAACCCCAAACAAAAGAAATCCAAAGAGGACCATACCAAGACACATCATAATTAAAATACCAAGGGCAAAAGACAAATAGATAATCTTAAAAGCAGCAAGAGAAAAACAGTTAGTTACCTACAAGGGAGCGCCTATATGATTGTTCACTGATTTCTCAACAGAAACTATGTAGGCCAGATGGGAGTTGCAAGAAATATTCAAAGTGATGAATAGCAAGAACCTACAACCAAGATTACTCTACCCAGCAAAGCTATCATTCAGAATTGAAGGGCAGATAAAGAGCTTCACAGACAAGAAAAAGCTAAAGGATTTCATCACCACCAAACCTGGATTACATGAAATGCTGAAGGGTATTCTTTAAGAAGAGTAAGAAGAAAAAGGTAAAAATAAAAATTATGAATAACGAAGTGACAACATATACATATCTATCAATAAGTGAATCTAAACATCAAGTCAATAAAAAAAATCTGATGAAACGAATAAACTGGTGAATATAATAGAATCAGGGGAATAGAAAAGGAGTGGACTGACAATTCTCAGGGAAAAGGGGACTTGAGGTGTGCGGGAAGAGATGGGACAAAAATCTTACACCTATGGGTGAGGACAGTGGTGAGGGGTAAGGGCATGAGGTGGGGTGGGGGGAACCAGGTGGAGGGGAGCTTTGGGGAGAGAAAAGAGGAACATCTGCAATAATCTGAACAATAAAGATTTATGTTTTAAAAAAAGTATAAAAGAAGATAACAAGTAAAGACAATCTTTGGCTATGACAATAAAATGAAACACATAAATTGCCCAAGTAAGATAAAAAATATTTGTAAGATTAGGTTAAAGACAAAATTGAACTATATGCTGCTTCTGAAAAACATAAAGTGTAGTAATGCAGAAAGTTTAAAATAAAAGGTTAAATAAATATTTAGTCAACAAATATAACCCAAAAGAAAACATAAGGTGGCATCACCAATTTAAGAAAAACAAGTCACTTCTAATATTTGCACGACTGGCAACAAGACTACAAATAGAAGCTGGCAAACCATATGTCTCAATATTCAAAAGTTAAAAGCCAAACCAAGAAACTGTTAAATAAAACGCCCTCTTTTCCTACCTTGACACACAAACCTTCAAAACAACCTGGAAGTCCAGGATCAAAAACGGAATTCTCAGACTCCTCCCCGTTCCATGATGAAAAGTAGTAGCTAAGCTGTGGCATTGGCCGGGGCCCTGCCCTGCCTCTTGAGCTTCCCATCAGAGTGGACATTGTGGGACCACCAGAGTGCTTGTCTCCCTACCAATCAGCACCCACCCCTTGCCCCCAGGGAAGATAGCCTCAGAAAGAGGCTGCCCAGGTTTAATCTGCTTCTTTCACTTAACCGAATGCTAGGCAGAGTTTTCTGTAGCTCCGTGTTCTTTGACAAGTATTTTCCCATGGCCAACCTAACCTCTGGTTGTCCTGCAGAGTGGAGAGTGAGAAATGGGTTTAGGGTCCCTGCTTGTAGAGCAGACAGTGCAACTTCGTTTTTAGCTGCTGTAAATGTTGAGCTTGTACTTCAGATTTTGTTTAAAGTCAGGAAGAGTTCATTGCCTTTTTTTTTTTTTAAAGAAGCTTTCAAATTTCAATTCTAAGGACTTAACCAGTTTTCTTTTTCTTTTTTTTCTTAACCAGTTTTCTGCTGTTGGGTATTTAAGTT
This sequence comes from Lasiurus cinereus, assembly GCA_011751065.1. Classification (NCBI taxonomy): domain Eukaryota; kingdom Metazoa; phylum Chordata; class Mammalia; order Chiroptera; family Vespertilionidae; genus Lasiurus; species Lasiurus cinereus. Next base: position 39,253,931 of record JAAGEH010000307.1, read on the forward strand.
GCTCCCAATGTTTCTTTATGATAAACACCTTCCTCCTCTTATGTATCTGGCTAATTCCTATTCTTTCCATGGAAAGTCTTTCAGATGTTGTCTCTCACTTCCATAGGAAATTCGTTTTTAACTTTCTCTCAGCCCAGCCTCCATTTTCTTCCCAGGTGTTCTAACAGAAGCATGTACATAGGCATAGGACACAGCCTTCTGTTGCACTAAAAGTCTCTACACAGTCGGTATCTGAGTAAGTTTGGGATTTCCTTTATTCCTAAAGGACTCGCCGTTCTTACCTTTGCATTGCCACGGAGGAGGGCTCACTAAAGTTTGTTGGATAAACGGATCCTCTCTGCAACTTCTTGTGCAAGGACCATGCTGCTAAATCAGCAGGCACAGGGTCACTGGGAGAGTTTGTTCAAGTTGAGATCCTGGGATCTCCCCAGAGATCCTAGTGATCTCAAAGCCACTGCTGCTGTCCGAGGACACACGTCCCCGAGGAATTGCAATCACATCCTTCCCGAGAGGATTTTCTGGAGAGGACAGAAAGCTCTGATAGTTGACAGAAACATGTGGGTCTACTTGGGATGTTCCGTTTTACCCTGTAAAATTAATGAGCAGAAAGTTTGGCTTTTACAACTTTATTTTGGTGTGTGTGAGGTTGTTTAATATGAGCGCCTTTCCCTGAGTTTGGTGCCCTGTGGAAAACTGACCAAATCCACTTTGCCTGCCTCGCCCAGCTCTTGGAACATGTGAGCCTCCTTCTGGTGTGGCGGCTCTTGCGAGGCCCTGAGCAGCTGGTGAAGCAGACACCTTCCTCCCAGGCCTCTCTATCTTCTGTCTCATCATTACTGCAACACATTAAATATCTTTTTCTTTCTAATCACTTCCAAAACCAGTTACAGATTTATGCCTGCTAGCATGTGTGTTTAGAAGCAGAAGACTCTCCTGCTTGTCACTAGAGGACTAGTTGAAAAATATAGAAGTATGTCAAAGTATGTCATTGCTGTTGTAGACATGGATGGAGGAGTGACTGGTAAGAATTCTGTGCTTCCGAAAGGCTAAGTCATAGTCAACATGCAAGGTAGGAGTGATGTAAGAGGAGAAATAATTTTGAGGAAGAAGCTAATTATCCCCAGAGCTGGCTTGTAATAAAGGCCTGATTATAGCTGGGAAATGACCTTCTTTTTATTCTCATGCATTTAATGGTGCTATAGAGAAAGAGTCTTGGATACCCTGGCTCTTGTCCAGGACAATATGACTTAATAATAATAGGTGCTCAGCTCTCACCTGGTTGAGTTTGCAGGGTAGGAGGTTAGTTTGCAAATGCCCCTTTATATGTATCTAGTATCTTTAATTCCTGATTATTTCACAACATTTTATTTAGTAGTTTAGTTCTCTTTCTCTCTCTCTCTCTCTCTCTCTCTCTCTCTCTCTCTCTCTCTCTCTCTGTTTCTGTGTGTGTGTATGTGTTGGGAGGAGGTGGAGGGTAGCAGTAACAAATGTAAATGTACCACTTTATTATTGGGGCAAAAGGAACATCAGAGGCAGTGTACTTTGCTGAAGCCCACACCAATGGCTGTCAGTAGCTACTCTTCTCTGCAGTCTATAGAAGTTTAGATGCCCAGTGGTTGGCCACATTTTAATTCTTATAATTGGTCATGATTCATTTAAATACAATATGAGTCCATGATTTACATTTTTCTCACAGAATTTTAAAAAAATAGACAACAAATACACACTGGCTTCTACTGCTAAGAATGATTATACTTTTTCCAAATGGCTTGGGTCCCAGTTATTATTAAAATTGTCATGTATGTCTCTATAGACCTTCTAGGAAATTTAGCCAACTTAAAATAAAAGGAAACATTTCAAATTTTTGATGATAATAAGGAAATACTGTATAATAGAGATTTGAAGCTAACATAAACTCCAAATCCTGATGCCAACACTGAATTGTTACAGCAAATACGTAGGCAGATCTGATCAGCTGCCACTCCCAAACCCTCCAGATTCCACTTTGGACAATTATTATCTCTCATGGAGTCATTTTCTCTTAGGTGATGCTGGGATAGGATGGCAAATCAGGTCCCCCATCACTCAGTGTATTGTTGGAGTATCTGGGGGATAGGGCAGAGGTTCAGCAGGGATCCTTGGAAGATGTCATCCAGCTCTTGGAAATGCAGAGACCTCTCAGGGATGGAGTGGGGACTGGTAAGAGTTCTGAGCTTCCTGGGGAGTAAGTCATGGCCAACATGCAAAGTAGGAGGATGTAAGAGGAGAACATAATTCTGAGGAAGAGGTTAATTATCCCCAGGGCCCACTTATAATAAAGGGCTGCATTGCCCATTCTATAAATGGGATAATGCCAATTTCTAGAGCTTGGAGAGATGAGAAAATTGCCAGTAATAATTTACAGGAGGTTGTGAGTAGTTCTCCTTTCATTCCAATAGATCTCTTAGACCATGGGTGCAGACTCCAACTCAGAATGACATCCACATCTAGCTCTTAAAGATAATCAGATTTTAGGTGCCTAGAAATAGGCTCCTCATCCTTTCCTTCAACTGCAACACCGCCTCCAAATCAACCAACCCTCACCCACTCATCCACCCATCCAGCCACCCAACCAACTAACTGATCAAGTTCATCCTTTGATGCCAGATGCAATGTTTTCCCTAACCAATTCCTAAAGAACTATAGCTCAAGGGACAAACTTAGCTTGAACATCAAATTCAAATTGTATACCCTGTCTTTACTAAATCTCTCTCAAAGTTTTTTGACCATCTGGATTAGGGTGTCAGCAATATCATCTACTACTTCAAGGTCAGGGCAAAGTTGGCAATACATCAATCTCCACATAAGTTAATAATTGGAAATTGAAGGCTTAATATTATATTTAAAACTGGGTATTTGACAGCCATTTAGGGAACAGGTGAATGGCTGGAAGGAAGTGTCAAGAAGGACCCAGGATCTTATATGCCTACAACTCCCAGGAAGAAAGATGAACTGTCCACCTTAAAGGGCAGTTTACAGACTCATGTTATGACTGACACCTCTCCTCCCAGGAGCTTTAGCTCCAGAACACCATTTACGTGGCCCACCACACTCTTCTAACCACACATATACAGTTTTCTCTATGAGAATGCTCCAAAATAAGATTTGCTTTTTATTTTTAAAATATATTTTTATTGATTTCAAAGAGGAAGAGAGAGGGAGAGAGAGATAGAAACAACCATGATGAGAGGGAATCATGGATTGGCTGCCTCGTGCAAGCACCCACTAGAAATCAAGCCTGCAACTTGGGCATGTGCCCTTGACCAGAATCGAACCTGGGACCCTCCAATCTGCAGGCTGATGCTCTATCTACTGAGCAAAACCGGCTAGGGTTGCTTTCTTTTTTATTTTATTTCCAGTGTTTTTCTGTCCATTTTGGACTGGAAGCCTAGCAGCCTTGCCCTGGCCCCTAGTCTGGCTCTGTTAATGGTAATGATAATTGAAAGCCTTGGCAACGACCAGCCCAATAAATTCATCCACATATTTTAGATGGAGACCTCAACTCTAAATACTGGTCCAAATACAAAACACACCTGAAACTCCAATGCTCTCTTATCTAATTGGAACCAGTTCAATCTTGTAAAAATAAACAAACAATCCAAAACATCTCAGATGTTAGTGTTGACCCATGGGAACAAGCCCATCATGCTATCTGCTTTGTTACCTAGTTTAAGTGGTGAGAATTATTTCTCAAAACAGAAACCATTTTGGTTATAAAACCAAACCAGCAACCCTCTTAATTCATGTATCTCCAGGGTTAAAAGCTTAGTGTCAGAAGAGCAAACCATAGTATAATTTTGCAGAGACTGTTAGCTTTTTAATTCCCAATAGTTTACCCGGGAATAGCATGGGAAACATACAAAAGATAAATCTGCCAGAAGAGTATAACTTTTAAGTTGGTTATTTAAAAAAAAAACCCAGAAACTAAAGAGTCATCTTAAAGTTAGTATTATATTAGGATATTTTTATAATAATCACAAAAACCAAACTATAAAACTACAGCTAGACTCACTGATTATTTATTTTAGATAAATATGGAAATATTTAGGACACTCAATCATCTACTGTTTTAGAATTCTAAAGATTAATCTGCAGGTTACCTGGGATATAACCAAATTATATCTCTTATACTTTTTATTTGCTTGCAAAATGTTTGGAAAGCAGAAACTTCCTTCCTTAGTTTTTAGACAAAATTACTAGAACTAGAGATACAAACTACCATTTGCTAGGCTATAGTTAAGAACTTATTATTAAGCACCAGAATTAACTCAGAGTTGATCATGAACCTAAATATAAAATCTAAAACTGTAAAACATCTGGAATAAAACATATAATAAAATCTTTGTAGTCGTGGTTTGGGCAAAGATTTTTTAAATATGTTATCAAAAACATGCTCCATAAAAGAAAAAATAAATAAATTGGTAAAATTAAATACTTCTGCTCTCTAAAAGACACTATTAAGAAAATGAAAAACAAACCATAGATGGGTACGTAATCAATGTGAACTACACTTTGATCGTGAAACAACCAGAATGGGCCAGAAGACATGGCAAAGTAATTTTGCTTCATGATAATGCACCACCACACACTTCAAAACCAGTTAAAGACATGTTAAAAGATCTTGCCTGGGAAGTATTAACCCACCCACCATATTCATTAGACCTTGCTCCTTCAGATTACCACTTGTTCCCATCGATGGCAAATGCACTTTCTGAGCAGCACTTCAAAACATACAAAGAAGTAGAAAATTGGGTCTCTGAATGGTTTGCCTCAAAACAAGAAAAGTTCTACTGGAATGGTATCCACAAATTACCTGAAAGATGGAGGAAATGTATATTTAGTGATGAGCATTACTTTGAATAAAGCACTTCTGATATTTCTCTTGAAATTATTGTGTTGTTTTTGATTGAAAAATCCGTATTATTAACCGGTACACTTGGTAAAATATTAGCACATAAGCACGTGTATCTAGAATATATAAAGAATCCTCAACAAATAATGAGAAAACATTCAACCTAATTAAAAAAAAATGAGCAGAGGTTTAAACAGACATTTCACTGAAGAAAATCTATGAATGTCAAATTAGTACATGAAAAGATGCTCAACATCATTAGCATTAGAGAAATGCAAAATAAATCACAATGAATTAGTAACATACACCTATTAGAATGGCTAAAGATAATAACAACAACCCCAAACAAAATAAAAAACAAACATACTGACAACAAACCCTGAAGAGGATCAGGGGCAACTGCAACTTTACTGCATGGCTGGTAGGATTCAAAAATACTCTATGATCCCATTTTTATGAAGTTCTAGAAAAAGAAAAACGAGGGACAGACAATGAGATTGGTGAGGAGAGAAGTTGACCATAGAAGGCTTTGAGATTTAACAGTTTCTTCTAAAGTTAAACCTACACTTACCATACAACCTAACAAACCCATTCCTAGTTGTTGTTGTTTTTATCCAAGAGAAATAAAAACTATGGTCACATAAAAGCCTGTATAGTAGTCCTTCCGTATGCCCCGTTTTGCTTTCCATAGTTTCTGTTACCTGTGGTCAACTATGATGTGAAAATATTAAATGGAAAATTCCAAAAATAAATAATTTTTAAGTTTTAAATGCTGTGCTATTCTGATTAGAGTGATGAAATCTTGCATCATCCTGTTCCATACTGCCTGAGATGTGAATCATCTCTTTGTCCACTGTATCTACACTTTATATGCTACCTGCCTGTTAGTCACTTTGTAGCCTTCTTACTTACCAGATTGACTATAATGGTGGTGCAGTTCCTATGTTCAAGAAACTGTTGTAAGTGGTCTAATGCTATGTCATAATGCCTGCCATCCTCCTCACTTCATCTCATCACATAAGTATTGTATAATCTCATACCACCACAAGAAGAGTGAGTACATATAGTGAGATATTTTGAGAGAACACATTCATATAATATTACAGTATATTGCTGTAATTGTTATGTTTTATTATTATTTTTTGTTGTTAATCTCTTATTGTAGCTAACTTAAACTTTATCATGGGCATGTATAAAAATATAATACATATAGGGTTTGGTATATAATATGCACTTTCATGCATCCACTGGGGTCTTAGAAAATATTCACTGTGGATAACTGGGGACTACTTTATATATAGTACTTATAACAGCTTTATTCATAATAGCCCCAAACTGGAAGTCAACCAAGTATGTTTTTTCTTTATTTAAATTTTTTTTTTATTATTGAAAGTATTACATATTACATCCTTCATCCTTCCCCTTCACTGCCCCTATTGACCTCTTCCTGCCCACTCCCGCTCCCCAGCACAGGCCCTCATCCCCCTACTGTCTGTGTCTATGGGTCATGCTTATATGCATGTATTCAAGTTTTTTGGTTGATCTCTTACGCCCTCCTCCTACCCTCTCAACAAAGTATCTTTAAACAGATAAGCAAACAATTGTGTGTTTGTAAAATAAATTGTGTATCTATACAATTGTATATCTAGTGTCCAGCAATAAAAATGGTCAAACTATACATGTAGCAGCACACATGCATGTCAAATACATTCTGATGACTGAAAGAGATCAGATTCAAAAGTCACATACTATATAATTATATTTTTATGAAATTCTAAAGAAAGGAAAACTATAGGGACAGAAAATGATATTGGTGGGGCTGGGTTGGGGGGAGTAGTTGATCATAGAAGGTTTTGAGGTAATTTTTTAAGATGATGGAACTGCTATGTATTGATTGTGGTGATGGTTTTTAAAAAATATATATTTTTATTGATTTCAGGGAGGAAAAAAGAGGGAGAGAGACAGAAACATCAATGATGAAAGAGAATAATTGATCAGCTGCCTCCTGCATGCCCCATATGTAGGGACCAAGCCCACTACCTGGGCATGTGCACTTAACCAAAATCCAACCAGGAACCCATCCATCTGCAGGCCGACCTCTATCCACTAAGGCAAACCAGCTAGGGCTGTGGTGTTGGTTTTATATTGTGTCTATTTGTTGAAATTAATAGACTGTTCACTAAAAAGGGTGTATTTTATTGTATGTAAATTACATCTCAATCAGAGCAACTACAATATCAATTACTGGAAAGAGATAGTCTGAATTATGAAAATGTTTAATTCATTTAATAATTTAATATTATTTGTTGTTGTTGTTAATCTTCACCAGAGGATATTTTTTCATTGATCTTTAAGGAGAGTGGAAAAGACAGAAATATCGATGTGAGAGAAACACATCAGTTGGTGCCCTGGGGAGAAGCCTGCAACCAAGGCACGTGCCCCTGACTGGACTTGAACCTGGGACCTTTTGGCCTGTAGGCCTACGTTCTATCCACTGAGCCAAACCAACTGGAACTAACATGAAATATTCTTAATATTTTACTTCCTTGTCATCAGCAAAGGTCAATGCTTATAAACAGAGCAATGCTTTAGCAGATCACCTCATAGAATTTTCCAGTCAGCCCCACTTTTAGTCCCACACTTTGGGCTTTGCTCAGGTCCTCATTTTCTCCCAAGAAGAGTATTTCATAGCCTCCAAACTGGTCTCTCTTCTTCCATTAGATTTCTTTTGACCCATGTTCCATATTAGTCTTTCTCTCATGAAGTCTGAAGTCCTTCCAAAGATGAATGGTCTCATTTTTAATACAAACTCTGCCACATTCACCTCCTCAAAATGCACACAAATCAGCTTACATTTGTTCATCTTTACATGCCATCATTCCATTCTCTCTGCCTGGAATTTCTTTTTACATCTTGTTTATCTGGCTAATACCTACTCATCTATCAAGATGCAGTTAAAGGCATCCTGGGCATGGAAAATTTGTTATAATTTTAACTTTTGTAACTGCTTATTTTGTTCTGCCTCTGCAACTTTATTCAATCTGTTTTATCCTGATCTAACCCAAGGTGAATTCAATAAATATACTTAAGTCATTCACCAAATCCTTATGAAGCAACTCCTTTGGGATAAACACGCATTAAAATAAAGTCCCTGCTCACAAATGCCCCTTAGCCTAATGAGAAAGAAAGAAACCAAATTAATCATAATGTACCTTGTGAAACATATTAGAAGTATGCACAAGAAACAGATACCACAATGCAATGATTATCTATATTAATAAAAGGGTAATATGCTAATTAGACCAAACATCTTCCAGACTTTCTTTCGGACAAAACCATGGTGGCAGGGCCAAGGCAGAGGCAGTTAGGGGCAATCAGGCAAGCAGGAGAGAGCAGTTAGGGGAACCAGGCCAGTAGGGGAGGACAGTTAGGGGCAGCCAGGCTGGTAGGGAGGGCAGTTAGGGGTCAATCAAGCTAGTAGAGGGGAGGAGTTAGGGGTGATCAGGCTAGCAGGGGAGCAGTTAAGGGGCAATCAGGCTGGCAGGCAGAGGCAGTTAAGGGCAATCAGAAAGGCAAACAGGTGAGTAGTTAGAAGCCACCAGTCCTGGATTGCAAGAAGGATGTCTAACTGCTGGCTGCTTGGTCCCATACCAGAAGTTGGACATCCCCTGAGGGATCCCAGATTGGAAAGGGTGCAGGCTGGGCTGAGGGAACCCCCCTCCCCATGTACAAATTTTGTGCACCCGGCCTCTAGTGATATAATATATGCATAAGTAGAGAATTGCATAAGGAAAGATGATGGCTTAGAAAAAAAGGATGACTGTCCACCAAAAACTGTTAGAACTAGTAAATAAATCCAGTAAAGTTGCAAGATATAAAATCAGTATGCAGCTGAAACTGGTTTGGCTCGGTGGGTAGAGCATCGGCCTGCTGACTGAAAGGTCCCAGGTTTCATTCCAGTCAAGGGCATGTATCTTGGTTGCAGGCACATCCCCAGTGGGGATGCAGCTGATCGATGTCTCTCTCTCATCAATGTTTCTAACTCTCTCTCTCTCTCTCTCTCTCCTTTGCTCTCTGTAAAAATCAATAAAATATATTTTAAAAAATCAGTATGCGAAAAATATGTGGTGTCTCTATATATGAATAATAAACAGAGATTATTAGAAAACAATCCTATTTATAATTGAATAAAAAAGAATAAAATACCTAGAAATAAATTTAACCAAGCTGAAAGAACTGCACACTACAAACTATAAGACATTAATAAAAAATTTAAGAAGAAAAAATAAATGGAAATATATTTCATGGTAATGGATTGAAAGAATTAATATTGTTAAGATGCCCATTCTACTTAAAATAATGTACAGATGGGATGAAATCCCTATCAAAATTCTACTGGCTTTTTTCCCCCACAGGAATAGAACAAATAGTTCTAAAATTTGTATGGAACCAAATACGACTTCAAACAGCTAATTCAAATGTGTAAAGAAGCACAAAGCTGGAGGCATCACACTTTCTGATTGCAAACTATTAAAAAGCTATAGTAGTCAAAACAGTATGGTATTAATATGAAAATACACAGAGATTAATGGCACAGGATAGAAAATTCTGAAATAAGCTCATATATATATATACATATATATATATATATATATATATATATATATATATTCAATTAATTTATGACAAAGGAGCCAACACACAAAGAGAATGAAAGTAAAGGAGTAGAGAACGACATTTCACGCAAGTGGAAAGGAAGGAAAAATGAAGTAGCAATACTTATATAAGACAAAATAGACTTAAAAACAAAGACAATAAGAATAGACAAAGAAGGTCATTACATAATGATAAAGGGATTAAGCCAAGTAGGGAAAATAACTCTTGTAAACATTTATGTGCTCAAATTAGGAACATCTAATCATATAAGCAAATATTGATGAACATAAATGGAGAAATCAACAGTAATACAATTATATTAGGGGACGTTAATACTCCATTGACATCAATGGATAGATCTTCCAGGCAGAAAATCAACAAGAAAGCTGTAGCCTTAAATGACACATTAGAACAGATGGATTTAATTGATATTTTCAGAGCATTACATCCTAAAATTGCAGAATATATATTTTTTTCAATTGCACACAGAACATTTTTCCAAGAGAGGCCACATGTTTGGCCATAAAACAAGCCTCAATAAATTCAAGAAGTTTGAAATTAAGCATCTTCTCTGACCACAATGTTATAAAACTAGAAATAAATTATGGGGGTTGGTGGGGGAAACAACACTGAAAAACATAGAAACACATGGAGGCTTAATGACATGTTACTAAGCAATGGATGGGTAAATGATGATCAAGGAAGAAATAAAAGGTTCTCTAGAAAATGAAAATGATAACACAATAAGCCAAATTTATGGAACACAGTGAAAGTAGTAGAATTAGGGAAATTCATAGTAATAGAGGCCTAGCTCCAGAAACAAGAAAAATCTCAAATGAACAGATTAACTCTTCACCTAAAGGAATTAGAAAAAAAGCAACAAAGAAATCCCAAAGTGAGTAGAAAAAAGGAAATAATTAAGATCGGAGGAAAAATAAATAAGTAGAACCTATAAAACAATCCTATCTAATAAAAGAGTAATGTGCAAATTGACCATCACTCCAACACAAGCTGGCTGCCCCCATGTGGACACAAGATGGACACCACAAGATGGCCAGCAGGGGAGGGCAGTTGGCAGGGACCAGGCCTGCAAGGGAGGGCAGTTGGGGGGTGATCAAACCTGCAAGGGAGGGCAGATAGGGGTGACCAGGCCAGAAAAGGAGGGAAGTTGGGAGTGACCAGGTTGTAGGGAAGGGCAATTGTGAGGGAACCAGGCCTGCAGGGAAGGGCATTTGGGGATGACCAGGCCTGCAGGGGAGGGCAGTTAGGGGCAAACAGGCTGGCAGGGGAGAGTTAGGCATCAATCAGACTGCCAGGGGTGGTTAGAGGGTGATTAGGCTGGCAAGCAGAAGCGGTTAGGGGCAATCAGGAAGGCAGGCAGGCGAGCAGTTGGGAGTCCTGGATTGTGAGAGGGACGTCTGACTGCCCATTTAGGCCTGATCTAGAATTTTATTCTTTTTGATGCAATTATCTAGGACCAGACCTAAATGGGCAGTTGGACATCCCTCAAGGGGTCCTAGATTTGGAGAGGCTGCAGACTTGACTAAGGGACATTCTCCCCCTATTTCGCCCCCCCCCCCCCGCCCCATGCATGAATTTCTTGCACTGGACCTCTAGTATAAAATATAAAGGAAACAACAGATGGTGTTGTTGTTTTTTTTAAATGATTACCAAAATGATAAAACTCTAACCAGATTAATCAAGAATAAAAGAGAAAAGACCCAAATAAGTAAAATCAGAAATTAAAGAAGAGACAAGCAACTGACATAATGGAAAAACAATTATAAGAAAATACAGTGGTACCTTGAGATACAAGTTTAATTTGTTCCGTAACTTTGAGGCATGGGAAACTATAAGACGCTTGAGTTGCGGTAAACTGGTGGGTCGTGTGCAGCCAGCCGATCCACACGATTACTCATATCTCAACTGTTGCTCGTATTTCAAAGCAAAAATCGCTCGCTCGACGGCTCATACCTCAAAAATCTCTTATGTTAGGGCACTCATATCTCGAGGTATCACTGTACTACAATTATAAGCCAACAAAATGAACAATTTGGAAGAAATTGATATGTTCCTGGAAATATACAAGCTCATAAGACTGAAGCAAGAGGAATTAGCAAATCTGAATAGATCACTTATTCTATCTAATAAAAGAGTAATATGCAAATTGACCATACCTCTACCACACACCCGAGCCAATCAGAGTGAGTATTCAAAATAACACAACCAAGATGGCTAGGGACATAGAGAGAGCAGGAGGGAGGCTTGGGTTGCCTCTGGCAATGGAGAAAGCCAAACTTTCTGCACAACCTGGCCAGCAGGCCTCTGCTGAAAGCAACAAAGTTTCAGTGGCTATGTGAGCAGAAGGCTTGGCTCTGTTCCACGCTACAAAGTTTCAATTGTAGAAGATAAATCCCAGATACCAGGGCCTCCGCTTGAGTCACAGGGCCTGCAAATCACCACAGGCTCCTGGCCCAGGTCACCCCACGCCCCAAAGGAACACCCACTCTGATCCAGTGCACCCTTCAAGGAAAACCAGCTAGCCCCCACCTGTGCACCAGGCCTCTATCCTATCTTATAAAAGAGTAATATGCAGAAATGGACCATCACTCCAACACACAAGATGACTGCCCCCATGTGGTCAAAAGATCCTGCTCCCATGTGGACACAAGATGGCCATCACATGATGGCCACCACAAGATGGCCAGCAGAGAAGAGCAGTTGAAAGGGACCAGGCTGGCAGAAGAGGGAAGTTGGGGGTGACCAGGCCCACAGGGGAGGGCAATTAAGGGCAAACAGGCTGGCAGAGGAGCAGTTAGGCATCAATCAAGCTGGCAGGGGAGTGGTTAGGGGGTAATCAGGCTGGCAGGCAGAAGCAGTTAGTGGCATCAGGTAAGCAGGCATGTGAGCAGTTGGGAGCCAGCAGTCCTGGATTGTGCCCGTTAAACGGGCAGTCGGACATCCCTCAAGGGGTCCCAGATTTGAGAGAGAGCAGGTTGGGCTGAAGGACACCTCCCTCACCCCGTGCACAAATTTTGTGCACTGGACCTCTAGTCTATATATATATATAAAAGCCAAGTGACCAGAATGACCAGTTGCAATGACACACACTGCACCCGTCCAACTGGCTGATTCAGGCCTGATGGGCCCCGATCAAGGCAGGCTGTCCAGACCCTACCCATGCATGAATTTGTGCACCAGGCCTCTAGTATCTAATAAAATTGAAGCAGTAATTAAAAAAAAATAGAGAAGAGGGTCTAAATGGTGGAGTAAGTAAACATGATATTTTCCTCCTTCCACAACCACATCAAAATTACAACTAAACCACAGAACAATCATAATTCAGAACCACCTGAAATCTGCCTCAATAGGAGTCCTACAGCTAGAGAAGTAAAGAAGCAGCCGTACTGAGACTGGTAGGAGGGATAGAGGTAAGGAATGGTCTGGTCTACACCACATGTGCCATTTTTCTCATTGGGATAGATATCTTAGCTGTGGAGGTCCCTGTGAGGAACAAGGTTCCTATCCCCACACCATACCTCAGCCCAGAGTTCCAGTACTGGGAAGGAAAGTACCTAGTAACTTTAGGCTATAAAAATTAACAGGGATTGAGGCTGAGGGAGGTGGATGCCTGCTAAGATTCTCAGACAGTTTCTCTAAAAGGACCCACACACAGACTTACTCACAATCACTCCCTTTGATGCAGCAGCTTGAAAGGATACTGGGACATATGGGGAGAAACAAAATTATCTGGCATCAGGGCCAAGAACTGGGGGTAGCTTTCTTCCAGACAAAACTGTTGGTAGAGGTCATTGTTCCATGGCTAAGACCTCCTTTACCACAGAGTCCACAGGCAGGAGCCAAAACCGAGTCTCTATCAGTTTGGCACACATTGTTCACCCTGCCTTGATGATTCCCTGAGACCCTTCTCCACCCAGTTTGAAGCCCCACTCAAGCTGTTTGCAGTGCCTATTCCATATGAATGCCCTATACTGGTTCAGCTTCAGACTTTCCTAAAATCTCTCAAACAAGTAGCAGCTGGCCTCTGCACGTACCATGCCTCTCAATAAGTGGCCCTAGGCCAGGCACTAGCAGCAGCCTGCCAAGGTTCACAGCTTGGTCTCTCCTGTGCATCTTCAAGCCCAACACAAATAGTAGCCATCTACAGATTGCTCTGTAGCCTGTGCTGGGTAGTCTCAGGTAGTAACTGACTTTGCACTTCCTAGGAGGCCTCAGAGCCAGTGCAACCCAGAACCAGTGGACAGATTCAGACCACGCTAGATTGCAACCCTACCACATCCGTGAGAGACATACGCTAGGGGTAGGGAAGACAAATAACCCCAATAAAATATGGGTGGAAGACCTGAATAGACATTGGACATACAGATGGCCAATGAAAAAGTTCATTGTCACTAATCATCAGAGAGGTGCAAATTAAAACTACAAAGTATCACCTCACAGCTGCCAGAATGACAACTATCAATAAATGAGCAAACAACAAATGCTGGTGAGCATGTGAAGGAAATGGGACCCAAGTACACTGCTGGTGGGAATGCAGACTGGTGCAGCCACTATAAAAAACAGTATGAGTTTCCTCAAAAAATTAAAAATGGAACTGCCATTTGACCCAGTGATCCCACTTCTGTGAATACAACCTAAAATCCCAAAGTAGCCAAAACGATTTGGCTCAGAGAATAAAGCGTCAGACTGCAGATTGAAAGGTCCTGGGTTCGATTCTGGTCAAGGGCATATACCTTGGTTGTGGCACATCCCCAGCAGGGGGTGTGCAAGAGGCAGCTGATTGATATTTCTCGCTCATCGATGTTTCTAACTCTTTATCCCTCTCCTTCTCCCTTCGTCTCTGTAAAAAAATCAATAAAATATATTTAAAAAATAAATAAATAAAAGTAAAATCCCAAAATACCAATCAGTAAAAATGTTTACAATAGCTAAGATCTGAGAACAGCCCAAGTGCCCATCAGTAGATAAGCAGATAAGAAAGATGTGGTACATTTACACCATGGAATACTATGCAGTACTAAGAAAGAAGGATCTCTTACCCTTTGCAGAAGCATGGAGGGACCTGGAGAGTATTATGCTAAATGAAATAAGCCATTCAGAGAAAGACAAGTATCACATGATTTCACTCATGTGAAATTGAATGAACAAAATAAACTGATGAACAAAAAAGATCCAGAGAGATAGCAGCATGAGACAGACAGTCCATCCATAGCGAAAAAGGTGGAGGAGGGTGGATGCATATATGCATAACCCATGGACATAGATAATAGTGTGGGGAAGGCCTGGGGAGGGGCAGGAGCTGGGTGGAGGGGGGAAACTGGGGAAGTTTAGGGACATCTGTAATATTGTCAACAATAAATGAAAATTAAAATAAATAAATGGCCCTAGCCAGTTTGGCTCAGTGAATAGAGCATCGACCTGATGACTGAAGGGTCTCAGGTTGGATTCTGGGAGAGGGCATGTACATTTGTTGTGGGCACATCCCCAGTAGGGAGTGTGCAGAAAGCAGCTGATCGATGTTTCTCTCTTTGATGTTTCTGACTCTCTATCTATCTCCTTTCCTCTTTGTAGAAATTAAATAAAATATATTTTTAAAAAGGAATAAATGTATTCTCAAAATAAAAATAAATAATTTTTTAAAAAGCATTCATATTTAATATCTCAGGGACACATCACAGCAACTCTCCTGAGTAAAGAAGGGAAACTATAAATGGAGGTTAAGGCTGAATTAGTATGAGCTCAAATACAGACTAAAATGAAATATTTACTGTGTTCTTTGATGTGAAAAACATTCATTCTTGGCATGTGATGAAATTCTAGCATGGACTTTAAGTAACAAATATTGAAGATCCATATAAGCCAGCTTACTAAAAAAGAGGCAATATAATTATAGCATAAATCAATATCTCACAGATATTATTAAATGGTGTTCTGAAACTTGGGAATACGATCAAGATTTTCTTATCAGCGTTACTGAGGCATAATCCATAGTTCATACAATTATTCATTTAAAGTATACAATTCTGTGGTCTTTAGTATATTTTTAGAGTAGTACAACCATCATTATAATTTATTTTAGAATGGATTTTAGATTTAGATTTTTAGAATCAATGTTTCATCATCCCCAATTGAAACCCCATATGCCTAATTACCTGTCACTCCCCAATTCTCTCAAACCCTACTAACTTAAACAACTATTGCTCTGGTTTATATAAATTTGCCTATTTTGGACATTTTATACAAATGGAACCATATAATTTGTGGCCTTTCATCTTATTTCTTTCACTTACCATAATATTTTCAGGTTTATTCATGTTGTAGCATATATCACTACTTTATTTCTTTTTATTACCAAGTAGTATTCCATTTTATGGATATGTCACATTTTATATCCATCAACGAATAGATATTTGGGTTTTAACCAGTTTTTGGCTACTATGAGTATTTGTATACAATTTTTCATGATGATGTAGGTTTTCATTTCTCTTGGAGTGGGATTGCTGGACCATTTAGTAAGTCTATGTTTATCATTTTGAAAAATTACTGAATTTTTCCCCATAGTGGCTATTGTGGACTGATGTCTGTATCTCCCCTCAAATTTATAAGTTGAAACCTTAATCCTCAATGTGATTGCATTGGAATGTAATTAGGTTTTATGAAGTTATTAGAGGCTTGATGCATGAAATTTGTGCAAAGGGCTCAGCCCTCACAGCCCCAGCTTCATCTGGAAGGTCATTTGGAAGGTCGTCTGGATGGTCATTCTGCTGTTTGGACTAATTAGCATATTAACTCTTTATTATATAGGATGAGAGCAGACATCCAGGATGGGAGAGTGCCCTTATAAGAAAAGGAAGACAGACCTCTCTCTGCCCTGTGGGGATATAGTGAGAAGGTGTCTGTCTGAAAGGCAGGAAGTGGGTTCTATGAAGAATCAACTCCACCTTGATCTTGGACTTTTCAGAACTGTGGGAAATAAGCAGTTTATAGTGTTTTGTTTAATCAGCCTGAACTGACTAATGCAGTGACTGAACCATTTTACATCCCCACCAGCAATGTAAGAGGATTCCAATGTATTTACATCTTTGCCAATGCTTGTCATTTGTTCTTCCTTTGGAATTACAGCCTTCAAGTCTATGTAAAATGGTATCTTATTGTAGTTTTCATTAATCCCTGGTAACTAATGATACTGAGCATATTTTTCCTGTCCTTGTTGGTTGTTTGTATATCTTCTTTGAAGAAATATCTATTCAAATCAAATTATAAAATGCAGGAGAAAGCATACTAAATACTGTGAAGGCCATAGAAATGCAAGGTGTTATGGATGTAAAAGGTCATGCAGCCCACAACTTAAGGGAGGATACTTTATTGTGGAAGTATAGTAAATAAATGGTAGTTTGGGAAGTTAAAGGTGAAAGGTAGGAGTCAAAGGATAGGAGAATAGAGGAAGAAATACATAAATGGACATAAGTGGTTATGATATATTTCTTGGATTTAAAAATGGAATGTAACCATTATGCAATTGTGCATATAATATGAATCCAATTTTGGGTAAATTTTTTCTATTATGCCGAGGACAGGTTTCTCAATTTTGACATGATTGACACTTGGGCCACATGATTTTCTGTTGTGCCAGCTGTCCTGTCTGTGGTAGGATGTCCTCTGGCCTTTACCTATCAGATGCTTGTAGCACCCCTAGTTGATATATTTTGTCCCTGCTCTCCTCTCAGATGAGAACCATTGGTGTAGAGTAAGGATGGGAGGGGTAATTCCTGCTCAGCAATAATCTATAATTGTTATGACCTACAAAATCCCATTCTAGGTCTGTGCTGGACAGTCTGCATCACCAGTAGTCCTCAGCTCTTTCTGTGGTTTATTGCATTACCTTCCTGGGTGGATACTTGACCACTAGTTTGTCTCATTCAAATTTGTTGAGACTTGCTGGTTTCCCAGATACTTTAACAATTTGGGCCTTACATACTTCTTTTCCTGAACCTTCTCTCACCGCGCACCTTTGCATCAGCCACAACAAACTTCCAAATCTTTCCTAGTGGTCTATCTTCAGATATGATTCTACATTTATATGCATTGTTCTCACAGCCAGGAGTTCCTTCCTTCGCTTTCCCATCTAGAAAACTCCTATAAACCTTTTTTAAAAGCCTAGCTCATATTTCATTTCCTCTGGGAATCTTTTCCTGACAACATTAGGCAGAATTTGTGACACCTTCCTCTGCATTTCTAAAGCCCTTTGTTAATATTTTTATTGCAGAACATTTTGTACTGAATGTTAATGATTTGCTTTAATTACATGTCTCTTTTACCTATAAGAGATTGGATTTCTGGGGACAGGGCTGCTTTCTACTTTACTTGTCATGCTCTCAGCTCCTGTCACTTTACCTTGGGCATAGGAGGTGCTTAATATTGACAAATGTATAAAGAATGAATTGATGACTTGATGTATAAGGAGCCCCAACGAGGCATCCATAGCACAACTGGATGGTCAGTTTGGATAATTAATTTAGGGATTTCAGTTCTTCAACAAAAAGAGTTACACTGAAACTAGACCATCAACTTACACCATACACAAAAATAAACTCAAGAACTTTCTGAAATTCTCTGATTAGGACTATCGAAAAACAAGAAAAGGGATTACGTTGAGCAGAATCAAATAATCCTAGGGATGAGGTACATAAAAATCGACTTCCTAATTAAGTGAGACTTGCACATAGCTAATTACAATATGCAGAATGCAAGTACAATCTTGTTTAATCACTAATACCCACTTGATAATCACAGTGCCTCGTGGCCATGTCTCATTTGAGATGCTGATGTGGGACTAAGCCCCGCCCTGGGTGCCTGAGTCACCCTGTCTGTTATGGAATCTCGTGCATTTCTGCATTGTGCTCATGCCGAGTCCTGTCCAATTCCTTCAGGACATTTTGTGCTTCTCCGACTTTTGCTGCTGCTGTTGCCTTGGCTCTTCTGGGCTTCTGCAGTTCCGCCTTGCATCATGTTGCACCCTGCTGAGGGCTGAAGACTGCCTTCCAGGGGTCAGAATTCTTGCTTCTAAGGTGCTGTTCATCCCACTGTGTAAGCTACATTCTGACCTTCCTGTTGCTCTCTGTGGTGTGCTCCTTCTGAAGTGCTCAGGTCACTGCTGTGCATCTGCTGGTAGCTTTCCTCAGCACGTTGGGAACGCCCTTTATTCTTCTGATTTCTGGTGGGAAGAAATAGCCTCAGGGCAGAACCTTTTGAAACGCATTTCTTAGAAACAGACTTCTTTCTCCTGGTTTCATCTTGCCAACCACATTTAAGCCTCTCTTGCTGTTATCTGGATGGTACAAATTCTTGTGCCTATTGCATGCCTCTACTTTGTCAGCTTGAGGGTTGGGGAAAGCCTCAAGGGTCATTGGATTAAGTACAAAAGAATGTGTGCATAGCTTAAGCTACCATTTTGGGAACAAAGGGAAACACAGACATATAACACAAATTCTTCTACTTAGAATTGCTATGGCATTGTAGTATATAGTTTGATATTAGGTAGTGTGATTCCTCATCTTGGTTCATCTTTGTTGATTGCTGTAGCTGTTTAGAGTTTTTTATGGTTCTATATAAATATTAGAATTACTTTTTCTAATTCTATGAAAAATACCATTGGTATTTTGTTAAAGATTGCATTAAATCTATAGATTACTTATGGTAGTGTAGACATTTTGATGATGTTAATTCTTCCTATCCATGAGCATGGTATATGTTCCATTTATTAGAATCTTTGATGTATCATAATTTTTTGAGTACAGACCTTCTTGGTTAAATTTTGTCGTTAAGTATTTTTTGGATGCGATTTTGAAAATGGGATTTTATTTTAATTTCTCTTTCTGATAATTTATAATTTGGTGTATAAAAATTCAACCAATTTCTGAATGTTATTTTTGTATCTTCCTATGTTACTAAATATATTTATCAGTTCTAATAATATTTTGGTGAAATCTTTAGAGTACTTTTTATGTAGTATGTTATCTACAAAATAATAACAGTTTTACTTCTTTCTTTCTAACTCATTTTAGCTCATTTTCTTGTTTGATTGCTGTGGCTAGAACCTCTAATATTGTGTTAGATAAAAGTGGTGAAAGAGAATATTCTTGAATTATTTCTGAATTTAAGAAAATACTTTGAGCTTTTTCTCATGAGTGTGATGCTAACTGTAGATTTGCAATATAAGGATTTTTTATGTTGAAGTGTATTTAATCTATTTTCACTTTTTTGAGGTTTTATTATAAATGGATGCTGAATTTTGTCAAATATTCTTTCTGCATCTACAGATATGATCATTTGATTTTTACCCTTAATTTTATCTTTGTCTGATTGTGGAATCAGTTTAGTACTAGCATTGGAATGGTTTCAGAATTATAGTTGTTAATTATTTGTTAAATGTTAAAATTCACCCATGAAACCGTTCTGTCTAGGACTTGTTGGTTGGGAGCTTTTACATTACTTATTAAATTTTGTGTCTCTCTTTTTTTTAAAGATATATAGATTTTATTGTCAATTTGTTCTTTTTTTATGTTCTAGAGTCTTTGATTATTTTTCTTTTTTTATTGTTTAAAGTGTTACATATAGTAGTACATATATCTCCTTTCCCCCTCCCCTCCCATTGATCTTCCCCCAGCTTCCTCTATACCCTGTCGAATGCCCTCATCCCACCCCCCACAGTTCTTGTGTCCATTGGTGTGCTTATATGCATGCATACAAGTCCTTTGGTTGATCTCTTTCCCCACTGCCCAAACACTCCCCAGTCTTCCCGCTGTAATTGGACAATCTGTTCAGTGCTTTAGTGCCTCTGTATTATCATTTTGTTAATCAGCTTATACTGTTCTTTATTTTTCATAAATGAATGAGGTCATGTGGTATTTTTCTTATTTCACTTAACATAATGCTCTCCAGGTCCATCCATGCTGCTGCAAAAGGTAAAAGTTCCTTCTTTTTTATAGCAGCATAGTATTCTATTGTGTAGATGTACCATAGTTTTCTAATCCACTCATCTGCTGATGATCATTTACGCTGTTTCCAAATCTTAGCTATGGTGAATTGTGCTGCTATGAACATAGGTTCTCAAAACAGCCTGGTACTGGCACAAGAACAGACATATAGACCAATGGAATAGAATAGAATAGAGAACCCAGATATCAAACCAAACCACTATGCTCAATTAATATTTGACAAAGGAGGCATGAACATACAATGGAGTCAAGACAGTCTCTTCAATAAATAATGTTGGGAAAATTGGACAAATATATGCAAAAAAATGAAACTAGACCATCAACTTACACCATACACAAAAATAAACTCAAAATGGATAACAGACTTAAACATAAGATGGGAAACCATAAAAATACTCAAAGAATCCACAGGTAGAGAAATCTCAGATATATGCTGAAGCAATTTCTTCACTGATATCGCTCCTAGGGCAATGTAAACTAAAGAGAAAATAAACAAATGGTACTACATCAAAATAAAAAGCTTTTGCACAGCAAAAAAAACCATCAGCAAAACAACAAGAAAGCCCACTCTATGGGAGAACATATTTGCAAATGTTATCACAGATAAAGGTTTAATCTTCAACATCTACGGCCAATTTATACATCTTAATAAAAGGAAGACAAATGATCCAATAAAAAATGGGAAACAGATCTAAATAGAATCTTTTCAAAAGAAGACAGAAGGAAGGCCAAGAGACATATGAAAAAACTCCCAAAGTCACTAATTATCTGAGAGATGCAAATCAAAATGACAATGTGGTACCATCTCAGACCTGTCAGAATGGCAATCATCAACAAATAAACAAACGACAAGTGCTGGTGAGCATATGGAGAAGAAGGAACTCTTGTTCACTGTTGGTGGGAATGCAGACTGGTGCAGCCACTGTGGATAATGGTATGGAGTTTCCTCAAAAATCTAAAAATGGAACTGCCATTTGACCCAGTAATCTCGCTTCTAGGAATATATCCTAAGTAACTAGAAACACCAATCAGAAATTTTGTCTCTTGATAATTTCTTTTTCTCCTTTTCTTTCTTCTTCTTCTCCTCCTACTCCTCCTCTTCCTCCTCCCCTTTTTCCTCCTCTTCCTCTTTCTCCTTCTCTTTCTTCCATTAATCTGCACCAAAGGATTTTTTTCATAGGCTTTTTTTTTTAAGAGAGAGTGGAAGGGAGCAGGAGAAACATCAATGTGAGAGTGATATATTAATTGGTTGCCTCCTATATATGCCCCAACCAGGGCCAAAGATGGAGCTTGCAACTGTGCCCTCTACTAGATCAAACTGGAGACCCTTGTCCACCGGTCAATGCTCTATCCACTGAACAAAACAAGCTAGGGCTGCTATTTCTTCTTGATTCAGCCTTAGAAGATTGTACATTTTTAGGAATGTATCAGTTTTTTTCCAGGTTGTCTAATTTGTTGGCATTTGATTGTTTGTAGTATTTTCCTATATTCCTTTGTATTTCTATGTCAGTTGTTACTTTCTCCTTTTTTTCCTGATTTTATTTATTTGGGTTTTATCACCTTTTTCTTCATGTGTCTCATTAAAGGTTTATCAATTTTATTTCTCTTTTCAAAGAACCATTTAAAAGGTCTTATTGATTTTTAATTGTGTTTTTAGACTCTATTCTGCTTACTTCCAGTGTAATATTTATGATTTCACCCCCTCATGCTGGCTGATTGTAGGGATTAATGCTGACCACAGTGTACATGCTGCTTTGTAGGGACAGACTTCATGAAGCAGAATTTTTTTCCAGCATGTTCTGGTGCTTTCTGCAACATCTTTTTTGTGTTGCTCGTGGAGCTAATCAGGTTGTGCTCTGATGTGGTCTGAAGGCAGCCATATGGGTTTTTGGTTCTGGGGTTTCTTAGGTGAATATCATATTCTGCCTGCAGCTGGCCTTGGGCTCCCTGTTAGCTTCCTTTGCTGGGCCAGGGAGTTCATGTATTGGGCCAAGCTGTGGACCATGGCCAGCTGCCACCAGTATTGGGCCTGGGGAAGGTCAGCTAAAGGCACAAAATACCCTATATTCTGCCTTTGCCCTCTGGCTGCTCATTAGACTTATCCTCTGAAATGGTCTCAAGTGGTACCCAAGTTGTGTGTGGCAGATTTTCAGTGAATCATCTGGTAGGTGTGAATGGTGTTCACCAGGTTTCAACTGGAAGCCAGTACTGAGTCTGAGGACACTGAGCAAAATTCTCAGGGTGCACCAAGGCCAGCTACCACCTGCCCGTGGGCCTTTACAGTGGAGAGTCATCAGAACAGAGCCAGTAGAGTTCATCAGGCTAACACTGATAAAGATTTGGCTATCTGGAGGGAAGGCTCAGCACAAGAGCCATGGTGCTTTGGAGGCACTCAGGACAAGCCTCACCCTAAAGCTATACAACTCAGCCTCTCCCTGTGTGTCTCTGGCACCGCCTGAACTTGCCCAGAATTCTTCAAAAGTTTTTTGTTTTTTTTTTAAGGAAGATTGCATCTTGGGCCCAGGCTGGCTACCACCAGCTGATTTCCCAGCTGTGTGCCAGCTTGGCAGGGCGGGTCCTCAGGGCGTCAGCAGGGTAGGGTCAGTATACCTCCCAGGTTGATACCATATGGAGGAGAGTGCTTCACGCTGGAATCATGACATCTGTGGTCCTAGTGGGAGAGTGACTCAACAGAGACATTGGCCACTGTCCCTCCCACCCTCTCGTTGAAGCCACACAACTCAAGCTGTCCCTGTATGACCCTGCTCCCCTCTGAGCTGTTCTTCCTCTGCCAGAATCTGGGGTGAGTTAGATTTTGTGTTGGCCCTTTAAGAGGGCTCCTGGGTTTCTAGCAGTCTCTTGTCTCAACCAGGAAAATGGAATCCCTCCTGATTTTTACAGCCAACTATGTAGGCTTTCTTCCTCACACTGGCACTCTGGGCATGCTGCCCACTCCTTAGGTGGCACCTCTGCAGCTGAGATTTGCCTCCAGATTCTCAACTGCTCCTTGGTGTGGGGCTAGCACTTTTAATATCTCTGCCCCTCCTCTAAATCTCCATGTGGCTTTTTTTCTGTCTGTATTTAGTTATAAGACTTCTGTTCAGCTCATTTTCCAATGGTTATTCAGGTTAATTGTTTTGGAATTTAGTTGTAATATTGCTGAGGTCCTGGGAATTGATGGCACCAACTCTGACATCTTGGATTTTGCGAGGCTACTAAAAATGCTCCTTAGGAATTGGGGCAGTCAATAGATGTTTTTAGTTTGGAGTCTCTTGTTTTGTTTGCTTGTTTGTTTGTTTGTTTGTTTGTTTTTGGTGGTTATACGACGATAATTTCACCAGCTGAAATTTTTATTCCTGTCTGTTGTTTTCTCCTATTATCAGCTTGTGTGGATGTTATTTGCTATTTTGTATTAATTTTGAAAGGTCTTATTTTTTCTGGACAAACAAAAAATTATAGGAATATATAATTGGGTTGGGTGGTTTAATTGATTTGTGTGTGTGTGTGTGTGTGTGTGTGTGTGTGTGTGTGTGTAAGAACATGCTTCTCCTTTAATATAATAAAGTGCAGTTTTAAGAAATATTGGTTCTCTTTGTGGGGGTGGAGAGAGAAGTTGGTATACTTTTTGTGTTTGTGATTTTTTTGGAAGGCTCCTAATTTTCACTGGTTATGTATTTCCCCCCATGACTAACAAGACTACAAAGTACCACCATCCCTTCCACACTGGCCCCTTCTGCCTCTGAAGCGCTTCTGAAGATCTCAGCCTCTGGTCCTGCACTTTCTCCTCTTTTTAAAAAGCAACCACACCTGCTATTCTACCTATTCTAATTAGTTCTCCATTCAGAATTTAACTCCTAGTTATTACTGTTGTACTTTTCTGTTTTATTAAATACTAAAGACCTAATGCATGACCCTTGGCAGCCCCAGCTTTGTCCGGAAGGTCATCTGGACTGTCATTCTGCTGTTTGGTCTAATTAGCATATTGGCTCTTTATTATATAGGATTTCAGGTTTTCTATGACATGGCTTCAGCATATGCACTGGAACTTGCTCTGTTGGTTTTGAAATGTTTGTTTTCTTACTCACATGGAATTTTATGTTTGTGGTGTTCTTTGTTCCAGGCATAACTACAGGTGGGTAAATTTGCTTTCTTTATTGTTCTGTATAGTTTAGAAGGATTTTTTTTTATTGTTTCAAGTATTACAAATAGTAGTACATATGTCTCCTTTTTTATCCCCATTGACCTTCCCCCCCCCGCCTTCTCTACCCCCCAATGCATGCCCTCTCCTGCCCCCTCACCCATTGTCTTGTACACATTGGTTATGCTTATTGGAAGGATTTTTTAATAGGTTCATATGTAGGTGTTCAATATTTTCCTATGGAAGTCCTGGAGATCATTCCATTTTATTGCTTCATAGATGTTTTTCAACTGTTTTCTGGATCTTATTGTTTATATTTAGAAGTTAGGTTTAATCAGTGTTTCATTATTGACAGTAAGTCATCTATTACTTTGTTCTGACAGCTTCAAAACTCCCTCTTTTCCTTAGTTTTCAGCACTTACCCTATGATGGGCTGAGGATTTCATGCTGCTTTTGGTTTGTGCTTTGTAGTGCTTTTTGAATTTATGGCTTGATAGATTTCATAAGTTTTAGTAATTTTCTAAAATAATGATTTTGACCCACTTTCTCCTTTTTTTTTCTGAACTCTATAATTTTTATCCTCCCTTCTGTATTTTCTTTCCTTTTGTCTTCTTTCCTGATGTATCTTTCTAGATATTTTCTTCTGACCTAACTTTAATTTACTATTCCTCTCTTCATATGTATTTACTGTGCTGTTAATCTTATTTTTTTAGTTCTTCATTTTAATTATTGTAATTTTCATTTGTAGAATACACATATTTAAATATTTCTCAGCTCTTTGACAAAATTATCAATATTGTCTTTTCTAGGGTAACTAACTTTCATGGCTTGCCAGAAATGAGTGGTTTCCTGGGATACAGGATTTTCAGTTCTAAAGCTAGAAAAGTCTTAGCCAATTCTACTTTCTTTACTTAAACATGGTAAGGAGCATATTTTGAAAGCTAGTTTGTATATGTCCAACATATAGAATCTTTTTCTATCAGCTATTTTCTCCCCTGGGTCACTTTTTTAAATGATATCTTGGATTCTTTGCTACTTTTAACTCTGTTAGACAATGTATATTCAAAGTAGTTTGTAAAAATAACTTAAAGCTCCTATGAGATTACCCTTCTTTACAAGAGAAGTTATGTTTCTCTCTGTCAGAAATGTGAGGCCACCGTCACTTCAGGAAGCCTGAAAGTTCAGGAAAATAAAATAATCTAAATATAATAATAATTCAAAGCTGAGCTAAATCCCCTGTAAGCACCTGGCTATCTAAATTTATTATTAACCCGAGGATCAATTCTTTGAGTTCCTAAGCAAACCATTAGGAGTTTTCCAGGGCCATCTCATTTTGCTGAATCCTAGATTCTAATCTCTGTTCTGCTAATTCTGTGAGGCTTCTAAAAATGCTACTTAGCCTTTAAACCATTCTCTCCTTGTTTAGCAAAGGCCCCCAGGGAAAACACTTTCAAATGCTGGGTCTTTATCTTCCCTCATATTCCAACATGGTACTTCTTTACTATCTTATTAGCCATCTAATGCTTTCAAATATATGCTGAACTACTTTTATAATTACTTGCTGATTTTCTGAACTGCTTTCCTAATTATTTTTCCACAAGAAAGTTGCTTCAAATTACTCAACACTCCACTGTTTCTATAGTATTTAAAAGAAATATAAACCATATTGATTTATTTGAAATATCTTTAGGTTCCCTTTTCTCTTTTAATGTTGTAGGAGCAAAAGAGAAATGAGGCCAATGAGGTGGGAATCATTAAGTCTACATTTCTAGAAATAAATCACTCACAAATTTATCTGTTCTTTAGACCTTGTTCTCTGTAGCTAGAAAAACCTCCACTTCTTAGGACCATTGCTTTTTGCTTTAGTCAATACTCAAAGCTGCAAAGAAATACCTTACAGCCAAAGATAAAGAAGTGAAATCTGATTATTGTTTTTCTTGGACCAATTCTAGCCTGACCTGCTGTAGGGACTGGGGCAGTCATGACCAAGTTAGCCCTCTCCTTGGAGACCCTTCACCTCCCAGCTTCAAGTTGGTCACACTTCCTGTTTATTACCTATTGTCTAGCTTCTAAAAGTTACATTTTGTAAATTAAAAGAGGCAGATTGGGATAGTCCTTCTCTCTGGATAGTATTGGTATCCTGTGTTCAAGGAAGTGATGAGTCAACAAAGATTGAGTGAACAAAGATTAATCCAGTAATTACATCCGATTGGAGACACTTTGCTTTTCGGCCAGAGCTGGAGAAGCAGTGCAGATGGTGGGAGAGGAGGATAATGGCTATTCCTTGAGGTGGCCACGGATTTCTGAAATATGCAAGGAAATCTCTCCCTCCTCAAAGGATTTTTTTCTGTGATCTTCCTGTGCTCCAGTTGCAGAGTGAACAGAGGTGCATTTCATGTGGCAGAAGATACTTCAAAGGAGTGTGTTTAGCCTCAGAAGAATGTGGCATTTGTTTTTGTAACCTTCTGGGTTCCAGTTATGAGTGAGAGAGAGGGAAAGCACGCATTGTTTTCAGCTTTTTGTAAGAAACCACATCTTGTAAGCAGTAAAAGCTTCTCTTGCGGCATCCTCCCACTAAGATGCACAACAATCTTTTCCACTTATATAGGTCGTTGGGAGTCATCCACCTCAATTGATTAGTGAAATTTGAAAAAAAAAGAAAAAGAAAAAAAAAGGTTGTTTTTTGGTTTTGGGTTGTTTTTTTTTTTGTTTGTTTTTTTCATCAACATCCTCCCCAGATTCCTATTTTTGGGTGTTGTCTTAATTAAAATCAAAATTTGATCTGAAGTCCCATTCTTAATGATTTCTGGTTATGTTTTATCTTTGGTTTAGTTTCATTTCCCTTCCTTCCTCTGCTGTTTAAAATTAAGTTTATTTAAATACAAAGAATGCACTGTTTATTCAACCAAACGGTATCTTTATGTGGAAAAATTAAAAAAAAATAAAAAAAACCCAGACTGATTTCATTGCTACTCTATACTGTCTCAGCTTAATAACTCAGTGTTTTGTTTCTTTCTTTTGTGTGCATTTTTACTTCCAGCTGTGCTCCATGCATAATACTGCTTTGTGGTGAGACTCTTGTGAACTATACTAGTTACATGTCCATTGAACTAACAATTGCTTATCACTTCCCAATTTCAACAAAATAATATTACAATGACCTCTTTAAAAAAAATTGAACAACTGACTTTCTATCTTTGTAAATTGTGTCTTGTGTGCGTGCTTTTGGGAGCTTTGTTTTTGTTGGGAAAGAGTATGGAAAAAATATTTCCTTTGATTGTATTACCTGACCTGTGATATTTTTTATTTCGCTGCAAAGTCAGTATGTAGACACTTTTAGAATTCTCAGGTGTCCTGGGGGCTTTTTGCCCTCTGTGCTATATTATTTTAAGTCCACGATAGAAGAAAAAAGTTTATTCTTCCTTTTTTTCTATTGTTGTAATTAGTAACCTTAATTATTGTGGGGAAACTTTGGGGTAGTAAGAAGGAAGAGAGAGAACAAGAAGTATTTAGTCTAATGGTCTACTCTGCCCAATATTTTGTTTCATAATAATAAAACAAAGGAAACATTTTGTGGGAGGTCATAATGATCTCTTTAGAAGGTTCAACTTCTAAATATTCTGGACATATTCCAAATAGCCTTAATTTCCTTAATAACACACCACATACCATTTATCATCTCCCTGTGCTTGGATTTACCCATGTTTCTGGCCTCTATCACTTCTTGGGGGAAAAGAATTTTATAGATGTATAAATCATTCTACCTTTAACAAAATAGACTATTCTTTTTAGAGACGTTTAGGTTTACAGCAAAATTGAATGAAAGTACAGAGATGTTACATATATCCCCTGACCCCATACTAACAGAGTTCCCCCCCCCCCCTACCAACATCCCCCACCCGAGGGGAACATTTGTTACAATTGATGAACCTACATTGATACATCATCATCTAAAGTTCATAGTTTACGTTAGGGTCCACTATTGATGTTCTGCATTCTATGGGTTTGGAAAAATGTATAATGACATGCATCCTTTATTATAGTATTGCACAAAGCAGTTTCCCTGCCCTGAATATGCTCTATTTATCCTCCCTCCCCCTCCAAACCCTGGTAACCACTGATCAGTATTAAAAAACCATCTCTAGCTTTGACTTCTCCAGAATGTTATGATTGGAGCCATACAGTATGCAGCCTTTTCAGATAGGCTTCTTTTGCTCAGTAATAAGCATTTAAGTTTCTTCATTTCTTTTCCTGGCTTGACAGCTCATTTCTTTTTTGTGTGTGTGGAATAATATTTCATTGTCTGGTTGTACCAAGGTTTACTTCTCCATTCAGCTACTAAAGGACATCTTGGTGACTTTAAGTTTTGGTAATTATGAATAAGGCTGCTACAAACTTAACCATGCAGTCTCTTTTGGTAGACATAAGTTCCCACTCCTTTGAGTGTAAAAAGTGTTTAATTTTTTATAAACTTGCCAAATTGTCTTCCAAAGTAGCTGCATCATTCCGCCTTCCCACCAGCAATGTATGAGTCTGAGTGCCCCTGTTACTCCACATCAACACCGTTATGTAGTGCTTTCAGTGTACCAAATTTTGACTATTCTAATTCGTGTGTATGCTATCTCATTGTTGTCTTAATTTGCGTTTCTCTTATGACATGTGGTGTGGAGCATCTTTTCATAAGCTTATTTTCCACCTGTATATTTTCTTTGATGAGGTATATGTTAAGGTCGTTAGGGTTTTAATCAATTTATTTGTTTTCTTATATTGTTGAGTTTTAAGAGTTCTTTGTATAATTTCAATAGCAGTATTTTATCAGATATATCTTTTGCAAATATTTTCTACTGGTCTGTGGGTTGTGCTTTTATTGCTTTTATAAATATTTCGCTTTAAATTTTCAATTACTGTTGAAATGACATATCATTTTCAGGTGTGTGGCATAGTGGTTAAATATTTACTTATGAGATGATCCCACATGATACCATACATAGTTATTACAATACTAGAGGCCCAGTGCACAAAATTCCTGCACTCACGGAGCATGGGGAGGGGGGTGTCCCTCAGCCCAGCCTGCGCCCTCTCAAAGTCCGGGAACCCCATGATCGATTGCTCCCTGCAGGGGGAGGCCCTGCCCGCCTGCCATAGCCTGCTGGTTGATGGCCTGAGCCTCCTTCTTTGGGGTGATCATGGAGCCCCTCAATTGATCAATTGTCCCACTGGCTGGTGGCCTGAGCCTCCCTCTGCAAAACGATCATGGGGCAATGCTGAGGAGGGAGGCTTCGACCAATTGCATCATAACCGCCTTGGCTGGTCTGGTGCTAGTGTGTGTCATAGCGTGGTAGTCCAGAAGTTCATCAGGAAGGTCATTCTGCTGTTCAGTTGTTCAGTCAATTTGCATAGTATGCTTTTATTATTATAGACTAGAGACCCAATGCATGAAATTTATGCATGGGGGGTGTCACTCAGCCCAGCCTGCACCCTCTGCAATCTGGGACCTCTCGAGGGCTGTCTGACTAAATGGCAGTCAGACATCCCTCTCACAATCCAGGACTGCTGCCTCCCAACTGCTCATCTGCTTGCCGTCCTAATTGCTCCTAACCATTTCTGCCTGCCAGCCTGATCACCCCCTAACTACTGTCAGCCTGATTAATGCCTAACTGCTCCCCTGCCAGCCTGTTTGCCCCTAACTGCCTTCCGCTGCAGGACTGGTCACCCCTAAGTGCCCTCCTCTGCAGGCCTTGTTACCCCTAACTGCCCTCCCCTGAAGGCCTGATTGCCCACAACTGCCCTCCCTTGCAGACCTGATTCCTCTCAACTGCCCACCCCTGCTGGCCATCTTCTGGTGGTCATCTTGTATCTACATAGGGGCAGCATCTTTGATCACATGGGGCAGCCATCTTGAGTGTTGGAGTGATGATCAATTTGCATTTTACTATTTTATTAGATAGGATTGCATTAGCTAGAACTTACAGTATGAAGCTAGAAAGAAATGGTAAGACATCTTTGCTTTGTTTCTGATCATAGTGAAACAGAATCAAGTTTCTTTCCATTAAGTAACAAGCTAGCTGCAAGATTGTTTTTAGTAGTTAATCTTTAAGTTGAGAAACTAGCCCTCCAATTCTAGTTTACTGTAAGTTTAATCATGAAGTTATTGAATCATCCTTTACTTTTTTATTTTAAAAAACAATTTGATTAAGATACAATTTATATACCATAAATTAATACATTTAAACTGCACAATTCAATGTTATTAGTAAATTTACAGAATAATTAACAATATAATTTTAGAATGGTTCATCATCCCTTCAAAAAAACACTGTTATCATTACTAATTTTCCCTCCTCTATTCTTAGGCAACCACTATTCTACTTTCTATCTCTATGGATGAACAATCTACACTAATAAAAGAGAAAGATGCAAATTGACCATATGTCCGCAATGCCCACCAGCCAACCAGGAGTGAGTATGCAAATTAACCCAACAAAGATGGAAGGTTAATTTGCATATGCAGGTGCCCAGCAGCCTGGGTCCCGTGAGCATTCTCGGGACCCAGGTTGCTCAGAGCCTATAGGCCTGCACATAGTCCCTGAGCAGCTGGAGTCCCAGAATGCTCCTAGCCACTCCTGGCCTCCGGGCCTTGGCACCGAGCAGCTGGGGATGGGGCGTCAGAGGCTTCAGCAAGGCTGAAGGGGGAGCCAGAGGGCCCTGCCCAAGCCGTGGTGGAGGCTTGAGCAGGCCTGGAGATGGGGGTGTCCCAGCCTCAGCTTGCCAGCAGTCCTGCCTCTGCATGTGAGCTGCAGAGGAAACACGTTTTCTGACCGCTCATTGACAAAGCTCCCTGTATACCACTGGTAATGTTCTTGGTAACTTGGGTAATAAGAATCCAAAAAGGTGATCTAAGGTTTTTCCACCACACTCCTGGAGGAAAAAATGAAGGTCTGCTGTTGGAGGGCTAAGAAATGTCATATCCTGCCCTAGCCAGTTTGGCTCAGTGGACAATGCCTGCAGGATTCGGGTTCGATTTTGATCAAGGGCATGTACCTAGGTTGCAGGCTCCTCCCAGGCGGGGTCCTGGTCAGGGCTTATGCAGGAGGCAACCAATCAAAGTGTCCCTCTCACATTGATGTTTCTCTCTATCTTTCCCTCTTTCTTCCACACTGTCTAAAAATCAATGGAAGCATATCCTCAGGTGAGGATAAAAAAATAAAGAAAGAAAGAAATATCATATCCTGTGAAAGACACATTTTGAAAATGTCTAAAGAAAGTTGTCATTTTTTCATGGTGAAAGGACCAGAGTCCATGTTGATGAAAACACCTTGGCAGTTGCAGTGGCTGGAGTGGCTGCAGCAGTGGGGTGATGGGGCTGGTGTCTTCCCCTGATCAGCCTGGTCGCCTCTGGCAGAGGGAGACCAGACCTCAGCTGTCAGTAGGACATCCCCTGAGGGCTCCCAGTCTGTGAGATGGGGCAGGCTGGGCTGAGGGGACCCCCCTTCCCAGTGCACAAATTTCATGCACCGAGCCCCAAGTATTAAAGATATTAAGTGATATATGATAAGCAATGATGTGGACATTTAATATAAATTTAATTATACATTCTTTCAGTTAGCACAATGTTATCAAATTTCATCTATGTTGTAACATGTAGTTTATTTGTATTTATTGTTAAATAATGTTCTAGTGCATGGCTGTAACATATTTGTTTATCCATTCATCAGTTGATGGATATTTGGATTATTTCTACTTTTTGCCCATCTATATATATAAAAGTCTAAATGACCATTTGTCCAGTTGACCAGTAGTTATGCCATGCACTGACCACCAGGGGCAGATGCCCCAACCAGTAGATTAGCTTGCTGCTGTGGTCTGGCAGATCAGGACTAGGTGAGACCAAGCTGGACATGTCCTGGAGCCCTCTCCCGATTCCTCCCAGGCCCCAATTGTGAACCGGTGGGGTCCTGAATTGCAAGAGGGTTCCAGCCAAGCCAAGGGACCCCATCGCTAGTATGTATGTATGTATGTATGTATGTGTATATATATAAAAACCTAAGCGAACAAATGACCCAATAACTGGTTGCTATGATGCACATTGACCACCAGGGGGCAGACACTCAGTGCAGGAGCTGCCCCCTGGTGGCCAGTGTGCTCCCACAGCGGGAGTGCCACTCAGCTGACTGACCCATCCCTGTGGCCCACCAGCCTGGCGGCAGTCACTCACTCCCTCAGTAGTCTTGCAAATCCAATTTCTGGAGAATGGGACCGGGCACCGATGGACCTGTGTCGCTGGCATGATCCTGACAGTGCCAGCACCACCAGCCTCCTGGAAGTCAGCCTCAGTCACCGTGGCTACTTCCCCTCCCTAAAGGCTCCACAAGAGAGAAACAATATAAAAGCGGCTGCCAGGTGGCTCCTGAAAACTGACATGAATGTCAGCAGGACAGATCCAGATTCTGGGCCAGCAAGGGCATCCCATCACCCACCTGGAGGGCTAATCACATCCTGGCCACCCCCTACCCTCCTTAGGATGGGTGCCAGTCACGGGGCTCATGGTTGGTAAGCCCCATCATGGCAGTGTGAGCCTCTCCCAATCAGGACTGCCTGGGCGCAAGCCCCCGGCAGGTACAGTGGGGCTGGGATAAGCAGAAGTGGCAGGGAGGAGCAGCAGGCAGTGAGTGTTGCACTGTAGGTTTAGGACTGATCCCCGAAAGCTACCCCAAGGGACCCATCCATGTGCGAATTCATGCACTGGGCCTCTAGTAATAAATAATGCTACTATGGACATTTACATGTTAGTCTCTGTGTGGACACATTTCAGTTCATTTGGGTTTATATCTTATAGTGGAATTGCTAGGTCATATGGTAGCTATATATTTTTTTGAGAAACAAACATTTTTTTTTAGAATGGGTTCAGTATTTTATGTTCCTAATAACAATGTATGAAGCTTGCTATTTCTTCACATCCTTGATATTTTTTAATATCTTTAAAAAAATTATTATTGCCATCTTAGTGAGTGTTAAGTGATATCTCATTATGATTTTGATTTACACTTTCATAATAACTAATGATAGTGAACATCTTTTCTTTTTCTTTTTTTTTTTTAATCCTCACCTGTAGTTATTTTTCCTTTTTTTTTTTTTTACAGAGAGTAGGAGGTAGAGAGACAGAGAGAGAAACATCGATGTGAGAGAGACACGTCAATTGGTTGCCTTCTGCACACACCCAGACCAGGCCCATTGCTAGGGAGGAACCTGCAATTGAGATACATGCTTTTGATCAGAATTGAACTGGGACTCCTCAGTCCACAGGCCCACACTCTATCTACTTAGCCAAACTGGCCAGGGCATGAACCTCTTTTCATGGGCTTATTGGCAATTTGTATACCATATTTGGAGAAATTTTTATTAAAAAAATTTATTTGAAGTTCACATTGATTTTTTCCCCTTACCTTTTCATAAATTTTTCTTTTTGAAACATTTTTTGATATGTCTGCTTGATCTAGAATTCTGGCAAGGTTAAGTGTTCTTGCTTTACAGTCTTCATATTTTCTTTATATCAACAATTTCTCAATCCTTTACCTCATCTTCATAAAACACTGTATCTAACCCTTTAGTCATTTTAATTGGTTATTTCTGGATTTTTTGGATTTTAGGAAGTTTTTCTTTAGTTATATGGATAGACAGCATAGATGACTTTTTGTTACTATGTACAATGGAAGAGAAATATTTGTTTCAGCATGAGACAAATGGTGCTTTGGATATTCAGAAAACTATCTGAGATGAATTTCTGACCTTCCTCAGTCATCATTGGTACCTCTCTCCTGCTTAATTAGCTTTATGTTTCTCATGCAGATAGAATGGAGAAAAGAAAGCCTAGAATCTTATCTAATGAAAGAGTAAGATGCAAATTGACCCTACAAGTCACACCCACCAGCCAATCAGAGCAGATATGCAAATTAACCCAACCAAGATGGCTATGGCCACAAAGAGAGCAGGAGGGAGGCTTGGGTTGCCCCTGGCAATGGAAGAAACCAAGCTTTCTGCACATCTGGCTGGCCCAGGCCACTACTTAAGGTAACAAAGTTTCAATGACTGTGTGAACAGAAGGCTTGACTCTGTTCCAGGCTACAAAGTTTCAGTTATAGAAGATAAATAAATCTCAGATACCAGGGCCTCTGCTTGGGTCGCTGGGGGGCATGGCCAGCCTGCAAACCACCACAGACCCCTCGCCCAGGCCACCCCCATGCCCTAAGGGAACACCCACCCTGATCTAGGACACCTTTCAGGGAAAACCAGCTGACCCTACCCATGCACTAGGCCTCTATCCTCCTATCTAATAAAAGAGTAATATGCAGATTGACCATCACTCCAACACACAAGATGACTGCCCCCATGAGGTCAAAAGATCCTGCCCCCATGTGGACACAGGATGGCCACCACACGATGGTCAGCAGGGAAGGGCAGTTGGCAGGGACCAGGCCTGCAAGGGAGGGCAGTTAGGGGTGACCAGGCCCACAGGGGAGGGCAGTTGGGGGCAAATAGGCTCGCAGGAGAGCAGTTAGGCATCAATCAGGCTGGCTGGGGAGTGGTTAGGAGGTTATCAGGCTGACAGACAGAAGCGATTAGGGGCGATCAGGAAGGTAAGCAGGTGAGCAGTTAGGAGCCAGCAGTCCTGGATTGTGAGAGAGATATTCGACTGCCCGTTTAGGCGGGCAGTTGCACATCCCTCAAGGGGTCCCAGATTGGAGAGGGAGCAGGCTGGGCTGAAGGACACCCCTCCCCTCTCCCCCTGTGCATGAATTTCGTGCACAAGGCCTCTAATTTATAATAAAAAGCAGGCCTGCCTCAGAAAGTTGAGTCTGCTACTTACAGTTTTGTGACCTGGGGTAAGTGAGTTAATCTCTTCATAAGTAAAATTGCTATAATCATAAGTACAGTGGTACCTCGAGATACGAGTGCCCTAACATAAGAGATTTTTGAGATACGAGCTGTCGAGCAAGTGATTTTTGCTTTGAAATACGAGCAGCATTTGAGATAGGAGTAATCGCGTGCATCTGCTGGCTGCACACGACCCACCAGTTTACCGCGACTCAAGTGTCTCATAGTTTCCCACACCTCAAGGTTACGGAAGGAATTAAACTCATATTTCGAGGTACCACTGTATGTCATAGTATTATTTTGAGGATTAAATAGATAATGACTGGGAAATAGCGCATGAACTGACTAAAAATATTAATGCTTTTCCATGTGGCACATGGAAATTCTTATTAGTTTTCCTTCCTACTTGTTGCTTTTGTATGCTATCATACTATTCTATTTTTTTCAACACTCTAGTCCAATTTTGAACCTTCATGTCTTAAATTTCTTATAGGTTATTTTATGAGCAGAATATCTATGTTCCTTCAAAATTCATATGTTGAAATCCTAACCTCCCACAACATGATAATATTAGGAGATGGGCCTTCAGGAGTCTTTACATGACTGTGACCATACTGGTACTATTATTGGGGGATAGAAGGCCTCATCTCCCCTGTTGCTTATGAAGGTTGGGTTCTTGGGGTAGCATTGGAAATTCTTCCAGAGGCTCCCACAGGAGGATGATATCTGATGGAAAGCTTTGTTTTCATGGAATTGCATCCTTGGGATTCTAAAATCTGTTTCCCTTAGTACAGTCATAGAAGAAGTATAACTGGAGCTTCCGTAGAGCTAAAGTCAGAGTCAATGTTCAGAATTTTTTTTCTCTACTGGAGCCATGTCCAGTCCAGTATCAGGCTAGCTTAATTTGTGTTTCCATTCTGTACTCTATCGCATGTGGGGTCTGCAAGAAACATGGGCAGGAGCAAAACAAGAGAGCCTCATGAGCCGAGTGGAACCAAGAGCAGAGAGCAATGAGAGAGAATTCCTTTATTTATGGGATTATGTATTCCCAAATTTTCACAATTTGGAGTGGCCATGACCATTCTGGCCAGCTATCTCTGTTCCGAGGTTGACAGTCAAGTACCTTCCCAATGTCACACCAACTTTACTGAGCATACTGGTATGTCTCTTTCCTTTGTCCAGTCCCCTTCCCCTGGTGCTCTGTAGGGAATAGACTGGGGAGTGTAAAACTGCAGCTTCTTGGTGCAGCTGCCCAAATGACATGCTTATAATGTTTGGCTTCCCCCTTTACTTCTTTCCTATTATTAACTAGCTAATTACAATGCTATCAGTACCTTGATCTGGAGTTCCAACACTCAGATCTGTGAGAAATAAATTTTTAGTTTTTATAAACCACTCACTCTGTGGTAATTGTATTAGCTCAAACAGATCAAGACAGGATATTATGAAAATTGAAGATTAATCTAATCCCAGCACTGGGTCCCTAGACCCATTTTGTACATTCCCCTAATATTTCAAAAGCGTGTATGTGCATGTGTGTACACATTCAGATCATTTTTGTACTGATGACAAAGAAGTCCTTGTCAATGAGTGGCGACTTGTTAAAAATAATCTTTTGGCATCTGAGTCTCCCAAATCACTGGTTGAGAGGAATTTATTTTCTTTTTGCAGTGACTTAGAAACTTAGGCTTTGTTTCTAGTTGTGACTGATTGAACAGCTTTCACTCTGAAATATTTTTCCATTTCATTTCTGGCTTAGTTCCACATTTTCCTGAATCTCATATATTTTCCTTTCTTAGATCCTGGTTTCATTTTCTATAGAACATCCTTAGTAACACTTTCAGAAAAGACAGATAGGGAAAAGCTTGGAATGGTGCTGACCGTAGAATTTTAAGTTCAGAGTCATATTCCTCAGAATTAAAACATTACTCTATGTCCATCTCACATTTCTAACAAGATTTCTGCAATTCTGATTTTCACTTGTAAATAAACACTGATACTCCTCCCCTTTTTGAAATTTTTAGGATATTTTTTACTTTTTATTGTTCTTAGTCTAAGATGTATCTGAGTGGGACTTGCTCTTGGTTGAAGACTAGAATTTTTTTTTAAAAAATTTTTGGGAAATCTTCATCTTATTTCCTCCATTCTGTCTTCTTTTTCTAGAAATCCTATTGACAAATGTTAAACTTTTTGGTTTATTTCTACTATTTCTTTTCTTTTACATTTTCTATTCCCGGCATTTTTGTTCTAGTTTCAAGATGCTTTTTCTGAATTAATTTTTGAAGCTTCAATTACATGTGGGCATGGTTTAAAAATATTTTTTTGAGGAGAGGAATCATGTTTTCATTTCCATACTCATTCTTTGATGCTCATTTTAAAAAATAAAATCATCTTTGATATTATAGGATCATTATCTTCAAAGATATTTAAGGCTATTAATTATATTTTTTGAAAAGTTTTCTACTTGACTTTGTATAATTTGTGTTTCCTAGGGTCAATTATTGAGCTTGATTATTTGTGTTTTTATTTTGTATTTGATTTTCTTCAAAGGTCCACACACAGCCCAAGCAAGCAGGGATTGGGCTCAGTGTGCCCTGTACCTCTTTCTACTGCACAAAGCCCAGCACAAGGGGTAGTCAGCCTTGGTTCACAGTGTAACTAATTCCCAGTGCCTCCAAGCCCAGCACAGGCACCAACCAACTGCAGAGCAATCTGTAGCTTTTACCAGATGGTCCTGGCCAAGACACAGGTAGCAGCTTACTTTGGTTGGCACAAAATGCCCTCCCAAAGTCCCCAGAACCAACACACCTGGTGCCCAGCATCAGATCACAACAGAATACCACCCAATTAGCACCTACACAAGACACCCAAAGGTGCACTTCAAAGGCATCAGGGCCCCACTAAAGAGAATCCCATTCCAGGGCCAGACCCCACACAACATGTTCACTGTAGTCATGACCAGCATTCAAACCCACCCATTGACATGTCAAAAGCAGTAAAAGCTTAACAACAACAGGAGAGCACACACAACTCACACACCTGGAGCGCCTGGCTCAAGTGAACAGGGAGACTGAGTCACTGGGCCCCACAGAGCACGTACTACATGAGGACATTCTACCAAGATGGGGAGACATAGCAGATCTCCCTAACACACAGATATAAACACAGAGAGTTAAACAAATGAGGAGACAATTTATAATTAAAATGATAGATTAAAGATAAAGAGAGAATCTTAAAGACAGCAAAAAAAAAAAAAAGGCGTTAATTTTGTACAAATCAAGCTGATTTCTGAACAGAGACTTTACAGGCCAGAAGGGGTTGGCATGAAATATTCAAAGTGATGAAAGCAAGGACCTAAACCAGAAATTACTCTACCCAGTAAGGCTGTCATTTACAATTGAAGGAGAGAGAAAGGGTTTCCTGGAAAGAAAGAAAGAAAGAAAGAAAGAGAGAGAGAGAGAGAGAGAGAGAGAGAGAGAGAGAGAGAGAGAGAAAGAAAGAGAGAGGGGAGGAAAAAGATGGACTTCATTACCACCAAACCAGCTTTCCAAGAAATGTTAAAGGTATTTTTTTCAGAAGAATAAGGAGGAAGTGATAAGTAAGAATAAGAAAATACTTGAAGAAGAAAAATTCTTACAATGGCAAGCACATATTAAAAGCAACGGATCAACCAACACTAAAGGAAGTACAAAAGTTAGAAGGAAAATTAGAAAGATCAGGTGTAATTACAATACTGGTAAATTAAGAAATATACACAGCCAAAACCGGTTTAGCTCAATGGATAGAGTCTGCAGACTGAAAGGTCCCAGGTTCAATTCCAGTCAAGGGCATGTATCTTGGTTATGGGCACATTCCCAGTAGGGGCCGTGCTGGAGGTGGCCGATCAATGTTTCTCTCTCATCGGTGTTCCTAACTCTCTCTCTCTCCCCCTTCCTCTCTGTAAAAAAATCAATAAAATACATTAAAAAAAAAATAAGAAATGTACACAGACACACACATACACCACACACAAAATCTAAAAAATAATGATGAAAACATAAATGTGGGACAGATGAGTAAAAATGGTCGT
This sequence comes from Lasiurus cinereus, assembly GCA_011751065.1. Classification (NCBI taxonomy): domain Eukaryota; kingdom Metazoa; phylum Chordata; class Mammalia; order Chiroptera; family Vespertilionidae; genus Lasiurus; species Lasiurus cinereus. The sequence continues at coordinate 39,293,575 of JAAGEH010000307.1, forward strand.
GATTTTAGAATGTGTTTCAACATAATTAGAATGCTATAAACATAGCTTCATATATATAATGCACATGGTAAACCCAATCAAAAATCTACAAGTGACATATAAGAAGATCATCAACAGAAAGAGAAGAGATTAAAAGAATAAGAAAGAAATAGAGAACTGCAAAAACAGTTATAAAAAAAAAACACAATCAAGTGCTGGCTGGGTAACTTAGTTGGTTAGAGCATTATTCTGAAAAGTCAAGGTTGCAGGTCTGATTCCCAGTCAGGACACATACAAGAATCAACCAATAAATGCATAAATAAGCAGAACAACACATTGATGTTTCTCTCTCTCTCTCTCTCTCTCTCTCTCTCTCACTTTTTCTCCCTATCTGTCTCTAAAAATAATCAGTCAATAATCAATCAATAAAAAAATATTTTAAAAATCAAATGGCATTGACAATGTACTTATCAATAAATGTAAATTGATTAAATGCCATAATCGAAAGACAAATTGTAAAGAAGTGGTAAATTTATACAATGAATTGTTCTTCACCCATAATAAGACAAAAACATGAAATCTTGCTATTTGTGACAACATGGATACATTAGAGGATATTATTCTAAGTGAAATAAGTTAGGGAGAGAAAGACAAGTGCTATGTAATTTCACTTTCATGTGGAATCTAAAAACTAAAATAATGAACATACAAAACAGTTAGATACAGAGAACAAACTGATGGTTGCCTGATGGAAGGGGTGTTGGGGTTTGGGTGAAAAAGTGAAGGGATTCAGAGGTACAAACTGGCAGTTACAAATTAGTCATAGTGACTTATAGTACAGCATAGAGAATATAATTAATAACATTGTAATATATATACACACATATATAATGTCAGAAAGGTACTAGACATATCAGGTAATCACTTCATAAGTTATATACATGTCTATTCACTGTGTTATCCATCTGAAACTAATAGAATACCATATGTCAACCATAATTGAAAACTAAAAAACATTAAAAATCTTTACTGTCAATTGTATTAAAAAATAATATAGCTATTTGTGTTTCCATTCTGTAGTCTACTGCATATATCATAAGTAAAACTGATATATGCAAATTCCCCAATTTAAATAAAAAAATAAAATATGCATGAAAATAAAAAAATTATGATTCAGACAAAAGGAAAAAGCAGCCAATAGAAACCATTCCTATATATATCTGTGTGTGTGTGTATATATATATATATATATATATATATATATATATATATATATATTATTGATTTTCCACAGAGAGGAAGGGAGAGGGATAGAGAGTTAGAAACATCGATGAGAGAGAGACATTGATCAGCTGCCTCCTTCTGCACGCCCCCCACTGGGGATGTGCCCGCAACCAAGGTACATGCCCCCCACCGGAATCGAACCTGGAACCCTTGGGTCCGCAGGCCGACACTCGATCCACTGAGCCAAACTGGTTAGGGCAGAAACCATTTTTGAGGAATCCCAGACATTGGTCTTAGTAGATAAAGACTTTAAATTAGTTATCCTAATATATAAAAAGCCAGGGGCCGTAACAACCGAAGCTACCAGACGGACGACCGAACAGCACGCTAGGGAGTTGGGGGAGCGGGACCCCGCCTGGGTTGGGGGTGTGGCCGGCCTTCAAACCACAGGTGGCCCTAGCCCAGGCCAGCCAGGGCTCCAGCGGGGGCCCCGCCACAGTCAGGGTCGTGGCCGGCCTTCAAACCACCGGCGACCCTGCGTCTGTTCCGGGCCTACGGCCACGATCTCCCCGAGAGCGACGTGGAAGCCTCCCGTGTCTGGCTGCCAGTGTCCAGGAGGTGGGAGTGCGTCCACCGTCCACGAAAAGGTAGGACCATCGAACTGTTCACAGCCTCAGTGCAGGCACAGGTCCGTGGCTGACGCGTGGAGGCCAGACCAGAACAAAACAGCAGAAACCTCGGCAGGTGCAGCTGCAGCCCACGCGGGCCTGGCCAGTGTAGAAAGTGCTATCTTCTCCCGGGTCCTGTGCTGGCACCGCTGCCTCGCTCACCCACAAGCCCTCCTGAGTGCCGACAGCGAAGTGTGTAGGGCACCCTGCAGGAGTTGTGCCATTCTGGGTGCTTTGCCCAAAGACACCCTTTGGGATGAATTCAGAGCCACATCTCACTTCCCATGAGACTGGAAGAGCCATGTAAAAGGAATTTGACAAAAGCTTTCCACATCTCTTTATTCTTTTGAATCTATAAAGCGAGCTTTAAAAAAACATTCGGGCCACCTGAGAGAGAATGCACGTTCTGGCCAGAGCATGCAGGATTCTTCTGCCCAACAGGTTAAAGGAAGCAGAGAGCTGGCACAGGGGAAATGGCCCTGGTGCCCTACGAGGGGACCGAGGGAATGGGGTTGCAGAAATTCCACAAGCCTCTTGCCACCTTCTCCTTTGCAAACCACACCATCCAGATCCTCCAGGACTGGAGGCAACTGGGAGTCGCAGCCGTGGATTGGGATGCGGTAGGAAAATCCTGTGGGGGGCGGGGGGAGGTGGGCAGGGGGAGGTGGGCTCTGAAAACATCAGCAATTGATTATAAGACTGGTCTTTATTTAAAAAGAAATAAAAGAACAATTTTTGTTGAGATATAATTCATTTACTGTACATGTCACCTAAGGTGTACAATGAACTGTTGTTTTTTTTTAAAGTAAATGCAGAGTGGTACAACCATCACCATGCTCAATTTTTAAATATTCTACCCACTAGAATCACTTTCCTGATCATCTTCCCCAAAATAGATTGCATTTAAGGTGGGTAAAGGAAAGTTGAGGGAAGTTAAAATAGTGCACAAAGGATTTTGTAAAATGACAAAGCCCAAAGTGAAGATCATATGTTTTCTTTTTTTAAAAATATTCTTTTTATTGATTTCAGAGAGAAAGGGAGAGGGGGAGAGACATAGAAACTTCAATGTTAAGAATCACTGACCAGCTGCCTCCTGCAGGCCCCTACTGGGGTTCGAGCCCGCAACCCAGCCATGTGCCTCTGACCTTCAGTCCATAGGCCTATGCTCTCTCCATTAAGTCAAACCAACCAGGGCCATGTGTTTTCTTTAAGTTCTGCGTGGTTGTAATGGCCCCCAAATCTATACTAAAAAAAGGGTAATATGCTAATTAGAGTGGACGTCTTCTTCTAATTCCGAGGCTCAGGCAGCCATAGCCGACTGCAAAGGGCTGAGGTTCAGGCTGGCAGTAGCGGCCCAGTGGGGTAATGGGGGCAGTGCCTTCCCCTAATCTGCCAGATCGCCTCCAGCAGAGGGAGGCCAGACTGGGGGTCAAGGCAGAGGCAGTTAGGGGCAATCAGGACAGCAGGGGGACAAGTTAGGGGCAATCAGGCTGGTAGGGGGCCAAATAAGGGTTGATCTCTCTGGTAGGGGAACAAGGTAGGGGCAATCAGACCAGCAGAGGAGCTAGGGATGATTAGGAAGGCTGGCGAGCAGTTAGGAGCCAGAGGTCCCAAATTTTGACAGGGATGTCCGACTGCAGGTTTAGACATTCAAACCGGCAGTCAGACATCCCCTGACAGGTCCCAGATTGGAGAGGATGGAGGCTGGGCTGAGGAACCCCCTTCCATGTATGAATTTTGTGCACTGGGCCTCTAGTCTTAAATATGTGCAAAGAACTAAAGCAAAACATGTAAAGAACTAAATGAAAGCATGAAAACAATATCTCACCAGAGAATATGAATACAGAAATAAAAATGTTAAACATATATCAGAGAAAATATGTACTTTAAAAGTACAAAAGTAGAAATAAAAAATTCACTAGCAGGCCCTAACAGCAGTTTTGAACAGGCAATATAAAGGATCAACAAACTTCAAGAGAGATGAATTGAGATTACTGAGTCTGAGGAACAGAAAAAATAAAGAATTAAGAAAAATGAACTAAACCTGTAGGAAACCTAAATTAGTATTAATATATTCATAATGTGAATCCCAAAAGGACAGAGTATAATTTGGCAATTCCTCAAAGTTCTAAATATCAAGTTATCATATGACTCAAAAATTCCTGCCCTGGCAGGTGTGGCTCAGTTGTGTGAGCATATTCCCATGTTCAGAGTGGTTGCTGGTTTGGTTCCCAGTCAAGGCACAAGCCCAGGTTGTGGGCTCCATCCCTGGTAGGGGGCATATAGGAGGCAGCTGATCAGTGTTTCTTTCTCACATCAATGTTTTGTTTTCTCTCTCTCTTTCCCTTTCCTTTCCTCTCTCTCTAAAATACATAAAAACATATCTTAAAAAGAAATTCTATGCCTATGTCTATACCTAAGAGAAATTAAAAGATGTCTATACAATTGAATAGTATTCAGATGTAAAAAGGAAGTATGATATATGCTACAGTATAAATGAACCTTGAAAACAGGCTAAACGAAAGGACCCAGACAGAAAAGGCATATATTACATTATTTTATTTGCATAAAATTCTCAGAACATGTAAATCCATAGATTTCAAAAGTAGATTAGTGGTTGTCTAGGGATGGGGTGAGGGAAAAATTGGGTATAACTGCAAATAGGAACATGGCTTTTTTTGTGGTAATGAAGGTATTCTAAAATAGGTTGTGGTAACAGTTGCCAAATCTTTTTTTTAAATTAAATCTTTATTAATCAGATTATTACATTTGTCTCTTGTCTATTTTTTCCCCTCCACAGCTCCCCTTCACCCCGTTCCCACCACTCCCTCTACCCTTATCTTTCCCCCCAATTAATGAGTCCATAGGTGTATGATTTTTGTCCAGTCACTCCCTGTACACCCCTTACCCCTTTCCCCCTGAGAATTATCAGTCCACTCCCTTTCTGTGCTCCTGATTCTAGTATATTCACCAGTTTATTCTGTTCATCAAATTTTTAATTCACTCAATTCTTAGATTCACTTGTTGATAGATATGTATTTGTTGTTCATAATTTTTTATCTTTTACCTTTTTCTTCTTCCTCTTCTAAAAGAATACCTTTCAGCATTTCATATAATACTAGTTTGGAGTTGATGAACTCCTTTAGTTTTTTCTTATCTGTGAAGCTCTTTATCTGCCCTTCAATTCTGAATGATAGCTTTCCTGGATAGAGTATTCTTGGTTGTAGGTTCTTTCTATTCATCACGTTGAATATTTCTTGCCACTCATGTCTGGCCTGCATCGTTTTTGTTGACAAATCAGCTGACAGTTGTATGGGTGCTCCCTTGTAGGTAATGAACTGTTTTTCTCTTGCTGCTTTTAATATTCTCTCTTTGTCTTTTGCTCTTGGTGTTTTAATTATGATGTGTCTTGGTGTAGTCCTCTTTGGATTCCTTTTATATGGGGTTCTGTGTGCTTCCTGGACTTGTAAATCTATTTCTTTGACCAGATGTGGGAAGTTTTCAGTCATTATTTCTTTAAATAGGTTATCAGTATCTTGCTCTCTCTCTTCTGGCACCCCCACAATTCTGATGTTAGTACCCTTGAAGCTGACCCAGAGGCTCCTTACATTATCTTCATATTTTTGGATTCTTTTCTCTTCTTGCTTTTCCAGTTGAGTGTTTTCTGATTCTTTATATTTCAAATTTTTGACTTGATTTTTGCTTTCCGCTAGTCTGCTATTAGGTCTCTGTTTAATATTTTTTATTTCAGTCAGTGTGTTTAATTTCTATTTGGTCCTTTATCATCTCTAGTTGGATCTTTTGCATCTCTAGTTGGTCTTTTTGCATCTCCTTTTGGGACTCGATAACTTTATCCAACTTTTCTGGCATATTCTTGAAAAACCTTATAAGCGTGGTTTTGAACTCTATATCCAGTCGTTTTTTTTCCCTCCATTTCTTTTGTTTGTGATCCCTTTCCTTGTCTCGGCATTTTTACTATGCCAAGAGAACTTCTGTGTTGGATTCAGCCTTATGATACCAGACTTGAAAAAGCGCAAAAGCTTCTCTGTTGAGCTTGGGATGCGTGGAGTCTCAGGGCTTAAGGGACCGCCTTGCCTTCCAGTTGGGCCCGCCCTCCACGGCCCCTGAGTCTCACGTGACTGGGTAATCCCTGGAGCAGTCCTTGTTCGCGTGCACCCTCAGTGCCTCTAGACTGCTGCGTTTCCGGCTCCCCTGCACTACAGGACCACACGAGTCTGGGTCCCCAGGGTTTCACCCAAAACTAGGGTTTAGTGAAGTCAGAAGTGGCACAGTTGGGAGGGTCTGTCTCCTGCCCACTCGCAAAAGCCAGCGGCACAATCAGCAGTCTGTCCTCTGCGGCGCAGTGCCGTGCGTGCCACCAGGCCTCCGATCGCCTGCGATTCCCCTAAATTTCCATACACTTCTCCCTTTTCACAGTCCAAACTCCCCCTGTATGAGTTTCGGATGGATCTGGGGTTTAGTGTCGTAAGATAAGGGGTTCAATGGCATTGGGAGTCTCCATTTCCGTCCCGCCAGAGAAAGCCAGCCATGTTTGCCGTCACTTGCTCTCTTCACGCGTGTGTCTCTGTACCTCAGCTTTTTGCAGCTCCTCTGGGTCTCCGTGAGCCCCTCTCTTTCCCTCTAGTTCTAGAATTTCCACTCTGCCAGCTTTCCTGTGGTTCTGGATGATGTCTTTTAGTTGTATTTTTGAAATTGTTGTGCGAGGCAGCAGTGTAGGTGTTTACCTATGCCGCCACCTTGGATTCTCCCTGCCAAATCTTTTAATAACTACAAACCATTGGATTGTACACTTTATTTTTTGCATTTTGTGACAGAATTTTTCATTGAGGCAACATTGGTTATTAACATTATGTAAGTTTCATGTATGCAACATTATAATTTGCTATCTGTATACATTATAGTGAATTCATTACCAAATGTCTAGTTTCCATTTGTCACCATACATTTGGCTTCCTTTACCCATATCTTCCATACTCAGCTTCCTTATCCCACCAGTAATTAACAAGCTGTCATTTGTATCTTTGACTTTGTTGTTGTTTTGTTCCTTTTTTTATTTTATAATCTACAATGAGTGAAATCATATGGTTTTTGTCCTTTTCCAAATGGTTTATTTCAGTGAGCATAATATCCTCAAGATCCTAAAGAGTATTATGCTCAGTGAAATAAGTCAGTCAGGGAAAGACAAAATCCATATGATTTTACTTATATTTGGAATCTAAGGAACAAAAATAAATAAACATAACTGAAACAGATTCAGGGACACACAGAGAGAACTGTGTCCAGAAGGGAGAGGGGTTGAAGGGATGGATGAAAAGGCTGTTGGGATTAAGAAGCACACATTGAATAGTCAGTCATAGGGAGGTAAAACACAGGAGAGGGAAAATAGTCAATAATATTGTAATAATTGTGTGTGGTGTCATATTCTAGATTTATTGGGGTGATCACTTAGGAAGATATAGAATGACCAATCACTGGATTATATGCCTGAAACTAATATAATATTGCATACCAACTATAATTGAAAAATTGAAAAAATATTTAAAGTAAAAATATTAGTAATATCCAAAGATTACAGCAACAAAATGATTAATATTACAAAAATGAATGAATGAATATATGTTAAAATGTACATATCATATCTCTATCCACTTTATCTGTCAAAAGACACTTAAGTTGTTTCTGAATGGTGCACTTAAAGTCAGTAAATTATGGTATGTGAATATTAATATGATATAAGAATTATTTCTATTTCTGCACTCTAGAGGCATAATTTCCAATTTTAATCTTAAGTCTCCTTTTGAATGCCTCAAAGATGGCTCAAAGATAGTATTCCAAATTGGATTCAGGATCTACAACCTCCCCTCTTGTTCCTATTAGAGTTCCCTATCTTATTGCACAACTCCATTCTCTTATTCAGTTGCATATTTCAGAAACTCAAGAGTCAGTCTTTATATTTCTCTCTTATAACTAAGTTCTCCCCATTCTACTTTGCAGGCATCTCTTTTACCCACTTTTGTGCACCTCCACATCACCACCATAGCAAGTCTAGAGCATTTTAATTGTCTCATAACTAATCTTCCTATATCCATTTGTAGCCATTTCAAGGCTGTTGTCCAAATTGATTCAGGGTATATTTTCGTGATGCAAATCTAGTCATGCCACCTACAACTTAGCCTATGGACACAGATTGTAAAACCCTACAAGTAATGACTCATCTGCTTATTCAGACTTTTTCTTCTGATAACAAGTTAAAAGAAAAAAATCAGCAAGTAGATGGCAAAATGTATTAATCAGATATGTGTTTCAATGTGTTTAAAAAATATCTATGTGTGGAATACACCACTATTCTGATTTCATGAATAAGTAGGCAAATTAGAGTTATTGCATTAAAATGGATTTTTCAGTATTTTAAAGACAGAACTTAATAGTATTACTGAGTGACTTTGATTATAAATTTATATTTCAGTTAAAGAGATAGAAACTCAAATTTTATTTTTTCCATATTTTTGAAAGTAGAGGAAACCCTTTTTCAAATGAAATCTTGTTAGGGAGCCCAATGTGAAGTGGGAAAATTAGTTGCCTTGGTGAAAGGGTAGTGGGACTACTGTTAGCTGGATGCCCCTCTCAGCTTCTGACCTATATTCCAAATCATCTAAGGAACACAGTTGAAATCCACTGGCTTAACCTATTAAACATTGTTTTTTTAAAAAAGAGTGATGCCATGGTTTTGTGTTTTTCCATTTGCATTAACATTGTTTTCTTAAAATATTTATCTTTGGGAATCTTTCATGTACCTATTTTATGTGACCAACACTATCTCCATTCCTCTTTTTCTCTTCTAGTTCTTTCGTGTTGATTTATATTAATTTTCATTCCTTTCCTGGCTATCTGAACTGTATTCATTTATCCTCTGAGAATCACCTCAGGGGTTCTCCATGAGTTTACAGAAAAATCCATCATTTGAGGTGCACCTTTTCATTTGGTAAGATGAATGGTGCTTTCATCTTACTGTTTACCCTTTTATGACCCTGTAAGTGCTGTTGATTTGCCCATGGAGCACAGAGATAAGCACATAAATGCCAGTCCTCACAGAGTCTCACTGTAATCTTCCACACAGATGACATTTTTTTCAAATGTCTGGCTTCCATTCCTCCAACTTTCCCCCATGTTCAAGTACTACTGTCTCCAATAGTGTGCTGGTGAATGTTTAATAACTGTCTTTCTTAGGGGGATGGAGTGGAGCCCTGATTTATAGCATTTGTCTATTTTGGTGGTATTTGCACTCTGGCTAATTTCAAACTACCCATGTTGTTACCGAACAGTGAAGTGAGGAAGAGATGTGGGGTGGCAGAGTACTAAATACTATTTTTACATACAGATACAATAAATGGAGGTAACTTCAAAGGGTAGGTAATAATACAATAATTAGGAAGCGAAGAGTTTTGAATATTTATTTATTATTTTTAAATATATTTTTATTGATTTCAGAAAGGAAGAGAGAGAGAGAGAGAGAGAGAGAGACAGAGAGAGAGAGAGAGAGTTAGAAACATCAATGATGAGAGAGAATCCTTGATTGAGGTCTTCCTGCATGCTCCACACTGGGGATCGAGCCTGCAACCTGAACATGTGCCCTGACTGGGAATCGAACCCTGACTCCTAGATCATACATAGGTCGATGCTCAACCACTTAGCCATACTAGCTGGGCAGAATACTTATTTTTTTAATATAATTTATGTGAACACAAGTTTTAAAATTTAACTTTTTTTAAAATTGGTTTTTCACAGAGACGAAGGGAGAGGGACAGAGAAGAGAGCTAGAAACATCGGTGAGAGAGAAACATCAATCAGCTGCCTCCTGCACACCCCCTACTGGGGATGTGCCCGCAACCAAGGTACATGCCCTTGACCGGTATCGAACCCGGAACCCTTCAGTCCGCAGGCCGACGCTCTATCCACTGAGCCAAACCAGTTTTGGCTAAATTTAACTCTTAATGTCTGTGACAACTGTCTTGAAAGATTCCTGACAATTTATCGCTCAGCCCTAATACCCTGACATGAGCCAGCTCCAGCACTGTGCTGACTATTGGCCAGTAACTGCAGGGGGTAAAGAAAGACATGGGAGATGTTTTCCTTGGTGTGAAAGAACAGTGAAATGTAGAGATGACAAGTGGGCTTAGCACGCAGTTATTAGTAATTTGAAGGGCAATGTTAACATAGAACTCTGAAATTTTGTTATGCAAAGTGTCCTATAGTCCATTAGCAATATACACTGTGGGCAAAGAAGGGAGGTGTGTTAGATTTTATTCCATATATTTTTAAATCTCTTTCATAAGCTTATTTTCCTATTTAAACAGTAGAGGAGTAAATGGGAGTAGCAGATAGATTTGACTCCCATTTCACATCTATACACCATATGCCAAGACCCCCAAGTAGTTCTTGTGGTCTTTCCAGATAACAGAGACACCCACCTCTCTTTCAGTGTCTGCTCCTACATCCCAGAACCCTGCTTTCCACACCTCATTCTGGCCCTCTGCCTCAGTGGTCCTGAGGGTGCACTACAGAATGTCACTTAGGACCTGCCTGGCATCCTGAAGAGCTTGCAATTGATTTCATGATCTTGTCCCCGTTAATCCTTGATTCTATACTCTACCCTGTGATATCTACTCCCACTGCATTTGGTGGCTTCTAGGTTCTGCAGGCATCAATATCATATTTTTTTCCTCTCTGCTCAGTCTGTGTCAGGCTCCTATGTCATGGGGAAAAGACATGTTTTACATAACCCAAGGCTCCAAGAATCTTTCCTGACCAGTTGAAACTTTCAGTTGCCTGTCCTCATTTTCATAATTTTTTCTCTCCTGCCAGGCATGTGGGAGAGATTCAGAAGTTATTCACAATTCCAAAGAGATATTCTAGCAGAGAATGCCTTCAGTTTGTGATCAAGTGCTAGTTCTGTCATACTGTATGCAACCTATATAGTCTCTCTTTAGGAGGGTTAAAATTTGAGGGCAAAAATATTCTATCAGTTATTTTTTACATCATTTCCCCAACCCTTAGAAAATATACTTTTTTAGCCAAAACTAGTTTGGCTCAGTAAATAGAGCATTGGCCTGCGGACTAAAGGGTCCCAGGTTCGATTCTGGTCAAGGGCATGTACCTTGGTTGCGGGTACATCTCCAGCAGGGGGCGTGCAGGAGGCGGCTGATGGATGTTTCTCTCTCATCGATGTTTCTAACTCTCTATCCCTCTCTCTTCCTCTCTGTAAAAAGTCAATAAAATATATGTAAGTCAATAAAAAAGAAAATATACTTTCTTAAATCTCTAGAAAATTAGAAACTAAGGTGACTTTCCATTGCCTTTTGAAATAAACTTATTGGTGTTAAACAGAGGCTCAATGTTTCCCATTTATTATGTTCACTCTTCCCTTAAAACAGAACTAGAAGTTGAATTTTCAGTACTTGGATGACAAACTGTCCTAAGCCCTGAAATGAGGCTGAAATGAGGGGACACTTCTACCAGGCACAGGTCCTGGGACTTCCAGGAAGATAAATAGTAAATGCAGAGACAAAAAGATGTTTGCTGGAGCTGCTGCTGCTACTTGATGAAAGGGAAGAGTTGCACATTTTAGTTTTTAATTTTCAAATTACCTTTGACTTTGGCAGGTGTTTGGTTTGCAACACCGGTCCCTAGAGCCCGGGCCTGTCGCTGTTAGTGTTCACAAGAGTATGCACATTGAGAGCAAGGTAAGAACAGGTGAACAGCAGAAGTCATAAAAGGAGATCACCAGGAAAATGATACTTGGAAAAACAATTCTATAAAAGTATATCCAGATACCATTGATGACGTGTACACATAAGGAACTGTTTGACATTGAAACTGGGACTCATAACTATTGGACAATGATAGTGGGACTCAAACATTTTTTGTTCTTATAGGTTTATTTCTACCCTACAGAGGCAAGATGTTTTTAAAGAAAAGAATTGGGGGGAAGAAGTGGGGAGACAAACAGATACAGAGGCAAAGAAACAATGAATAGACTGTCATACTAAAGTGGGATGGTAGGGGAGGTTAGGGAGGAGGGGGTCTGTAAGAGATCAATGGAAGGACTTTATGCATGTATGTAAGCATAGCCAATGGCTACAGGACATTGGCGGGGGTAGGGGGCGGAGAGACAGGTGAGGGCATGTATTGTGGGGCGGTGGGGAAGGCTGGGGGAAGGTCAACAGAAAAAAAAAGGAGACATATGTACTACTATTTGTAATACTTTAAACAATAAAAATATATATTTAAAAAAATAAATAAAAAAGGGGGGGGAGTATCTATGAGTTTGTTAAACATGGCATTTTTTTCTGACTTCAAAGCCGTGATCATTTTCTGTATATGTGGCCTTGGGTGGGCCTGCTGGTACAACCTTATTTTAGATTCCAGTACATAGTGATATTCAGCCTAACTTTGGAAAAACGTTAGTTCCCCCAATTCTTTGTAGATCACAAAATTAACGTTAGCCCTGTCCTATTCTATGGTATTACCCATCCATACTCCTAGACCTTCCCACCTACACTTACAGTTTATTTTATTTTTTAAAATTAGGTTTATTGAGGTGAGAGTGATTAATAACATTATGTAATTTCAAGAGTACAATTTTATGATATATCATCTGTATATTGCATTGTGTGCCCACTATCCAAAATCAAATCTTTCATCACCATATATTTGACCTCCTTTACCCTCTGGTAACCACCACACTGTTGTCTGTGTCTGTGAGTTTTTGTTTCTTATTCGTTCATTTGTTGCTTTTCGTTTTATATCCCACATGAATGAAATCATATGGTTTTTAACTTTTCCTGTCTGACATTTCGCTTAGCATGATACTGTTGCGATCCATTCATGTTGTCACAGATGGCAGTATTTTATCTTTTCTTATGGTTGAATAGTATTCCATTGTATATATGTGTTACAGAAAACAGAATGCTTGTGACCAGAGGAAAGGGGGATGGAGAGGGGGGAGGTGAAGAAATTAAAGGGGGCTAAATATATGGTAACAAAAATAACCAGTCTTTGGATGCTGAGCATACAATGGCGTATACAGATGACACATTATAGAATTGTTACACTTCAAATTTATGAGTGTTATGAACCAATGTTACCCTAATAAATTTAATTAAAAGAAATAAAGTCATAGAAAGTAAAGTGGTCCTTTTGAATGCAAATTTGATGAACATCAAAACATTGGTTTTCTGGAGTCTGAGAAAGTGGGATGGTGATTTGAACAGTTACATTTACAAGCTTGCTTTTATCTGAGATCTAAGTTCATAGCCTTTGAATGCTGAGGAGAAAAAGTATGAGATATAAAGTTTCCTAAAGAAAAGGAAAGCGAAGGTAAAGAAGATGGAATGTGATTGCTTTACGAATATGGCCAAACAGGAAATGCCTTGAATGGAGACAGAATGGAAGTAACTTCTGCTTCTTGCACGCTGTTTACTTGAAGCATGTTTTATCTTAAACATATCCTTCTGTGTGCTGTTTTCATTATCCTCATTAGGAGATTATGAGAACACTTCTTTAAAAGTTCTTGTCTTTCATTCCCTGGGGATTCATCAAATGCTAGATTAATGTAGAAGGGCAAATCATATTAGAAAATAATTTTTTCTTTACTGAATCACAGGCAACATTACTTTAAAAATGTTCTTAGGAGAGAATAGGTCTTTTCACAGGGGTAACACTTCATATTTTAGATGAAAATGTGCATTTAATTAAATTTCATATGACAATCATAGTATATTATTTAAATACCAAATGAGGACTAAAATCACATTTAATTGTGATTGAAAAAAATATAACAGATATATACCCAGGAAACAGCTGTTAAACATCACCCAGATTTCTTTGATCAGCTTTGTTTTCCCCAAGCATTTCACATTTCCCAGTTGTAAGCAGCCTGGTTTTAAGAACTATTTCATACACTCCCACACATGCACACACACACACACACACACACACACACACACACCACTGATGTATTGATGTTATGACAATACATTTTATTTAAATGAATGACAATTTTAAGACATTTATCAGCAATTCAAAATGATAACAGCAAAATAAAGCCTGTATTTTCCATGTCTGCATGGGTTTCTTTATTATGCTGCATCATGTTAAACCCAAGACTACCTAGATTAGATCATGTACGGGTCCTGTTGAAGAGGGAAAAGGGGAGAGGTAACTAGACCTCAGATGAATATTAATAGACAAGGAAACTACAACTGCGTGGTTCACTGTATTCTAAAGGGTTCCGTGATGCCAACTGCCTCCACACAACTGTGGTTGTATTCTGTCAGATCTCTATGGTAGTATGAAAGCATTGGAGTGTACATACTCACTTTCAAAACCACCAACTGATTTAACACTCTGTGAGGGAATGGATTTTGTGTAGCCAAACATGTCAATGCAACTAATCCAGGTGATTCCTTGATTCGGGTGTTGCAAACAAAGCAGCTGCTACCACCAGGTTTGTAGGCAAAATTGCAAAGGGGACAAAATTAGACTTTTCAAGAACTCCCTTCTGCTGTCTGGTGCACTTCACTCACTTTGTGACTTCTCAGAATAGCAGTTTATGTTGGCCTCAGATTCTAAAAGTTCTAATGGCAAACCAACCCCACCCCTGCCTGTAATATTGTGCCTGAATCTATTCTTCTTTAGAAGTCTGCTATTCTGCAGCTATTTTTCTTTCCGCTTCTAGGCCCCTCCTGACCAAAGTCCTGTTCATTAACATCCAAACAAGGACAACCTGTTTGAAATAACTCACACCAATAGAACAAACTGGCAGCAGTTATGAAGGGGAGCCAGGCAAATGGATCTCCCCCTTCCCCTTAGCGCTTGCTTCTTCCTTCTCTTTTCTCCCCTCCGCCTCTGCCTCTCCTTTGTTCTAGAAAAGCAACCTAGGGCTTCTGGGTAAGAATGTGATGTCTGCACCAGTGTCTAATTCCTCTTCTTCAAGAGCCCCATTAAAATGACCGATAGATATAAAAATTCAAACAAAACAAAACAAAACAAACGTCACCAAGTGCTGACGCATGGGAAGGCCGAACCATGCACACCAGATCTCCAAGAATGTCTGTTAGATGAGATCAATCGAAAGAAAAGGCAAATTCCTGACTCACCCTCAGCGGAAGAGGGGCAGCTTGCAGACAGGGTAAGTGGCAGGCACACAGGCAGAAACCTGCTAATAGCCCTTAGGTTAAAGGAGCCAGGGACTACATGAGGTTAAACCATCAGGAGGTCAGGAGCACATCTGGATTCCTTCAGTGTGTTTGAAAAGTATAAGCTGCTCCCTGGGGGAAGCTGGCGCAGGCTTCCTCCAGCCCATGAGGCAGCCTGCTAGGGGACAAGGGCTGCGATGGACTTTTTTTGTTCTCGGTCTTAAATGCATCTCGGCATATTTCTCAAGGATACTTTTTGGAAGGAGAATTACCTTGCACAAGGCTATGAGCATTTTTGTAACTGATCGGAAAAATTACTCTATATAAAAAGATTGTGTCAGTTTATACTTCCACAAAGCAGCAAACGGCTATACCCTTTCACCAACCGTCACCAATTTTGGACACTAATAATAAATGAGAAATGACAACTCATAGTTATTTACCTTGTGGTTGAGTATTAATAAACTTGAATTATTTTCTCTTTTAATGTGCAGGTATTTCTTCTTTTTGAATTGTCTTTGCCCATTTTTTCATTTTTTTTTCATTTTGGGGCCCACATATTTCATATTGATTTGTGAAATCCGTACCTACAAGGGAAGACACCACCTTCAGAAAAACAAGTAATGCCAGTTCTTTATTCCCATGTTTAAAGTAGAAAAAAAAATCTGGCTTCTAAGGACTGGACAATAGAAATGCACCCAAGTAATCAAACTCAGCGCTAAGACTTCCCGTGGTAATTTATTGCCTTGTTCCAGGCTTTTTTCTTTGGCCTGATGGTTTTTAGAAGTTGTCCTGATTCCATTCTGCTTTTATAATAATAATGATTATTATTTCTAGTATGGGTACCTGGGTCCAGATTCAGATTTTGTGAGCCTCAACTCGGATTTTGTCTGGTAAGTGGAGAGAACGGGACACTTTCAGAGAATGCCTCAGAAAGAGTAGGATGGATGCTTGCCATATGTATGCTCATCTCTTTATTTTCTCCAGCAATATTAACAGAACCTGGGAGACAAAAACTATGATTTTCCCATCTCTTTATCACCCGCCTTACAGCCTCACAAGAAGCCACAAGATGGGCACTTGATATATAAAAATTGATAAGCAAGTTTTAAGAGACCGAGGAGCATGGCCCTAAGTGACAAAGACAAATGAGCAGGGAGCAGAGAGCCCCTGAAAGGAGAGGACTCTACCGGTAAGAAACCAAAGATAAACATTGCCTGTTTTATAGCTTTGCTTCAGAAGACATACCTTCCCGAGCGGGCAGAGCTCACTCCCCACTTAAACAAACACATTCTATATGGCTCACAAGGAGCGTTCACAGTCACGGGCTGCAGCCCAGCACTACTTGGTTTCCTGTTAACCGCCACGTTCAAAATGGTCATGTAACTCTCTCCCTGCAGCCTGTGACTTTAAAATGACTCACGCTGGCTGAGCAGAAGACTGGGTCCACCGTGTCCTCTGAGCTCCCTATGGCCCTTGAATGTGACCGGCTGTCTTTGAGCGAAGTCATTTCATTCTGAGAACAGAAAAGAGTGGCTTATGTGGAATACCTGCCTATCTTATTCTTCACTTACTTCTTTACTGATTTTGAAAAGTGTTTTATAGATGGCGCTTGCCCAGGGGGAAACTCACGTCCTGGGGGCATTGCTCTCATCCCATTTGAAGACCCTAATGAAATGGGCTGGTTTCAGGGCTGTAGCAGCTTGCAGTGCTGCACAATTGAATTTCACTCTCTAATGAGTTCCCTTAAATCTGCCATCAGATGACTTTATTGACTTTCAAATCATAATTAAGCAATACTCACTTTCCGTGGTTGTTTTGATTCCCTCCTCCCTCCATCTTCCCCCAACCCCCCCCCCCCAAATTCTGTAATTGAATGTCTGGACCCCAACCTAAGTCATGAATTCTGACAGATAACCAGACACCAGCAGGGACACTGTGTCTCCTTGTCACTTCTGAAAGAAATATTAATGGGGAGGGGGGTGAGTGGCAGAATGTGGGGGATGACAGGATGGTGAAAAAAAAAAACTGCCTAAAGTATTTTCCAGAAGCACTTGATGTCTTAAAAAGGTAAATAGGAGGAAAGCACCCTTCAATGGGTAATTTACACTCTCTGTGACATTTTTATTATTTTTCAATTAGAGGAGGTGATAGAACATTTGGTTACCTTCTAGACCAGTAAATTCTCCAGCTCAGAAAGTCTTGGCTTCATTAGAAGCACATGATGGTTAAAGTTGTAGATAAAGAAGTTTAAATCAGTTGCCACCTTTTTTTTTTTTTCTTGTTTGAAAACCAAGATAAAATCCTGTGATAAATGAGCAATCAGGCAAAGACCTCATTATTTTTTCTAAAGGCTACGTTCTCTTCAGGGCCCTCCATCATTTAAATTTCATTTTCACACTGTCTGAGTTGAAAAGATATTGCATATTGTAACATATATGTGTATATATATCACATTTTAACATATATGGGCATGAACGTGCACATACACACACCACAGCCTGCATACCTTTTGTAAGTAATTCTCAAAGAATTCCCAGAAATAGGGATCACAGTTAAGAATCAGGTCTTTACACCTAGGGCATGCAGATAAGTCAATTAATTAGTGAGGTGGTCTTTATTGGGCAGAGGCCGGGAGCCCCATTTTCCCGATAGAAGATTTGTGGCCCAGAGGAAATTAATATCAGTTGGACATGAGGGCTAATTGCACAGAGGCCACTTAAAAGCAATTAACATCCTTTCCTCTAAACCTAGGTTTCTGCTCTCCAGACCTCATTTTGTTATAATCACATGTCCTTTGTAACCCCTGCCCCACCAGGCAGGGCTGTGTATTCTGTGGCAGTGTAAGTTCTCTGAGCCTCAGTTTCCTATTTTGGGCTATGGGAATGGTGCTGTCTTCTACTGCTGAAGTCCTCAGCACGTTGGCTGGATCAGAGTAACATTTTAGGTCAGGAATGCCAAAATAAAACAGTATTAGGAATGGTAATCAGGATTTCATGTTTGCAGATGAGAAACCCCCTAGGCTTGGGACCCCAGCAGTGTGCTGGTCCTAATGGGGAGCTAGCAGAGGTCACCTTTGCTCCCCTACCGCACTGTGACATAATGACAGGGGGAAGCTCAGAGCAGGAGGCAGCCCCAGGTTTGTGCAGAATATGTCAGGACACAAGGCTGGGGGCCTGGCTGGTGCACACAGACAGACCTGGCCATGCAGTTTAGGTTTGGATGATCTTAGACCGCTTCTCCGGGCACCTTGCACTCTACATTGGAAGCACACCTTGAGAGGACTTATGTTCGAGTTCAAAGGAGGGATGGTGACTAAATAAAAATGTCCCTCCCAGTTTGTGGCTCCCTCTATTTTCTCTTGAAATGAGAAGCTGTCCAGAGGCAGAGAACTTCAGGGAGGTGACTGGAAAGGGTAGTGCCAGAGGGAATGGAGGCAGGGTCAACCACAGACTAACCAAGTAGGTGGAAGATCTCTGGACCTTTGTCATCTGGTTGAAGCTGGTCGGTCACCCCTTAAATCAGTGCCTGAGGCTGGGTCTTGGTGGTTTGAGGATGTGCCTCTGTTCGCCACTACTGTATGGAGAAACGGCTTGGAGTTATCATTTAAATGACTGTTATTTAAATTATCCCTTGATTAGAATTTGAGTGGTTTGAGTCTAGGGTCTGAAGTGGATATAGTAGAGTCCATAGTGTAGCCACCTAGGCCCCTTGGAGGCTGGTGGGGGTGATGAGGTGTCTTCTCCGGCATAGCTTCCCTTCAGACTTAGGCAAAAAATAGTTATGTAGGCATATTACCCAAACAGATACTTTGTACTCTTTGTTCAAACAGAACCCTGTGTGTGGTCCTTCAGTGAACTGAGATTGTAAATTAATTCTTTCCTGTTAAACTATTCCCAAAATCTCTTCTGAAAAGTAGATCAGAAGGTCTCTTGGCTGCTCCACTTGGAGAAGCACAGAGCAGAGAAGGTAACAAGCAGGCTTGGCAGCCCGTCAGACCTTGGTGCAAGTTCTGGGGCCTCCATTTGGGTGTGGGAGTTTTGGAAAGTGACTTCACCTCTCTAAGCCTCAGCTTTCCCCTCTCTTAGTTCGGAAGTTTGCTAGGAGGATGGGAGCAGGTGCAGTGATTGCCCTTAGCACAGAAACAATGAGCACAGTAGGTGTTCAATATAAGGCAGCCTTTAATGCTGACAATGCTATTATCACTAGTCTGCCTGTTCCGTGAGTCCCAGGAATGGAACAATTTATTAGATTGTACATTGGGATAAAAAGGGAAAGCAATTGAACATTGTAAGGCAGCAGGGCCAGCAGTGGGCTGAGCTTCAGGTATTTCACCTTTCTTGGTCCTCACCAGTTCCTGCCAGTTGGGTCTCACTGGGCATTGTGTGTAGGGAGAAAGGAGGCTCATATTGATGAGGTGGCATACATATTCAATTAGCTGGGAAGTAAAGGGCCAGGATTCAGACCCAGGTCTATTGGACATGACAGGCCATTCTATATTTACCAAGATTGCAGTGGCCTTCCCTCCCAGAGTTCAGCTAAAGGGTAGCCTGTTCCACTGGAGTCATCCCACTTGGCTCATGTGATTTTCCAAGGATAGAATCCTTCCCTTTCGCCAAGTCCTTCCTTTTCCTTATTAATATATCTTCATTCTTTCCTAAGTGAATTGAACTCTGACTTTTCTGACCTTCAGCGCTGGGCTAACAACCTTTCCCAAATCCCCTGCTCACACACCTCCATCGGCACATATGCCCCTCTGAGTTGGAATTATCTGTTTATAGACCTGTTTTCCCACTGGACTGTCAGCTCCTTGTGGGCCATATTCATCTTTTCACTGATACATAGGGTCTGACCATAATAGAAGCTCAATAAATGTTCATTAAATTAAACTCAACTTATAATTGTGTGTTCAATCTCATGTCCCTTTGTTCCTTTATCTATAAAAGGAAAAAGAATGATTCTGCTTTGATTATGGCTCATCTGGATATCTATTTAATAAAAACTTCATTCCTAAATGTTCATTAAAAAAAAAACAACAACAGGAAACATTGACCAAGTGTAGCTCCAAAGTGTATTTAATTAAAAGTTAGATTCCTTGCCCTAACTAGTTTTGGTCAGTGGATAGAGTGTCTGCCTGCAGAGTGAAGGGTCCCAGGTTTGATTCCAGTCAAGGGCATGTACCTTGGTTGTGGGCACATCCCCAGTAGGAGGTGTGCAGGAGGCAGCTGATCAATGTTTCTAACTCTCTACCCCTCTCCCTTCCTCTCTGTAAAAAAATAAAATAAAATATATTCTTTAAAAAGTTAAATTCCTAACCAACACTTCAGGGTTCTCATGTTAAAAAATTATACTCTTTGAAGTAACTGTAGTAAACAAGTATATATACTAGAAAACAACATCTTTGTCACTATCCTCCAAACTCAATCTCCAGATTTAACGTACCACTAACAATCTGAGATATTAGTGATCGTCACTATCTGGTATGCATCCTTTTAGATCAGAGTTGTCCAACAAAACTTTCTTCTGATGGTGGAAATATTCTATGTCTGCACTAACTCATACATGATAGTTAATAGTCATACATGTTTATCCCTTTACATGTGGTTAGTACAACTGAAGAATTGAATTTTTAATTTTAATTAATTTAGATATATATGGAAATAGCTACAAGTGGCTGGTGGCTACCATATTGGACAGCACACTTCTATATCTTTTCTTTGAATAGGCAAGCCTATTCAAAGCCTATGGTCAGTAGAGACATAGATTTTTTAAAACCACATTTTATTTATATTGGTCAAAAAGGAATTCCTGGAAGCTATTATTACCAGGAATTTGGTGGTTTTGCTCATCAGGGTTTGCTTGTTTATAGTTCTGATAGTGGATTTGTCAGTCTGTTCTAGGACCTCTAATGGAGTATGCTAAAAGAGATGTGCACTAACAGGTGTGATATTTGAAGTAGGATTCATGGTATTTAAGTTGTGATCTCTTGTTTCCCTTTTTTCACTTAAAACTCTAAGTATAAAGACATAAAATCAGGTGGGAGAAAAAATTTCTTACTGTAAGTGCTCTAACTATAAGTGATATTTCTTAAGATTGTTATAGAAATCTTTTCTCTAGTGCTTTTTTAACAGCATAAAAGGTCTCAATAATCTGGGATATTTAAGTATCAATAATGCCTATAGCAGGGAATGGACTACATGGTTGTTGCTACGAACTTGATTCTGAGAAATTCTATATTTCATTCATAATGCTAGCAGGATTTTTTTGGAAAAAAAATGACCTTCCTCTTTATGACTGAAATAAAAAGTTATTAAGCAAATATATATAAAATTTTGACCTATAAAACCCCCAATCTACAGAATCAGATCTCCACAGGCAATCCTGATACACAGGTAAGGGAATAATGCCATGGGACCTGTCATAGCAAGAGGAGCGGAAAGCTCCAATAGGTATATGGAAGCAGCAGCTGTGTTCCACCCTTTAGGAAATGGGTCGAGTGCTTGTGTGAGTAGGTTAAACCATTTTTAGTTCTGGGATTTGAAGATCAGTCCTAAACTTAACTGCCTCCCCTGTTAGTTCACTTTCACTGGTTACTTTATAATGACTGTTCTAATGAGCCTCAGGATGGACTTCAATCCCTATGTGGACCTGTGAGCACAAGGAGCCATCCGAAACTAAGGAGGTCTGTGGGGAGCAGCTACAGGGTTTGGACAGGTTCAAGCCTTGGACCAATGAGAGGGCACAGTCTTCTCATTGCCAAATGCAAGTCCCAGCTTGGAGAGCAGAGCTCTCTCAGCACAATTACAGCCAACAGCTACCCTGTTTCCCCGAAAATAAGACAGTGTCTTATATTAATTTTTGCTCCCAAAGATACAGTCTTATTTTTCAGGGGATGTCTTATTTTTCCATGAAGAAGAATACGGTACACACTTATTGTTGAACAAAAAAAAAAAAAGAAAATTTATTACCTGTATGTGGTACGGTAGTAGTTGTCATCACAAACCAGCTCACTGATTGGCCGCAGTGCAGCCGGAGCTGTTTAGGCAGTGCGAGGTCTTTTAAAATCAGGAGTCAGATGCCTTACGGTAGTTTTGGGAGCCTTATGTTCCGGGGAGGCCTTGTGTTCGGGGGGAGGCCTTATTATCTGGGAGGTCTTATTTTCGGGGGGGGTGTCTTATATTACAGCGAGAGGCAAAACTGGAAGTAGGTCTTATTTTGGGGGGATGTCTTACTTTCGAGAAAACGGTATAGTTGTAAGCTTGAACCTATGGTCCGAACACATGGCCCCACGTGCATAAGTGATATAGGCTCCAAGTAAACAAAGCTTGATCAGGTTCATGTAATTGAGTAGGACCCACAGGTTGAGAACCGCTAGCAGGGTCGCCTAAGACCATTAGAAAACACAGATATTTACATTACGATTCATAAAAGCAAAACTACCGTTATGAAGTAATAACGAAAATAATTTTATGGTTGGGGGTCACTACAACATGAGGAACTGTATTAAAGGGTCGCGGCATTAGAAAGGTTGAGAACTACTGCACTAGAATGTTGTAAACATCTTGATCATGCCCTTACTTTGCCTCATGGCATCTGCTATAAAATAAAGACACGGCTTGTGGGCGCTGTTGCTGTCGCTGTCTCTCAGAGAAGCAGCGTCCCAGAGACCCAGCTTTCATCCTCTTGTCTGTCTTTTCTAAGCCTTTCAGCCGCCCCATTCAGGTTCACCCTTGACCGTGCTGGCGTGGCACAGAGATCTGGGGAACAGAATCTGACGGCGGTACCTACTGGAGCCTGCACCTACTCCCAACTAAAATCCAACTCTTCTTTTGAGTACACTGGGAGTGATAACATTGTTGAACCTGAGCTCCCCTTTCCTAAAAAACGAAACAAAACAAACAAAACAAAACCCACAACTGTGAGAGTTTGAATGAAACATTACCGAAGACACAGATTCAATTTTTATTCCAAGTTTGAAATAATGTTAACTTCACCTTTATTTACTGGCAATTGCAAAACATCCCAGTCTACATGAGAGGCTCTGATAATTTGTCTACTGAATTGGACTTAGAGGCCCGTGGCTACTGGGTCTTCCTACCCAAAATGTGGCTCTTGGACCTTCAGCATCAGCATTGTCTGGGGCACTTTTAGGAATGCAGAGTTTCAGGCCCCACCACTAAATCTGAAATTGCACTTTAACAAGGTCCCAGGTGGTTTGTATACATTTAAATCTGAAGAATATTATTTCTGACTGTCTGAATTTTAGCTTCTAAGGCATCTTGATGGGCATATCCTGTTTGGCGGGCAACGTTCTTGATTATAGAATGTATCTTGCAATCTTTCTGATCTAAATCAATTTTACTTTCTGTGTATTTATAATGCACCTGATTTTCTCTGAGTTTCTTCCCGCCCAGAGATTTGCTGAAATTCTGCCAGGTTTGCTCTGGAAAGCCAGGTAGCTGCATTTGGGACAAAGATTTACTGTAAGTTTTTTTTTTTTTTTTTTACCATCTATGGCCCTGAAAAATTAAGTGGAAACAGCTGTTCTAAGGTCAAGATTAATTTAGTTGACACTCAAGACAGATCCCTGAAATTGGCACACAACACAGAGCCAGAGCTACTTGGTTAGAACTGATATTAAGGAATGTCTCTGCCAAGCTGGCGACAAACAATCACATTCCAGTGGCTGGGTTTTTCAAATGAAGTAGCAAAGCATAGAGAACATGTAGTTGCATAGATGGCTACGCAATTTTGCATATAGAATGGAATATAGTGGGGGAAAACCTGTGTTCTGTGGATTAAAATTCTCTTCATTGCTTCAAGGAAAAAAGAATTCATTGTCTTGGAAGTCTTAGAAATCTTTTTCATTCCAAAACGGTTGTCATTGGGAATTTGATTGATTGCATTCCTCTTACAGTGCCCAGATACCCCAACCTACAGAATCAGATCTCCACAGGCAATCCTGATACACAGGCTTCATGGTTTGGGGTTGTACTGGGATGACTTACTGGAGCTTGGTAAGACTCTGTGGAAAATGCCAATGGTTATTATGACATGGAACAAGTTCAATAAAGGGAGTCTAACTTCTTGAGACTCACCATGTGGATCTTCAGCCCAAACTCTTGTGCATAAACCCGGCCCAACCTGTGAAAAACAAGGCTGAGGTAAAAAATGTTTGCCTAACCCGACTGGTGTAGCTCAGTGGTTGAGCATTGACCTATGAACCAGGAGGTCATGGTTCAGTTCCCAGTCAGGGCACATGCCCAAGGTGGAGCATACAGGAGGCAGCCAATCAATGATTCTCATCATTAATGTTTCTCTCTCTCCCTCTCTAAAATCAATAAAAACATATTTTTAAAAATATTGCTCTAGAGTCAAAATAATCCCTAGATTGAACAGGGCTCAAGAAACATTCTCAGACCAAAAGAGAATTTTAGGCATTGATTACTGGAGAAAATGATAAAGAGAGAAGATGCTAAGAGTTTTGAATGCATCATACTGTAATTTCAGATATTTATTGATCACGTACTATTTGCATGGTTTTGTGTTTCAGAAAATACTGCAAAACCGATAATTCTGTAAGACATTAACTTGTATTGTACATCAGGTGAAAAGGGTCATTCAGAAACAAATGTCAGAAACAGAGAAAGTATATTAGGATGGGCCTTGTAGCACCACCTGGTGCTTGGCTAAACCGAGTAAGCTGAGAAACTGACCACATTTTTGCTGCCTGCTGTCTGTTCAATTTTGGGATTAAATTATGATGGCTAGTTTGGGAATAGTAGTGCGTGGAGGTAAGGTAGCATGTGTTTGTAGGGCTCTAGTCTCCAATCCCCTTTCTTCCATAATTAGTACATTCTGTGATATGGAAAACTGTTATTTTTTCAATCTTATTTAAAGTTCTATGTAAACACAGTTTCAGAAGAACTCCATTTCAACCAGACTGCCTTCTCCAAATATACTTGATGTAGGAATTCTGGATAATGGCTGGTTTGGGCAATTTTTCTAGTCTTAGTTATTTTTCTCCATGGATTTCCTGCCTTTTATACAAGTCCCTGGCTTGTAAAAATCTGAGCTTGAGTCCCATGTAGGCAGCCATAGTCCTTGCTGGGAGATCTATATTGGCTCTTGCTGAGCACACATCCATGTATCTGCCATGGTCAGTTGTACTGGTTTACCCCACGAGGCCACTTATTATTAGACCCTCTAGAATCTACTGTTGGCCTGGTCTCTGGCCTCTTTCTTGGATACTACACTCTGCCTGCTGGGCTGGACTTTTTTCAAGCATCAGCAACTGGATCAAGCTGCCTACCACCTGTCTCATCCCAGGAGAGAAGGATTGATTTTAAGGTCCAAGTCTCTCCTCAGTTTCACTGTCTTCAGGCCGCTTATTACACTCAATTAATTAAGTCATACCTGGCTGCATTTCAAGATTTAACCCAGACAGAGAGAGCCGCTGCACTTAGTTTGCTGGAGGATGGCTTTGTAACCAGTCTTGCATTGCATGGATCTTTGTAATGTTCTAGCCACCATTCCAAGAATGTTACTTGACACTTCAAACGAACTCCTCGTAAATTAATGTATACACATTACTGCCATGGCATCCTCTCCCAACCTTGATGATGCAGTAGTCATCAGTATTCTCATCCTGTAGGTAGGAAAAACAAATCTCAAGTTTTCCTACCTATAATCATTGCCGAAAGTTTATTTTACTACTTTTCAGTTCTCGGATTCATCTTGTCCCTGCAAAGAAGTAGTCATATTTACTAGTACTAGTGGGAGATACCCATGCAGAGATCTTTTCCCAACTCTAGGCATACATCATGTAATTAATAACAAACTTTTTGGGTATGCACAGTTCTTTTCATTCCAGAGATTCCCAAAGCACTTTTACAAGCTTAACTTGGGTTAAATATCCCCATTACCTCATCCAGCCCTGAAATGTAGCAACCTCTGGGGGGAATTGTGGCAGCTGCTTAACAATGCACAGACGTACTGCACTGCAGCACAAACACAGGAGGCTGCCGGATTCACAGCTCTTTTATTTTGCATGGCAAGGCATGCAGATGAGGAGAACAGCCTGGGAGCACTACCACAGTTGTATGAACGCGATCTTCACAGAATCTTAGAGGAACAAAGCATTTTCACCCAAGGCATACAGCCCAGCCAAGCAGCCCTCCTGGAGCTAGTAGGTCAAGGAGGGAAAGGATCGAACAAAAAAGAAGGTAGCCTAGAAGGGTAGCACTTTGTAAAATTTCCTAGATTTTGAGAACTGAAACTCATACAATTGGTTTGTGTGTTCTAGGTGCAAGTTTCCACGCTCCACAGAGATACAGATCTGATCTGTATCTCTCCACTCTGCTCTGTGTCCCTGAGAGGCTGATCTTCATAAAGTGCCTCACTGGGATTCCCCTTCCCTCTGGTCTCTGGGCTCAGGGAGAGGTTTGAGAGCAATGAAGTTGGGTTGTTTATTTCTTCTGTGAAGGTGTTCCCCCACCAGAAGCTGCTGATCTTGTCAGTTGACCCTCCCTTTCAGCTACAGCTTCCCTTTCTGCATTACATGACCACACACACTCTTCTTACTCTTCAGTTCTATAGTGACAAGGGCTCCCTGATGTTGTTAGTTGCAGGGGCATCATTCCCCCGACCCCCCTTTTTTTGTTGTTCCCTTAAAACTTCCTCTCCCCAAGTCATCTTTTATAAAGAATCCATTTATTACTCTCCTCAAATACCCTGGTTTGAGTGTGCCATCTACTGGGACCAGAGAGATTCATTATAGAAACATATGAGAAAACACAATAAAGAGCCAACATATTAAGAGTTAATTTTAATGGGTCAGATACAGTTTACATGCTTTACATGTATAATCACATTTAGTTTATTCTCCATTCAACATACACTTGATTCTATCTGCATATGAAGTATAATTCTAGGCTTTTGGACCTACTTCTCAAAGCAGAAAATGGCTTTAAACTTTAGGAGCTTAAATTATACTGTAGGGCTAAAAAAGTATGAATTCATACTCCAAGTGTCATGGAAAAAAATCTGGGTGAGGAGAGCAGCAACTAAGGGAGCGAAAGAAGGATTATGCTTTCTGGGGTGGTCAGGGAAGGCTTCCATGAGATGGTGGCATGAGAGCAGAACTGAAGGAAGTGAACCCTGTGGGAATCTAGAAAAAAGTGAGTGTAATTATGATATACTAGTGGCCCTGTACACGAAATTTGTGTACGGAGGCGGGGGTGGGGGTGGTTCCTTTAGCCTAGCCTGCATCATCTCCAATCAGAAACCCCTTGGGGGATGTCCAACTGATGGACCCCTTGGGGGAATGCCCAATCCCCCAGGGGATTGGGCCTAAATTGACAGTTGGACATCCCTCTTACAATCTGGGACTGCTGGCTCCTAACTGCACATCTGCCTGCCTCCTGCCTGATTCCCCCTAATCCCTCTGTCTACCTGAGTGATTGCCCTTAACCTTTCTGCCTGCCTACCTGATCGCTCCTAACTGCCCTCCCCTGCCAGCCTGATCTTGCCCCCAACAACTCTCCCCTGCCAACCTTGTTGCCCCCAACTGCCCTTTCCTGCTGGCCTGATCTCGCCCTCATTGGCCCTCCCCTGCTGACCTGCTCTCACCCCCAACTTTCCTCCCCTGCCATCCAAGTTAGTTCTGATTGGTCCATTTCTATGCTGTCAGCATCAAAAACTATGCCTCCTAGGCAGCCATTGGCTCCTCACACTTCACCCAGATTTGGTTCTGATTGGTCGGTTTCTATGCCAGTTAGAATCTCTGGGTCTATCAACAGGGCCTGATCAGAAAGATGGGGCTGATCAGCAGCTCTGGAGGAGGCCTGAAGAGAAATGGAGGCATGGCTCCTGGCCCAGCCTGGACAGAAAAAAAGAGGCAAGTGCTGATCAACACTGCCACACAGGCTATGGATCAGACCCTGCTTCTCTCTTCAGGCCTCTCTCTGGGCCTGATTCACTGCCCCCTCAGCAGTCAGTGCTGGGTCACCACAGCAGCCCAGTACTTACTGCAGGACTGACTTCCATCCACTTGGTCGAGCTTCCAGTTGTGCTGAACCCAGGGTTTTTATATACTAGGATGTTTTATGAACTTTTAAAAAATAGCTAAATCAATTATTTTATTAGAAAGTCAAGCACAGATTTCCCTAACCACTTAATTCAGGACAATAGTAGATCTCAATAAATACTTGTTGAAGGACTGAATGACTAAACCTTGAAGCCTGAATCATGAATCATAACTAATTATAAATGACTCTGTATTTATAGCTAATACCATCTTCCTGGAAATCAAGATAGACATTTTAGATTAAGCAACATGCTGGGAATTCCTGATATGCAAGATTCAGCATTAGACAACCAGTAATTTAATTTATCATATCAACAGACTATTATAGAAAAACCATAGGATCATCTCAATAAATGCACAAAAGTCATTTAATATAATTTAAGATTCATTCATGATAGAACTTTGGGTATAAACAGAAACTTCTCTAAGTGGATTAAAGTCAGGAGAAGTAAATCCTTACAGCTGATACTATACATATATAAAACACACACACACACACACACACACACACACACACACACACACATACACACACACACACACTAGAGGCCCGGTGCATGAAATTTGTGAGGAAAGGTGCCTTCAGTCCAGCCTGCTCCCTCTCCAATCTGGGATCCCATGAGGAATGTCTGACTGCCCATGTAGGCCTGATCAAGGTAGGATTGGGCCTAAATGGGCAGTAGGACATCCCTCTCATAATGCAGGACTGCTGTCTCCCAACTGCTCACCTGCCTGCCTTCCTGATTGCCCCTAACTGCCTGCCAGCCTGATCACCCCTAACCATTCCCCTGCCAGCTTGATTGATGCCTAACTGCCCTCCCCTCTGGGCTTGGTCACCACTAATTGCCCTCTCCTACAGACCTGGGTCCCCCCTAACTGTCCTTCCCTGCCAGGCCAGTCACCCCCAATTTCCCTCTTCTGCCAGCCTGGTCACCCCTAACTGCCCTCCACTGCAGGCTTGAACACCTCCAACTGCCCTCCCTTGCAGGCCTGGTCCCTGCCAACTGCCCTTCCCTGCTGGCCATCTGTGTCCACATGGGGGCAGGATCTTTTGACCACATGGAGGCAGTCATCTTGTGTGTTGGAGTGATGATCAATCTGCATATTGCTCTTTTATTAGATAGGCTAGAGGCCTGGTGCATGGGTGGGGGCCAGCTGGTTTGCCCTGAAGGGTGTCCTGGATCAGGGTGGGTGTTCCCTTGGGGTGTGGGGTGGCCTGGGTGAAAGGCTGGTGGTGGTTTGCAGAGGTGACCCAAGCAGAGGCCCTGGTATCTGGGATTTATTTATCTTCTACAATTGAAATTTTGTAGCCTGAAGTGGAGCCAAGCCTTCTGCTCCCACAGCCATTGAAATTTTGTTGCATTAAGCAGAGTCCTGGACACTTGGCTTCCTCCATCACTATGGGCAACCCAAGCCTCCCTCCTGCTCTCTCTGTGGCCTTAACCATTTGGTTGGGTTAATTTGCATACTCACTCTCAGTAGCTGGTGGGCATGGCTGGTGGGTGTAGAGGAGGTATGATCAATTTGCATATTACTATATTAATTTAAGAGAAGAAGGGAGAGGGAGAGAGAGAAACATATGATGAGAGACCATCAATGATTACCTGCCCCTGCATGCCCCCTAGTGGGGATTGAACCCAGGCATGTGCCCTTGTCCATAATCAAATCTGGGACCCTTCAGTCCACAGGCTTACTCTCTGTCCACTGAGCCAAAACAGCCCAGTCAGCAGCCCAGGGGATTGAGATGTATG
This sequence comes from Lasiurus cinereus, assembly GCA_011751065.1. Classification (NCBI taxonomy): domain Eukaryota; kingdom Metazoa; phylum Chordata; class Mammalia; order Chiroptera; family Vespertilionidae; genus Lasiurus; species Lasiurus cinereus. The sequence continues at coordinate 39,323,501 of JAAGEH010000307.1, forward strand.
CATCCCTAGACTCTACACTGGTCTGATGGTCAGGCAAGAGGAACTTTACATAAAGAATACAGGAAGTAAGGGGGCTTCTCTCTTCAGAAATGTGTGTACCTGGACTTCTGGTTGCCTCGATGCAGGAGGACAGTAATGTGTGCTTTTGAAAGAGCATCTGGTTGAGGAAGATTTTCAAAACTGGCCTCCATGAATGTCCTGAAATGCATGCCAAGAAGGCAAAGAGGAGGAGGCTGACCACCCATACTCTGAAACTGATTTCCTGGGTTTAGCTCCTACATCAGACCCTGTCTTTGTGGCCATGGGTGAGTCTCATCATCTCTTTGTGTCTGTGCTTCTGTGAAATGGGAAACTTTTAAAATTAAGTGGTTTACATGAGTATCCTATGTGAAGTGTTTAGAACAGGACCTGGCATATGAAATGTACTACCTACACGAGAGCTATTTTTGAAAAATTATAGAAGCTTCATTGCAGAACATGAACTGTCACATGTGTTCCTTCCTCCATTCTACAAACTTTTATTTGTGTTATGGTGGAGGAATGCAATGTGTGCTCTTAGCATATGTGAATGCCACTGCCTGGTATCAGAGGTAGACGGAAATTTAAAGAGCACAGTCCCAGGTGCTCACTCCACTAACGACCCAGACAGGTATACACTTGCACACACACACATGAAAAAAGCAAGGTTTCTATTTAACTATTTTAGTGGAGTTACTAGTTGATGCGATAAGGAAAGAAAAGGAGGAAGGAGCATATAGGTGGGAAAGAAAGAAAGAAATTTGCTTCTTTATTTACAATCAATTAGATGCAATGACTGAATGTTTTTGTGCCCCTCCCCCCAAAAAATTCATGTTAATCCATATTCCCAACCAATGTAATTGTGTTTAGAGGTTGAAGCACTTGGGAGGTAATTAGGTCATGAGGGTGGAACTCTAGTGAATGGGATTCATATCCTTATAAAAAGAGGCTTGAGAGTTAGTGAGGTCTCCTTTTACTATGTGAGAATCTGAGAAGCTAGCAGTCTACAATCGCAGAAGAAGCCTTATCAGAACCTAACAATACTGGGACCCCTATCTTGGCCTTCTAGTTTCCAGGAAGGTGAGAAATACATTTCTGTTGTTTATAAGCCACCCCGTTTCTACTATTTTATTAGAGTGGGTTGAACTAACTAAGGCAATAGTAAAAAACCCCAAAGCATTTACAAAAATGTTCCTAGAACTTATAGGAAAATTTAGCAAGGTCATAGGATACAAAATAAATAATAAAAAAATAAAAAATTGAACATTAAAAAATGTAAAAGTACCATTTATAATAAAAAAATAAAATACTCCATATGTAATACAAAATACTTAACACTTAAAATACCTAATACTTATACAAAATATGTATAAGATATGTATGCTAAAACTATGAAACATTCACAAGAGAAATCCAACTAAATTTAAATAAAAGTGGGGTTATAGTTAATTCATAGATTGTAAATCCATATATTGTTAAGATGTCAGTCACCTCAATTGACTTAGAGGTCCAATATAATCCCAATCATCACCACCACTATCATCATCATATCTCTCTCTCTCGCTCTCTCTCTCTCTCGTCTTTTTGTAGAAATTTTACATGGTAAAATAAAGAACTTAATAGGGCCAAAACAATATTGAAGAGAGGAACCAAACTGGAGAATTCATATTAGCTAATTTCAAGATTTAATATAAAATCACAATAATCAAGGGAGTGTGGTATTGATGAAATAATAGACAGATAGGTTAATAGAATAAAACATAAATACCAGACATAGACCTGAACATACATGGTCAATTGATTTTTGGCAGTCTAAAGGTAATAGAGAAGAAACAGTCCTTTTAACAAATGGTGCTAGGATTATTACTGTACACATAATAATTTCCTCAAATACCTCACATTGTACAAAAACAGGGTAAAGTTAATATAAAGAATCATTATTATTATTATTATTATTATTTAATAAATCTTTATTGTTCAACTTATTATAATTGTTCCTCTTTTCCTCCCATAGCTCCCGTCCACCAGGCTCCCACCCCTCCCATTGTCCTTACCTCCCTCCCCATTGTCCTCATCCATAGGTGTATGCTTTTTGTCCAGTTTCTCCCTGCACCTCCCTCACCCCTTTTCCCCTGAGAATTGTCAGTCCACTCCCTTTATATGCTCCTAATTCTATTATATTCACCAGTTTATTCTGTTCATCAGATTTTTAATTCACTTGATTTTTAGATTCACTTGTTGATAGATATGTATTTGTTCGTAATTTTTATCTTCATCTTTTTCTTCTTTCTTTTCTTAGAGTACTTTTCAGCATTTCATATAATATTGGTTTGGTGGTGATGAACTGCTTTAGCTTTTCCTTATCTGTGAAGCTCTTTATCTGCCCTTCAATTCTGAATAATAGCTTTGCTGGGTAGAGTAATCTTGGTTGTAGGTTCTTGCTATTCATCACTTTGATATTTCTTGCCACTCACTCTGGCCAGCATAGTTTCTGTTGAGAAATCAGCTGACAATCATATGGGTGCTCCCTTGTAGGTAATTAACTGTTTTTCTCTTGCTGCTTTTAATATTCTCTCTTTGTTTTTTGCTCTTGGTATTTTAATTATGATGTGTCTTCGTGTGGTCCTCTTTGGATTCCTTTTGTTTGGAGTTCTATGCATTTCCTGGACTTGTAAGTTTATTTCTTTCATGAGGTAGGGGAAGTTTTCTGTTATTATTTCTTCAAATAGGTTTTTAGTATCTTGCTTTCTCTCTTCTCCTGGCACCCCCATAATTCTGATGTTGTTATTCTTGACGTTGTCCCAGAGGCTCCTTACACTATCTTCAGATTTTTGAATTCTTTTTTCTTTTTGCTTTTCCAGTTGAGTGTTTTCTGCTTCTTTGATTTCAAATCTTTGACTTGATTCTTGTGTTCTGCTGTTAGGTCTCTTTATAATACTTTTTTATTCCAGTCAGTGTATGTTTAATTTCTAGTTGAGCCTTTTTCATCTCCTCTTGGGTCTCACTAAATTTATCCATCTTTTCTGGGAAATTCTTGAGAAACCTTATAACCATGGTTTTGAATTCTCTATCCAGTTGTTTGTTTTCCTCCATTTCTTTTGTTTGTGATCTGTTCCTTTGTCTCTGCATTTTTGCTGCTTCCTGAGTTGGTAGAGTAGCTTTGTGTGCTAGGTGTCCTATATGGCCCACTAGCTCTGCCTCCTCAGTTACCTGAGGTAGGTAGGCTCTCTTGATGTATCCCTTTGTGGACTGTGTGTACAGCCTTGTTGTAGTTAAGTCTTGATTATTGTTGATATCACTGGGGAAAATTGATGTTCTAGCCAATTGGTTGTGAGGATCAGTTGTGTCTATACCAGCAGAACTTCTGTTTTGGAGACAGCTTTATGATACAAGACTTGCAAAATTGCAAAAGCCTCTGTGTTCACCTTTGATGGGGTGGAGTCTCAGGGCTGAGCAGACAGCCTTGGCTTCCCATCAGCTCTGCCCTACACAGGCCCTGGGTGTCAGTGTCCCTTGGTAATCACTGCAGCCCTCTCTGCACAAACTCATGCTTGCGTGTCTCCAGACCTCTGCCTTTCTGGCTTCCCTGAGTTTCTGTGTGCTCCCCTGAGTTTCCATGTGTTCCGGGTTCCCAGGGTCTCACCCAAAACTGGGGTTCAGTGCAGTTGGAACTGGATTTCAGCGCAGTTGGGCAGTTCTGTCTTCCTCCCACTGTAGAATGCCAGAGGCACAATCAGCAGTCAGTCCGCTCTATGCTCACTTGAGAGGACCTCCAGACCTTTGCCTTTCGTGGCTCCCCTAAGTTTCCGTACACTCCTCCCTTTTCACGACAGTCCAGACTCCCCCTGTATGAGTCTCGCCCGGAACTGGGGTTCAATGCAGTCAGAATTGGGGTTCAGTGCCATCAGGAGTTTCCATCTCCCTCCCACTAGAGGAAGCCAGCCAGGCACTGCACCGCCTGTCCTCTCCACGCATGTGTCTCCCTACCTTAGCTTTTTGCATCTCCTCTGAGTCTCTGTGAGCGCATCTCTTTCCTTCTAGGTGTAGAATTTCCACTCAACCAGCTTTCCTGTGGTTCTGGATGATATCCATTCTGTCTTTTAACTGTAGTTTTGAAATTGTTGTGCGAGGCAGCAGTTTAGGTGTTCACCTATGCTGCCATCTTGGTTTCTCCTCTCTAAAGAGTTATTGACTATAATCAGGGGCAAAAGTGACAATGAATTGGCTTATAATCCTAATAATAAAAGCCCAGGGTTATAACGACCAATCATAACCAAAGGCTGACCAACTGGAAATCAGTCCTGCAGTCAGCACTGGGTTGCCCTGGAGCACCCTTCACAGGCACTGCCACATGCTGTGGCATGAAATACAGTGTGCAAGTGATCAGAAGTGCAGGCACCACCTCCATGCCACCCCTCCACTTCCATCAGTCCCACCAGGCCTGAGGTGTTCTTTCCATTTCTTGTCAGGCCTCCAGTGGGACTGCTAATCAGCCCCGCCTTTCTGATCAGGCCCTGTTGATAGGCCCAGAGATGCTGACTGGTATAGAAACTGACCAATCAGAACTAAATCTGAGTTAACTGTGAGGGAACCAATGGCTGCCTAGGAGGCAGAGCTTTTGATGCTGACTGGCATAGAACTGACTAATAAGGACCAAATTGGCTGGCAGAAGAGGGCAGTTGGGGTAGATTAGGTCAGCAGGGGAGGGCAGTTAGAGGTGATCAGGCAGACAGAAGCAGTTGGGGGCAAGATCATGCCCATAGGTGGAAGGCAGTTAGGGGTGATCAGGTAGGCAGAAGCAGTTGGGGATGAGATCAGGCTGGCAGAGGAGAGTAATTGGGGGCTCGATCAGGTCAGCAGGGCAGGGCAGTTAAGGGTGATCATGCAGGCAGGCAGGCAGGCAGAGGCAATTAGGGGCAATCAGACAGGTAGGCAGAGAGGTTAGGGGTAATCAGGCAGGCAGGCAGGTGAGTGGTTAGAAGCCAGCAGTCCCATATTGTGAAAGGGATGTCCGACTGCTAGTTTAGGTCTGACCCCACAGGGTTGGACATCCCCTGAGTGGTCCCCAATTGGAGTGGGTGCAGTCTGGGCTGATGAGCCCACCCTTCGATGCATGAGTTTCATGCACTGGGCCTCTAGTATAAAAAATAAAAACTCTAAAGAATAGAGGCATAGCAGATATCAGGGACAGCCACAACCTCAGGGCTATGCTATAAAGTCAAGAACAGGTCCTAACCCATGGCTGAGATCCAGATCTTATTAGACAAGGCATGGCTATGGGCCCTTGGAGACAGAGAAGTCACCATGGTATTGTGGTAGAGGAACATGCTGGAAAGTTGCCCTTTAGACGTTGTTGTTGTTGTTGTCGTTGTTGTAAAGCTGCCCTTTAGACATTGTTATTGGTGTGTGTGTGTGTGTGTGTGTGTTTAAATGTATATTTTATTAATTTCAGAGAGGAAAGGAGAGGGAGAAAGAGATAGAAACATTAATGATGAGAGAGACTTTTTGATAGGCTGCCTCCTGCAGGCCCCACATTGGTGATGGAACCACAACCTGAGCATGTGCCCCGACTTCCTGATTCATAGGCTGATGCTCAACCACTAAGCTAGCTGGGCAGGAGTTAGATAGGAAACCATTGTAAAACTTCTAATTGAGAAATTCTTTATTTCCCTTTTTTTAATTCTTTACCATTACTTCTAATTTCATATTATTTAAGACAGAGAGTGTGTTTGTCTAAGTAAGTATTTGGATATAAAATGTGACTTAAGATTATTTTCTAAAAACTATCTATGGATACTATAAACAAAGTGTTCCATCTTGTTTATAAAGTAAAAGTTCAGAATGTATCTTTTAAATAACTGTTATTCATTATATTAACAAAAGTTCTTATAATTTAAAAAATATTTATCTATTTACATGTAAAAGGCTCACACATGTGTCTATTTCTTCGATTGTATTTTGTCATATTTCATTTTATTTCCAATTTTAATTTATACAGACATAAGATTATATGTCTCATAAATATTTATAATTGATATATCTTTATGTGAATTTTACTTTTAATAATTTAAAATGACCCCAACATCTCATCACTACCTGTAACATGAATTACTGTTTGGACCTTAGACTTTTATATTACTGTTTGTATTTGTCTTGTATCTGTGCTTAACTTTTTTCTGTAGCTTATTTTATTTACTTGTTTTAGAATATTGATTCTTTTTTATGCTGATGTTGTCCCATTTTTAGCAAGAGGAGGCTCTTCAAATGTCCTTTTAACACAGTCTCAAGATGGTCTAGGCTTATCTTGTACATTTCCAGCTGCAGGAATCAGATCTGGTGTTGGTGGTTTCTATAAGAATACCTGATTCCTCTACATAGGAAACAGTATTTAGAATAAACAACCTAGGCCCATCATAATTCTACGGTTTCTGATAGCTAACCTGTTGCTTGGCTATACTGCTTTGGCAAGAAATTATGCTTAGTTACTTAAGATTGCCAGTTAAAACACAAATAAATAGAGAGAAATGGCTTCCGCAAAATGACTGTGAAACAATCTTGACATTTTTGTGGCGTTGCTTTAAATGTCATTAAAATGGAAACATTTGATCAATAAAACAGAAATCAGTAAATAGCTATATTGCAGAATGTAAAACGACTGTTTTGTTATAAGGTGCACATGCAGGACAGGACGTGTTTCCCCTCTCAGTATTATCTAGCTGCATATAATAGTTATGCACAACTACAAAGCTGGACCTTGATCACAGCACTGTGTCTTACTTGCCACTCATTCATTTTGTGTGTGTGTGTGTGTGTGTGTGTGTGTGTGTGTGTGTTTTATTTATTATTTATTTTTTAATTAAATCTTTATTATTCAGATTATTACATTTGTTTCTCTTTTTTCCCCTCCATAGCACCCCTCCACCCAGCTCCCACCCTTTCCTCTGCCCTTACCTCCCTCCCATTGATCTCATCCATAGGTGTATGATTTTTGTCCAGTCTCTCCCTGTACACCCCTCACCCCTTTCTCCCTGAGAATTACCAGTCCACTCCTTTTCTGTGCTCCTGATTCTACTATATTCACCAGTTTATTCTGTTGATTAAATTTTTAATTCACTTAATTTTTAGATTCACTTGTTGATAGATATGTATTTGTTGTTCATAATTTTTTGGCTTTTACCTTTTTCTTCTTCCTCTTCTAAAAGAGTACTTTTCAGCATTTCATATAATATTGGTTTGGAGTTGATGAACTCCTTTAGCTTTTTCTTATCTGTGAAGCTCTTTATCTGCCCTTCAATTCTGAATGTTAGCTTTGCTGGATAGATTATTCTTGGTTGTAGGTTCTTGCTATTCATCACATTGAATATTTCTTGCCACTCCTGTCTGGCCTGCATTGTTTCTGTTGAGAAATCAGCTGACAGTCGTATGGGTGCTCGCTTGTAGGTAATAAACTGTTTTTCTCTTGCTGCTTTTAATATTCTCTCTTTGTCTTTTGCTCTTGGTATTTTAATTATGATGTGTCTTGGTGTGGTCCTCTTTGGATTCCTTTTATATGGGGTTCTGTGTGCTTCCTGGACTTGTAAATCTATTTCTTTTACCAGATGTGGGAAGTTTTCAGTCATTATTTCTTTAAATAGGTTTTCAGTATCTTGCTCTCTCTCTTCTTCTGGTACCCCCACAATTCTGATATTGGTACACTTGAAGCTGTCCCAGAGTCTCCTTACATTATGTTCACATTTTTGGATTCTTTTCTCTTCTTGCTTTTCCAGTTGAGTGTTTTCTGCTTCTTTATATTTCAAAATTTTGACTTGAATCTTGCCTTTCTCTAGTCTGCTGTTAGGTCTCTGTATAATATTTTTTATTTCAGTCAGTGTATGTTTAATTTCTATTTGGTCCTTTATCATCTCTAGTTGTATCTTTTCCATCTCTAGTTGGTTCTTTTGCATCTCTAGTTGGTTCTTTTGCATCTCTAGTTGGTCCTTTTTCATCTCCTCTTGGCTCTCGCTAAGTTTATCCAACTTTTCTAGCATAGTCTTGAAAAACCTTATAAGCGTGGTTTTGAACTCTATATCCAGTTGTTTTTTTCCCTCCATTTCTTTTGTTTGTGATCCCTTCCCTTGTCTCAGCATTTTCACCATGCCAGGGAAACTTCTGTGTTAAATTCAGCCTTTTGATACCAGACTTGCAAAACCAAAGAAGCCTCTGTTCAGCTTGGGAGGGGTGGAGTCTCAGGGCTTAAGGGACCGCCTTGCCTTCCAGTCGGCCCTGCCCTCCGCGGCCCCTGAGTCTCATGTGACTGGGTAATTGCTGGAGCGGTCCTTGTGCACACGTGCCCTTAGTGCCTCTAGACTGCTGCCTTTCCAGCTCCCCTGTGCACCAGGACCACACGAGTCTAGGTCTCCAGGGTTTCGCCCGAAACAGGGGCTTAGTGGACTCAGAAGTGGCACAGTTCGGAGGGTCTGTCTCCCGCCCACTTGCGAAAGCCAGCGGCACAATCAGCAATCTGTCCTCCGCGCAGTGACGCTGATGTTTTTTAGTCCCCTAAATTTCCTTGCACCTCTCCCTTTTCACAGTCCAAACTCCCCCGTATGAGTTTCGGCTGGATCTGGGGTTTAGTGTTGTAAGATAAGGGGTTCAATGCTGTTGGGAGTCTCCGTTTCCCTCCTGCCAGAGAAAGCCAGCCAGGTACTCCAGCACCCACTCTCTCAGCTTGCGTCTCCGTACCTCAGCTTTTTGCAGCTCCTCTGGGTTTCTGTGAGCCCCTCTCCTTCCTTCTAGCTGTAGAACTTACACTCAGCCAGCTTTCCTGTGGTTCTGGATGATGTCCGTTCTGTCTTTTAGTTGTAGTTTTGAAATTGTTGTGAGGCAGCAGTGTAGGTGTTTACCTATGCCGCCATCTTGGATTCTCCCACCATTCATTCATTTATCAAACACATATCATGTGCTAAATACTTAATTACCAAGTAAATTTAAAGATGTTGATAAAGGCCTATATTTTTTTGGGAGGGAGATGGAGGTGAGAAGTAGTTAGCTACTTATGAGAAATATATAATTGGCTCTCTATATTTTTTTAAGTTCATCCTCTTTTCCAAATTATATAGGTAAAAGTTTGCCTATGTGAAGAAATATTTTCATATATTATTTAAGAAAACAAAAATTAGAAAACAAACTCTAAACTCAGGTCACATTTAGTTGCCACTTTAAACATTAAAATCATTAAAAGACACATCATTTGAAACAGTAATTATTCCTCAGGAAATCCATAACAAATAAAAAGAACAGTAGGGAAAATACTTTTAATGTGTTATTTTTAAAAATTCTTTCAGCCTTTGTTCTGAAGGAAGCAAACGGCTGTTTCACTTCCCTGAAGCCACTGATAAAACCATGCAAGAACATCAGAGAAAAACGAATCCAAGATAGGTGCCATCCCCAAGGGAACAAAGCCCTTCTCTGTTTTATATTTACATTAGAAATCTGGAGATTTTGCATGCAGACATCTTATTTCATGGCACTGCTTCTCAAATTGAGAGATTAAATCTAGCTCCACATAAAGGTTTTTCAATAAAGTAGGTTGCACTGTCGTCTGTTTATGGAAAATTGATGCATCATCTGATATCCTTTCAATTGCTAACTTTTGTTTCGCAAAAGCTGGAAGGGATTTCAGCCAACCATTATCTAATCAAGAAAGTATTTCCTACCTATCTTGTCTTCAACATAACTTGCTGCCAACTGTAGTTTTGACTATTGTAAATCACTATGCATTTTAACAAGCAAAATGGACTCTCTAGTTTTGTTAGAAAAATACAAATTATTTAACCTATCCATCATTGACAGTGGAATGCCCTTCAATTTTTGCATGTTGCAGAGTAAGGTTATATGGCATAATTTAATATTATGTTCATTATACTGTTTTATTTAAGTAGGAATTCCTACAAACGGGTAGGTACAATAACAATTTCACTAAACCTTCTCATGTTTACACCCAACCTTGACTACAGAGTAAAATTTGCAGTTTGAGTTTTTATTTGCCTATTGTATTTATTATGACTTGTAGTATCAAAATCCCACCCAAATTCAACATAATATTAAGGGCACAAGGAAGCAAACTAAATGTAAGTGGTGTGTTGTGTGTGTGTTTGTGGTTTTAAAATAAAAAGAAGGTTATCTCAAGCTATCCACCTACTAATTTTTCACAGACACAAAAACATGCTTGAGAAAACATGTCTGAGCATATAAGGGGGCTTCTCTCTTCAGAAATGTGTGTACCTGGTCTTCTGGTTGCCTCGATGCAGGAGGACAGTAATGTGTGCTTTTGAAAGAGCGTCTGGGTTGAGAAAGATTTTCAAAACTGGCCTCCATGAATGTCCTGAAATGCATACCAAGAAGGCAAAGAGGAGGGGGCTGACCACCCATACTCTGAAACTGATTTCCTGGGTTTAGCTCCTACATCAGACCCTGTCTTTGTGGCCATGGGTGAGTCTCATCATCTCTTTGTGTCTGTGCTTCTGTGAAATGGGAAACTTTTAAAATTAAGTGGTTTACATGAGTATCCTATGTGAAGTGTTTGGAACAGGACCTGGCATATGAAATGTACTACCTACACGAGAGCTATTTTTGAAAAATTATAGAAGCTTCATTGCAGAACATGAACTGTCACATGTGTTCCTTCCTCCATTCTACAAACTTTTATTTGTGTTATGGTGGAGGAATGCAATGTGTGCTCTTAGCATATGTGAATGCCACTGCCTGGTATCAGAGGTAGACGGAAAGTTAAAGAGCACAGTCCTAGGTGTTCACTCCACTAACGATTGACCCAGACAGAATGGGAAATTCTGAAAGAGGGATGATGGGTATGGCCTTCCATGGTCCTCATTCCCTGTGTCTCATCTCATGTAAGCAATAGGCTGTGTTTGTGGGGCTTGAAATGTCATCACTGCTTCTGGTGAGCACTGTCTAAGCAAAAGCAGGAATCATTCCAAAGCTGAAGAGATACACATATGTTGTTAAGAGGATACACAGATACAGGTATACACTGCACACACACATGCACATACGGACCTACAAACACTTGCACATACGTACCGTATTTTCCGGTGTATAAGATGACTGGTCGTATAAGACAACCACCAACTTTTCCAGTTAAAATATAGAGTTTGGGATATACCTGCCCTATAAGATGTGATAATAAGTTGTGATATATTCATACAAGGAACACTACACCAAAAAAAAAATCTTCTCAACTTTTGAGAAGATTTTCCTGGGTTAAAAAGTTGTCTTATATGCTGGATAATACAGTATACATGAATTCACACAATTTGCAAGCATCATGTTGCTATGCTCGTGATTGTTCCCTCCCATCCCCCACTGACTCTAGAATCCAGCCCTCTGTATGCCAACTCTTATGCTCTCTGCCAGATGGTGAAGACATGCTTTTTCAACAACACACAGTTCCTATGCGCAGAAGGTAACAGCCTACTATAGATATCCTCAATTTACTGTATGTAAGAATTATCTGGGTATCTCTTATAGTGCAGACTCTTGTATCTCCTCCCTAGAGTTTCTGCCACTGTAGACCAGACAATCTGCTGCCCAGTTAGCAGCCCAGGGGATTGAGATGTATGCATCCTTAGACTCTACACTGGTCTGATGGTCAGGCAAGAGGAACTTTGCATAAAGGATACAGGAATATATCAGAACCTGTCATCCAGAAGTAAAGCCACATCTGGTGAAGGAGATGAACTGGAAAAGAAAGTAACCACAGCCCCGTTGCTATGAGAGAGCATGGCATACTGTCCAGTCCTGGCTTCTGCATGCACCTCCATCTGAGGGCCCTGGCACCACTGAAAGAGTCACCCTCTAGTTTGGTGGTTCCTTAAAATCCCGGGGTGCTTTAATTTCTCTATTCTAGGACTCAAGCTGGGAAGAACCTTGAGGTCTTGAGGACTAGGGTTCCTCCCTGTTCAGGCTCATAGAGAAACCCTTTGTGCCGGAGGGGGGGCGGGGAGAGAGCAGGGAGAGGAGAGGGTCAAGGCAAAGCTAAAGGGCAGAGCAGCATGGCCATGCAGAGAGGTTCTGACCATGGGGCAAGAGGTCCTTTGTAAACAAAGGCAGGTCAGGGTTCAGTGGGTTGTGCAGTGAGTCAAGGATCGATCCCAAGTTCAATACTTGTAGTCATAAGCCTTGGCCACCAGGACACAGTCTATAATGAGTGTGGGACACTAAGCATTTCCAATTGCACAGATCATAAAATGTCATCTTCCTCAGAAGAGAGGAATTTGAAAAACCTAAATGTTGTCCTTCTAGTGTGTGAATTAAATCTCAAAGATAGATTTCAATTATTGACTAAAACCAAGTTTTTAATATCTAGATCAGTGGTTCCCAAAGTGTGGCACCTGGCCCAGTAACATTAGCATCACCTGAAACTTGATAGAAATGCAAATTCTCAGGCTTCATCCCATCCCTGCTGAATCAGAAACAGAATGGGGGCCCAGTAATTGGTGTTTTAAGCCTCCAGGAGATTTTGCTGATGCTTAACTTTGAGAATCTCTGACTGAGATGGGAGATTCTCAAACTTGTCCATATAGGGGCTCTAATACTACTGCTGCCTAGGTCCCCCCCAACCATGAGTGAGTCCTGACCTTCAGAAGTTTTTAAGATCATAGGTGATCTATTGAGCAGACAAGCTCGGGAACTACTAAGCCAGATCGAGATTAACTTTCCTCCTCTACCAGTGGAAGGGCAGTTATAAAGGATTCCAGAGAGTAAGGGCTTTGCTTTTCCTCTCCACAACTTTTTCCATTTTGTAACCTACTCATATGTCATATGTCTGTTCTGGCTCTGACCTCCTCCCACCATGCATATTATCTTTGAATGTTTCTTGAATAAAAATTGTACTTCCTGCCTGGCTAGCGTGGCTCAGTGGTTGAGAATCAACCTATGAACCAAGAGGTTACAGTTGGAGGTCACACCACGATGGTTATCATGTAGGGGCCATGCAGGAGGCAGTTGATGATGATTTGCTCTCCTCATTGATGTTTCTCTTTCTCTCTCTTTCCCTCTTTCCTCCTTTCTGAAATCAATAAAAAGATATTACAACTAATAAAGAAAAAATAAAATGCTTAAAAATAATTGTGCTTCCTGGGCTGTCTTTTGGTGAGGTTGGCATGGAAAAGGCTGCTGTGAGCAAAGAGAGTAGGTCTCCTATGGAGGAGGTGGGCTCCCTCCAGGTTGACAAGTATCTGGGGGAGGATATTCTGAGAGGACACCCAAGCTTGGAAGGAGAGACCCTGGCCAGAGGAAAGGTGAGCAATGATCACTCTTTGGGGTTCTCCCTCTTGGGCCTGAATCAATTTAATCCTCATTGTGTCAGGGCAGTGATCTGCCTCCAATGGCAGAATCAGGGGCAGCAATCCAAGGAGACTGCAAAGCTTGAGACCAGGAGCTGGGCACTGATGTTTAGTTGCACCCTGGAAACCCTGCTGTGTTGCTCACCTCAGAGGAATTGGGCGTAGATCTATTATCTTCCTTTCTCTGGATTCTTTATAGACGACCCCCTTAGGAAGATGTAAAGGGATGGATAGAACTGGATTTGCACATTTCCCAATTATTGCAACATGTGGGACATACAATGTTGGAATAGAAGTAAAAATGTGGTTGTGGGGTCAGATATTTAATGGCTGGACACTTTTTCCCCCTTTAAAATTCTCCAGAAACTTAGAAGATGGCAGCAGCAGAGAATGATACTGAACTCACCCCTTCCGATGAGTACACTAAAATGAACACCTATATAGAGATAATCCTGAGAGACAACTGAGGGCTGATTGAACAGATTCTGAACAACAAATAGGAGAAAGAGACAGAATAGAGAAAGCTAGGAAACTGTGGGGGCGCTCTGGTATAAAAGGTTCTGGTAAGCACCATTGTTTACACCCCCCTTCACCTTGATAGGACAAGTGGGAGATCTACCCGGGTGCTCTGGCTTACCTTCAAGGTGAGTACAGTGCATCATTCCCAGACAGATTGCCAGGGCCTATTTAGGCTCCAAACAAAGGGAGCAAGCAGGGTCAGCAGGGCATTACTACATGCACCTGTCTTCAACACCCAGAGCCACTTCAGCTCAGGAGGCTAGAGCCCCAGAAGCCGTAGGCACCCACTTGACTCAAACTGGTCTGCCAAAACCACCCAGCACCCACAACCTATACAGTGGTCACTTCTACACTTTTCAAGAATGGAAGAGATGGCTATTTTGTTCAAGTCATATACAAAACTCAGAAAGTAAAACACAATGAAAAGATAGAAGAATATCTGTCAAATGAAAGAACAAGAAAAATCCCGAGGAAAAAAATCACAGTGAAAGAAAGAAGTTACCCAATAAAGAATGGAAAAAAATGGTCATAAGAATGATCACCAAATCTGAGAGTGGAATAGAAAAACTTAGAACTTCCACAAAGAGGTAGAAAGTATAATAAAGCAGCAAGCAGAGTGAAAGAATACAATAACTGAAATGAAAATACACTAGAAAGAATCAAAATCAGATTAGCTAATACAGAACAGATAGGCAACCTGGAAGACAGACTAGTGCAGTGGTCAGCAAACTCATTAGTTAACAGAGCCAAATATCAACAGTACAATAATTGAAATTTCTTTTGAGAGCCAAATTTTTTAAACTTAAACTTCTTCTAAAGCTACTTCTTCAAAATAGACTCGCCTAGGCCATGATATTTTGTGGAAGAGCTACACTCAAGGGGCCAAAGAGCTGCATGTGGCTCACGAGCTGCAGTTTGCGACCACTGGACTAGTGGAAATCTGCCACATTTTTTTATTGGGTATCAAAAGAAAGTGTCTCTTAATATTTGGTGACATGCTGATTAAACCAAGACATTTGCAGGATATGGTTATAATTTAGAGGTAAATTTAATTCATAGCACATTCACTCTTTTTTTCTTAAATTGTATTTTCCATAACAATAAAGATTATATAATAAATGATTCTTCATTTAATTAAATACTAGAGGCCTGGTGAATGGATTAAACCCCTGGTGGGGTCCCTCTGCCTAGACTGCTGTGATCAGGCCAAAACTGGCTCTCTGACATCCCCTATGGGGTCCCGGGCTGTAAGAGGGCACAGGCCAGGCCGAGGGACCCCACCAGTGCATGAGCAGGCTGGGGAGGGACTGTGGGAGGGCTCCAGGGTATGTCTGGGTGGTTTCAGTCCAAATCGGCCAGGCCCCAGCAGCAAGCTAACCTATGGGTCAGAGTGTCTGCCCCCTGGCGGTCAGTGTGTGTCATAGTGACTGGTCAAATGGTTGAACAAACGATGGAACATTTAGCATATTAGGCTTTTATTATATAGGATTTTTTTTCTAACACAATTTAAATGGCTACATAGTTTGCCATTATGTGGGATTACTGCCAGTATAATTTAGACAGTACATTTATATGTTGTGTGAAATGTTTTTATAAACAAATTTTAGATACATCTTTGCACAATCCATGATTTTTTCTTTAGCCTGCTTCAAAAGCTCCCCATCCCCACTATATCACCTTTCTTGGAGGCTCTTCCCAGGTCCCCTTCTTAAAAAGCTTTCTCCCAGGTGCTCTCAGGCAAAGTGAAAGGTGAAATGAGAGCTGCCTGTGTTTTCAAGGCTCCCCGAGGCCAGTCTATCCGATGCATGACCTCACATATTTCTCTTAGCTCCTGAGTTTCCCTTCTGTTGGGTCAAGTATATTTCTGGGTTATTTTTTGGTATTTGTTTTGACAATAAAATGATCATGATGTGAACATATGCTATAATCCCATAGGAAGAATTACTGGATCCAAGTGAATAAAATATTAATAGAGAGTATATCTGTACACACATATGCATATATATAACCCACATTATATGTACACAAATGTATACACATATATTTGGATACTATCTTCTAAAAAGCTTTCACTAGTTTCAGTTTAATATACATTTCTACTTCTATTAGCAATGGGATCATTCTTCTAAACTTTTAGATAAAAAATAGTGTTTCAATTCTTTTTTATTTGCAATTTTTACAGTTAAAAGGTAGACTTTTTTTTTACTGAGCTCAATACAATACTATAACACCTGTTTATGTCATTACACCAGAATTTTATAATTCTACAAATATCTAGGGTATAATTGCACTAAGTTGAAAAATTGTTGTGCAAAAATGGTTAGGTTAGGAATTTCCTAAATTTGTGAGCAGATGTTTTCTTTTATAAAATATAAAAGTATATGAGCCCTGGCTGGGTAGCTCAGTTTGTTAGAAAATCATCCTTATGTGCCAAGGTTGTGGGTGTGATGCCTGGTCAGGGTACATACAAGAATCAACCAATGAATGCATAAATAAGTGGAACAACAGATCAGTATTTCTCTCTCTCTCAAATCAGAAAGTATATACCAGTAAAACAAAATATTGCTCTCAGGGGACTCTAAGTTGAATTCTATTCTGCACATTACAATGGAAACATAGAAATTTATATTGAAGTTCTGATAATATTCTCTACTGCCCTCATAGTCAGAGAAATTACAAATTAAGATATCATTTATAACCATCAGATTGGTAAAAATTAATAAGAGAAAATGTCTACTACTGGCAGGGATATGAGAGAAAAAGGATTTTCATCCACTGCAATTGGAAATGTACATTGTTTCAGTACATTTTGAAAATAATTTGCCATTATTAAAATTAAAACTAGACATATCCTTGACTCAGCATTTAACTGCTGGAATTCTAGCCCATAGAACTGTAAGTATGGAAATGTAAGACAATATAAGACAAAGATGTTAATTACAGATCTATTTATTATGACCGAAATCTTGGAAATAGTATAAACTGATGAAGAGAAGGATAGAATACCTTTTGGCATATCAGTAAATGTAATATTATGCAGACAATAGAAGAACAAGTCAGACTTTTATCATCTTTCTTGGAGGAACTTACAAACATACATTGTTAAATGATTTGGATGGGGGTGGAAATTACAGAAATTTTCAAAGCTGGAACACTTTAGGAAGTTGCAAATGTAAAAAGTAGAGCAAAAAGAGAAGGCCAATTTATTCCATAATGAATTATGTACGTATTTATCATGCCATGAAACTGGGAAGGGGATTTGGAGCAAGGGAGAAGACAACGGGGAGGAGATGATTTTCATTTCAAATATATGTATTAATCTTAACGCAAAACAGAGGTTGGATGGGAAAGTTCAGCTGGAAGCAATGGGGTGAAAGAGGAAGTCGCTTGTGTCTAGTCAGCATTTTTATTTCTGTGGGACCAACGCTGGACCTGAGTGAGAATCTAATGCTCAAGAGGAAAGCTGTGGGGGTGAAATGCAGGGAAATCAAGGTGCTCACACTCTGTATTTTATTGACATGCTTCTGAGCTGAGCATGGTCTTCATAACTTTACAGACCTATAGAGCATTGAAGAGGAGAGATCTTTGTAATATAGTGGTGCTTTTGTTTTGGAGTCTCAAGGAAAAATCACATATTCTCCCACCTCCACGCCTACCTCACTGGGAAGTCTGAGTCATTGGCAAAAAAAGGTCATTTAATTCATTCAGCTCGTTGCCTCCCTGATGACTGCCACAACACTGGGGGCTGATAGTAAACTGTAGGTAATAACTCACTGAACTACAAACATAACTAGTAATTAAAATCTTTTTGTTTCTCAGGCAAAGGTCCTGATGTCATTGATGTTGTTTTAACTGTATTTATGCATTTACTTAAGCTGTAGCAGCAGTATAAAATAAGGACCTTTGGATCTGCATAATGGATCAATGTATCTTATCCTCTGTAATGAGGTAAACACTAAAGAATTGCTCTGAAGATAAAATTAAATCATTTATCTGAAATCATGCCATAAATGCTAAAGAATATGCACACAGAAGGTGTTGGTATAAATATTATATGTTTTAACCTTAAAGAACTATTAAGCCTAGTGAGAGAAAAATAATAAAAAATAATAATTAGTCTTTTGTTTATTTATTTTTATTTAATTATTTTTTAAATTCTTTATTTTTGCAAGTATTACATATGTCTCCTTTTCCCCCATTGACCCTTCCCTGCACAAGCCCTCACCTCCCCTACTCCCTGTGTCCACTGGTTATGCTTATATGCATGCATACAAGTCCTTTGGTTGATCTCTTCCCACCCTCTTTCACATTCCTTCTGAGGTTTGACAGTCTGTTTGATGCTTCTCTGTTTCTGGACCTATTTTTGTTCATCACAGTTTATGTTGTTTATTATATTCTACAAATGAGTGAGATCATGTGATGTTTATCTTTCTCAGACTAGGTCCAGGTCCATCCATGCTGTTGCAACTGGTAAGAGTTCTTTCTTTTTTACAGCAGCATAGTATTCTATTTACAGATGTACCACAGTTTTCTAATCCACTCATCTGCTGATGGGCACTTAGGCTGATTCCAAATCTTAACTATGGTGAATTGTGCTGCTATGGACATAGGGATACATATTTTCTTTCTGATTGATGTTTTTGATTTTTGGGATATATTCCTAGAAATGGGATCACTGGGTCAAATGGGAGTTCCATTTTTATCTTTCTGAGGAAACTCCATACTGTTCTCCACATTACCACCAGCAGTGCACTAGGGTTCCTTTTTCTCCGCATCCTTGCCAGCAGTTATCGTTTGTTAATTTGTTGATGATAGCCATTCGGACAGGTGTTGGATGGTACCTCTTTGTCGTTTTGATTTGCATCTTTTGGTTGATTAGTGACTTTGAGCATGCTTTTTTTCGTATGTTTCTGCATGCCCTCTTTTGAAAAGTGTCTATTTAGGTCCTTTGCCCATTTTTTTATTAGATTTTTTTATCTTCCTTTTGTTAAGTTGTATGAGTTTCCTATAAATTTTGGAGATTAAACGCTTATTGGATGTAACATTGGCAAATATGTTCTTCTATGAAGTAGGTTCTTTTGTTGTTTTGCTGATGGTTTCTTTTGCTATGCAGAAGCTTTTTATTTTGATGTAGTCTCATTTGTTTATTTTCTCCTTAGTTTCCATTGTCCTAGGAGCTATATCAGTAAAGATATTGCTATGACTTATGTCTTATATTTTTCTGCCTATGGATTCTTCTAAGCTTTTTATGGGTTCCTGTCTTACGTTTAAGTCTTTAATCCATTTTGAATTTATTTTTGTGTATGGTGTAAGTTGGTGGTCTAGTTTAAATTTTTTTTTCATGTATCCATCCAATTTTCCCAGCATGATTTATTGAAGTGACTCTCTTGACTCCATTGTATGCTTTTGCCTCCTTTGTCAAATATTAATTGAGCATTATGGCTTGGGTCAATTTCTGGGTTCTCTGTTTTGTTCCATTGGTTTATATGTCTGTTCTTTGTGCCAGTACCAGGCAGTTTTGAGAACAGTGGCTTTGTAATGTAGCTTGATATCTGATATTGTGATCCCTCCAACTTTCTTCTTTCTTAAGATTGTGGCAGCTATTTGGGGTATTTTTTTATTTCATGTAAATTTTTGGTAATTAGTTTTTTAAACACTCAGATTATTATGAGTTTGGGGAGATTTCCAAATGACTTTGTTCATTAAACATAGTTTGGGTAAATAATGATCCTTAGTTCTGAATGAGCACAGAAAATAATATATATATATATATATATATATATATATATTTAAAGAAATGAAAATCTGCTCAGTTTAGTCTGTAACCCCAAGGCAGCAATTGCTTTCCACTCCCACATTCCAAAGTAAAGAACTGATCATCTAAGCATCCTGAAAAAGAGGTAGGTGACCAATAAAATTTTTGTGACATTTTAACGGTTGGAAATTCCAGAGTGGATTTCTGTTCAGAGAGTTTTCAGGGGAATGCTCAGATTTCTGTCCCCTCCCATGGAGAGAGGTGCTTTCCCTAATCTCAAGCATAGTGAGAGAAGCTTCAAGAATGCCACGCCCCTCTAGAGTAACCCAGGGCTGCCTGCCTCCAGAAGTGTAGGACAGAAGAGGGCTGCGGATGGTAAATAACTAAACTTCCACCTACTTACAGCAAAAGGCACAAGTGTCCTCTGACCTTTATCTTGTAATGAGAAATCTTGACCACTTATGTTTAATACTTATTTGATATGTATGCTTTTTTTTTTCTTTTTGTATTTTTGTTTCCTTTTTTTTTTTTGGTATTTTGCTGTATGGACTACCTTTTATCTGAATATATGTTACTCGGGGCTTTGGAATATATATATGGCAGACAATTTTGGGGTATCTTTTCAGGTTATGTCCCTTTGCTTAAGAAAGCTTCTCACACTCACATAGCTGCACACTTGGCAGCCATTTTGTACATGACCTGCAACAGTGGCCCTAGTTGAATGAAATAAGGGTAGACATTTGACTCTATTTGGACTGGTCAAAATTTCTCTTCTAGGGAATTGCAATTGGGACCATATATGTGCTAGTCAGTTTGGTTTTCTCTCCAGAAGTAAAATCTATATGCTAGAGCTGTATTTGAGTTTTCTCACCATTCATAGTGGAGAATGAAAAAATTATATATTTCTCTATATCCATTAATTTAAAATCAAACAAACTTTTATTTTAGATAATTTTTGATTTACAGGAAAGTTGCAAATAATTCAGAGAGTTTTCATGTATTCCTTAGCAACTTGTATTTTTAAAATACAAGTGTAAATTATTTAATGACTAATAGCTACTGGACTATTTGAGCGGAACAGGGTTGAATCTCAAACAGAAGCCAATAAGACTATTCTATTCATGAGTTTAATTCATTTTCTCCTACGTACTGGACTGTTCCCTGGAGCAGAGTCTGGCCCATAGTGAGGGTGCAATAAGTTTATGCTTGCTTGAAGACATCGTTGAGATTATTGGTAGCTCTTTGTAATTCTTCACTGTAACATGTTTCTTTGGTAACAGAAAAGGTTTCTTGTTTACGGTACATAAAAATTGGCAGACATGAAAGAGCTGAAACCTCAGAGATGGTGAATAACTATATTATTTAAGTCAATTGCTCTCAAAGTGGTTTACGGACCCTTGCAAACTCCTTTTGGGGCTCTGTGAGGTTACCACTATTTTCAAAATACTCTGTAAGATTGCTGGTGATTTTAATTAATTTGGTTTTTAAGTATTGCAGCATGGAATATATCAATTTTTTGGAGATCTGCAAAACTCAGTGAATCAATATTTTTAAAGTGTTCAACATCATATATGCAAGGTCCAACCCAACAGGAAGGCAGACCAAATGGAGGTGCTTGGCGGCAGTGGCTGCTGTGACCAAGAAGAGGGCGGGACAGCCGATGATGGTGGCCACTGAAGCAGCATGTATGCTCCTCAGGTGTTTGCCTAAACCAATACACATACATGTGCAATCCGAGGAGCAATTTCTTAATTTCCTGACAAAAGATGGAATGCCCAGTGTTCATGCCTCTTTTTCTCAGTTAGTTGGGATCCTAGGCAGCACACTAGGACCAATTAAGGAAACACCAACTTAAGGAAAGAGAGACAATAAGGGGTGATGCGGAAGGCCAGGGCATACATGTTCACATTTCACTAGCCTGAAAGGCAACTGGGCAGTTGAGGTAACCTGGGCTGAGCATTTTATTTATTTATTTTTGTTTTATTTTTATTATTTTTTCAAATATATTTTATTGATTTTTTACAGAGAGGAAGGGAGAGGGATAGAAAGTTAGAAATATCGATGAGAGAGAGAGAGACATCGATCAGCTGCCTCCTGCATGACCCCTACTAGGGATGCACCCGCAACCAAGATACATGCCCTTGACCGGAATTGAACCTGGGGCCTTTCAGTCCGCAGGCTGATGCTCTATCCAGAGTCAAACTGGTTTCGGCTGGGCTGAGCATTTTAGATCTGCTTGGTAAAACTGAGGCATCGCCATGCTGACCAAAATACTTGTGTTTCTCTTGACACCACCTTCTAGGGTGTTGAACCCAGCTTTACCACTCTTGTGAAGAATTCCATCACAAAAAATCAATGCCTCTTAGCACTCAACAAGGAATATGACACCAAGACACAAACTAGGATCTGGCATTAGAAAACTGGCCAAGGACTCAAATTGATCATATGGGAACCATCAATGGAAAAAAAAATACTTAAAAAATTGATCAGATGGGGAAATGGCTTACTGCTGGAGAGGCTGTTGGTCTTGGAGCATTGTGCTAGTTTAACTTAGAATGTTTAATGAGATTGAAACTATTGGAAAGGTTGTTGTAATTTGGCTCAGGGTGTGATGGGTGGAATTTATTCTATCTATATGTATTTATTAGGAAGTTTTTGTGCTTTTTAAAAAAATGTATTTTTATTTATTTCAGAGAGGAAAGGAGAGAGAGAGAGAAAGAGAGATAGAAACGTCAATGATAAGAGAGAATCACTGATTGACTATCTCCTGCACCTTTCTACTGGAGGTTGAGCCTGCAACCTGGCTATATGCCCTTAACCAGAATTGAACCTGGGACCCTTCAGTCCACAGGCTGACCCTCTATTCATTGAGCCAAACCAGCTAGGGCAGCTTTTTTTTTTTTAAATTCTCACCCAAGTATACATTTGTGTTCCAACTTAGAATTAAACCCCCAGCCTGGATATGTGCCCTGACAGTGAATAGAACGGTGACCCTTCTGTGCACAGGATGATGCTCTAACCAACTGAGCCACACCAGCCAGGGCAGAAGTATTAGTTTCATAGCTTTGTCTGCCTTGATAAGGAGCAGAACTCCTGTTCTCATGAACTCATGATGAGAGACTCTTGGGTAACACTTGGTGCAACCTTTGCAGCATGTATTGGAGTTGGAATCTTAGTTCTTACCATCTGACTAAGGTTGGTCATTACCATCTAACTAGAGGCTGATCATTACCATCTGACTAGAGCTTAAGCCCAAAACATCTTGTTTGATGACCACATTCTGGTGTGATGGTGGTTTCTCTGATGATATTCTAGGGAGCTCTTCTCATCAGAGCTGCAAAGTACACAGCCGGCATCACAGGAGGCCTCTATACTGTGGTCATATGCATGCCAGTGAGAGGTTTATGAACATGGGAGCATTGCTGGGCATTGGCTGGGACCTAATCTCTGAATCCTCCATGGGATCTTGTTTATTCCACCTACCACTGTGCCTGGTGCCACGCTGTAGTCAGTGACAATTTATAGTGGATTAGCTCTTTTCAGTATGTTGCTTTCCTATGATAGGCAGAAAGTAATCATGTGTGCAGAAATAATCTCAGTGTATGTAGCTCAAAGATATGATCCCATCAATTACATGCTGAGAATCTACATGATACATTAAATATATTTATGAGAATTGCCAGTATTCTAGCAACTGAAAGCAACAGAAAGAAGTGACTCAATTTTCTACTTTTTTGATGCAGCAGATACCTTGCTGTTTAATAGGGGCAGGTATTCATTAAATAGTTTGTCCAAGCAGCTTTTATTGAAGTTTAAAATATAACTTGTATCATAAGTCTGCTTTTAGTTCTGGAGAATAAATTCAGTAGGTTTTTTTTCCAAAAAAGCACACATATTTCCAATTTTCATGTTTGAGTAATGCTAAAATGTTTCAATGAATGTGAAAATTGAGGTTTGTGTTATGATAATTTGAGTTTTATCTATTTTTATTTTATTTATGAAACTTGATTTTTAGAGAGAAAGGAGGGGAGAGGGTGAAAACAAACATTGATTTGCTGCCTTTTGCACATCTCCTATGGGGGATCGAGCCTACAACTAGGGCAAGTGCCCTGACCAGGAATTGAACCTGCCACCCTTCAGCGCAGGGGACGATGCCCAATCAACTGAGCAACACTTGCCAGGGCTAAAGTGTTTTATCTATTTTTAAAAGTATGTTTTTATTGATTTTATTGATTTTATTTTTTTAATTTAATAAATCTTTATTGTTCAGATTATTACAATTGTTCCCCCTTTTTCCCTTCATAGCTCCCCTCCATGAAAATACTCTTTTAACAAATACTTATCCTGTTTTTAAAACTTATTTGGTCAAGTGAAACTTAACAAACTTGTGTTTACCTGCTTTTATTTTGGAAATCAAGATATTAACAAGTAATATCATGGGTAAACTAGAGGTTAGGTAAGGGACCAGAGAAGAGTAAAGAATCATCTGTAGTTTTTCTTTTAAGTACTTAGAACTTGTGTGATTAGTGATGAACCACTGAGAAGGTTCTGACTGTTTGGAAACAAATGGTCACTACTTTCATCTGCTGAACTTATTTATGTTTATAAATGCTGAAATTTTTGCATATTTATTGAAATGTTTAATAGAATACATGCTTACTTTTCTCATCTTTTTTTAAAACTATGTTTTTCTTGATTTTTAGAGAGAGAGGAAGGGAGATATAGAGAGAGATAAAAAAACATTAATGATGAGAGAGAATCATTAATCATCTGCCTCCTATATGTCCCACACTGGGGGTCAGCCTCAACCCAGGCATGGACCCTGACTGGGAATCAAATCATGACCTCCTGGTTCATAGGTTGATGCTCAACCACTGAGCCATGCTGGCTGAGTTCTTCAACTTTTAAAGCTTTTATTAAGAAAGCCTGATTGTGGCTTACACTTGATATTATGAAAGCAGTTTTTCTCCTAAACTTGGTTTCTTGTGTTTCCTCTTAGACTAAGCACTAAAAAAAAAAGAAAGAAAGAAAAGAAAGAAAGCAAATTTAGGCTTTCTTCACAAACTATATCAGTCAAAATGTAATAGGTATAGAACCAATCCCAAAAAGATACTAAGGGACAACTAAGTTTTTAGAGAGTCAAAAGATATATGTGTATTTCCAACTTCATGAAGTGAAGTTGTTCAAAGAGCAACATTATTAAACAGTATAAAAACAAAACAAAAAAATGTAATGGGAAGAATGTTTCATTAAACTGTCCCCTAGAACAGTTTTTCTTCTCTCCCGCATAGATTATTACTTAATTCACTGGCAACATTTGCAAGTATTTTGATAACAGCAGAGTTATTTTTGGAAGTTCTTAATGAATGAATAAGTGTTTATGATTATTGATACAATTGGTGTTTATAAACATTTATTATAGTAATCCAGAAATAACTATTCAAACCCCCTCAAGTTTATATAATGTTATTTTTGAAATAATAAAGGTTCAAGTCAGAAAAAAAGAAACTAAGTTGCCTTTTCTCACAGGCAAATTATTTGAAACTAGAGGCCTGATGCATGAAATTTATGCCAGAGTAGTCCTTCCTTCCCCTGGCTGCCAGCACCAGCTTCCCTCTGGTACCCAGGACCCAGGCATCTCTGAAAACCCCAGCTTCGTCCAGAAGGTTGTCCAGAAGGACGTCTGGAAGGATGCCCTGTCTAATTAGCATATTAAGTTTTTATTATTATAGATAATAAGTTCAGCAAGATTTTTAGATATAAGATCCACATGCAAAACCAGTTATATGCTTATCTGTAAACAAAAATAAAAAATAAAAATGCAAATAAAAATATGTAATTAGAATGGCAGCACAGACTATATGGTAACTAAGAACAAAAGAAAAATTTGAAAGAAAATAAAAGAAAACCTAAATAAATGGAGAGCTATACAATGTTTCATTTTCAGAAAAGGAAGACTCAATGGAAATTCTCCTAAAAGAAATGTAGAAATTCAATATAATTTTGAATAGTGTTTCAACGTTTTTTTTACAAGTTAGTTTCAAAACACATATATAAATATTACATGACCTAGTAAGATGGTTTTGAATAAGAGTAAAAATAAAGAAGGACACATCTTAGTATCAATGAATATTATTGTAAAGCAATAGTAATTAAGACAGTATCATGTCAGTTCCAGGACAGACCACAAGGCCAACGGAATAAAATAAAAACCCCAGAAAATAACTCACATCTGCCTGTTTGAGAAGTGTATGCATTTTAAACCAGTGAGGAAAAATCAACTAACCAATAAAATACTGGGTTTTCTACTTGGAGTAAAGAGAAAATGAGATCTTTCCTCATTCCATATACAAAACTAAATTCTACATTGAGAAAAACAATAAAACTTTAAGTATAGGAGACTATCCTATACAATAAAAGCCTAATATGCAAATTGTCCCCTCCACTGGGTGTTTGACCAGGAGTTCAACCAGGGGGCGGTGGTGGCAGGCAGCGGCCGGCGGAAGGGAGGTGCCTGGCCATCAGCTGGTAGGGACCCCACCTGTGTGAATTTCATGCACTGAGCGTCTAGTATTAATAATATTAGAACATAAAAGTAATTCATTGAATTTGTACCAAAACACACACATACAACAGTAATACTTTTTACCACTCATCAAATAATCCCCAGACTTTGGTTTAGCCTACAAGGATATTGTGGGATCATGTTGCGCTTCCTTCACAGCTTGGCAGAGAGTTCTCTGCTCAAAGACTCAAGACCTGGGTTGCCAGGTAAACCATTCAAAGAAACCAAACTGCAGGCTCTCCTGGCAGTGCTCCGTGGGACCTAGAGGGTAGTCATGGCTCAGGCCATTTCTAGTTGCTTCATCTCTCATTGCTGCCTGCAGCTCTTGTTAAAGTGCAGCTAGCAATGTATCAACTGTGTCTCTAAAACAACCTGTATCTCTAGAATCCCTTTTTAATGCCAATGATGGTTTCCAGAGAAGAAAGGGTCCATTATCAATGGAATTTGACTTAACTCTTTTGTTCCTTTTCATGAAATAAATTTACACCTATGTGTAAGATGCCTTCCATATTGTTTCTCACTTGCGAGGACATACAGTAGAGAAGGACACCTTTTCATTATGTTTCCGTTTTATTTAAAGCAGAGATGGAGGAGTGTGCACACTTTAATATAAGATGTACCAAACCCCTAGACTCCCTAGCCTAATCATACCTCTGTGCTAATGAAGCCTTTATTGGGCATAAAAATCCCAGCAGCCGCCGGACAGGAGCAACGGTCCTTCTCTCCAGAGGGCAATCAAGTCCACATGGTGGCCAGAATGAAAGACTTCTTCTAGGAGAAAGCCAAGAGGTCTGACTTATTCCCTTTCCTTCCCCCCCTCCCCCCCTATAGTTTTGAGGGGCTGGTGTCAGCATCCTCTTGGATCTCTGGGCTAGATTAGTTTTACATGAAGCAGGCATCAAACAGGAAAGCAGGGAAACCTCTGGAGAAATCCCAGGTGCAGTGGGATCTCTAAGCTCACCCTCCAGCGGTGTTGAGTGATAGAGCTTCTTGCTTTAAGTGTGAGTTGGACAGAATAAAACCCTACTTTGCTTTTTCCAACATTTGCAACAACATGGCTGGACCTTGGGAATATTATTCTAAGTGAAACAATAAGTCAATCAGGAAAAGCAAAGAACCATATGCTTTCACTTGTATGTAGGTTATAAAACTGAAACTCATAAGACACGGATAACATTATAGAGGTTACCAAAGGGGATAAATGGGACCAAATATATGGTGACAGAAGATGATTTGACCTTGGGTGGTGGGCACATATGTGCAATATACAGTTCATGTACCATAGAAATGTGCACTTGAAACCTAGTATATGATACTGTTAACTAGGGTCCCCCCATTAAAAAAAAAAAGAAATGAAAAACTGTTGCAATCATTTTTAATAGATTTTATCTTTAGAGCAATTTTAAGTTCAGAGCAAAATTGAGTGGAAGGTACAGAGATTTCCCATAGAGTTCCTGCCTCTGAACATCCACAGCCTCCCTCATTTATCATCATCTCCCATCAGAGTGGTCCATGGTTACAATGGGTGAACCCATATGGACACATGATTACCTAAATGATGCATAATGATTATAAAATAAGAAACGGAACAGAAGGTTAAGGAAGCAAGTAAACTGCTCAACATCTTTGGCCCTCAATGAAAATCACTGTTACTATTTAGCTGACATTTTTCAGACTTTGGAACATCTTACTCTAATTTTCTCTGAAGAGGGGCATCAAACCTCCTACACAGGCTTTCTGAGATACTGCTGTGCGCTCCATCCAATCTGAAAGCCAGGTATTTGCTGCTTCTTTCTTTTCCTTGCTTCTGTTCCTTTTAGAACCATGTGCTTAACTGCTTTATATGTGTGTGTACATATGTGTGTGTATATATATATATATATACATACACATACAGTGGTACCTCGAGATACGAGTTTAATTCGTTCCGTAACCTTGAGGCATGGGAAACGATGAGACACTCGAGTCGCGGTAAACTGGTGGGTCGTGTGCAGCCGGCCAATCCGCTCGATTACTCCTATCGCAAATGTTGCTCATATTTCAAAGCAAAAATCGCTCACTTGACGGCTCATATCTCAAAAATCTCATATGTTAGGGCACTCGTATCTCGAAGTACCACTGTGTGTGTGTGTGTGTGTGTGTATGTGTGTGTGTATGTGTGTGTGTGTGCGCGTGCACACACATATATATGCAGGTTTTCATGGATGTATACATGTGTTGGTTATATGTGTATGTGCATATACCTGTATATAGATATATGTGTGTGCATGTGTATATATATTTATGTGCATATATCTGTACACACACACACACACACGCACGCACACACACACACACACACTTACAGGCTTTCTATTTTCTCTCTGCTTCCTAGCTTTTTGTTGATGGAGGACTTTGAGCTACACACATTTTTCTCTCAGTGTTTATTCATAAATTCCACAATAACTTTGGTGCTTCCCGTGTGTTTTAACATGAGAATTCTCTTAAAATATCAGAGTGTCTCAACTTCCCTATGCTCCGAGACGTCTGCCACTCTTTAG
>JAAGEH010000307.1:39357240-39386316 GCA_011751065.1 Lasiurus cinereus
TTTTAAATATATTTTATTGATTTTTTTACAGAGAGGAAGGGAGAGGGACAGAGAGTTAGAAACATCGATGAGAGAGAAACACCAATCAGCTGCCTCCTACACACTTCCTACTAGGAGATGTGCCTGCAACCAAAGTACGTGCCCTTGACCGGAATTGAACCTGGAACCTTTCAGTCCACAGGCTGATGCTCTATCTATCCTCTGAGCCAAACCGGTTTTGGCAGTATTTTATATTTTTGATGTGATTATAATAGGATTGTTTTCCTAGTTTTTCTACCTGATAGTTCATATTCTCTTGCCATTTTTCTCTACTCCAGAAACCTGTACAACAGTCAGGTCTACACAGGCTCCAACCAGCTTCACCCAGGTGCAACTTTACAACACAACCAGCTTCACTATGCCTTGGGATAGCTGCCACATCCCTCTTGCTTCTTGCCCTGGAACTTCTCAGGCACTATTGTAAGGGATGCTTAGGGGAAACAGATTAGCACTAAGGCTCTGACAACCAGAAAATGCAAGAACACCTAGTTTTCAGATAAACTTTGACCAATAAGGGAAGGAAGCTGGTTAACTGATGCTTTCTGCTGCTCGTGGCCTGGGCAGACAGTTCTGAGAAGTATGTCATAAAGTTTCACAGAAGGTCCCATGGAATGCTCAACTGTATAACACATTGGTATTCTTTTCCTTTATGTTCACATTCCCTGCATTCCTGAGATGTCATTGTCAAATAAACTACCTACACACAAATCCTTATCCTGGGCTCTGCTTTTAGACTAAGACATTTAACTGTAATAAATTTGTTTAGAGACAATTACATTTTACAATCAGTAGTTTCAGTATCAGAATCCCCTCTTACTCTTAAAAATTGATGATATTCAAAGAACTTTTTAATGTGGGTTATATATATTAATATTTACAACAGTGAAAAAGAAAACTTGATATTTTTACATATACATTTACTTTAAAAATAACATTAATAAATTCATTCCCTGTAAATATAAATAACATTTTTAATGAAAAAGAAACTACATTTTTCAAAACAAAACAAAACAAAACATTTATAATAAAAATGGCTTTGTGTTACATTTTTGCAATTCTCTTTAATGCCTGGCTAAAATAAAAGACCTCTGGAGTCTCATAGCTGCTATTGCTTTCAGTATTTCTAATACATTTAGTTCAAGTAATTGATAAACAAAACAAAATAAAACCCAGCCTCATAGAGGATATATAATTGGAAAAGGGAAGGGTATTAAATGATATTCTTTTTAAATAACTGTGAATATTTTTCTTTTATCTAACACTGAAATTCAAGAAGTGTTAGTTTCTTTATGGTTATTTATAATGTGGAATGTGCAAATTTTTGTTCTCTGTTACATTAAAATATACTTGGTCTAATCTTACCATGTGTGAGTTCATAGAACATGTATTGGTCATTGGACAATAGTGAGTCACTGACCTTTCAAATACTGACACATTTCATTATATAACATAAAAAAACTCACATTTGTTAAAGACCTGTTATACAGAGCTTTCAAATATTGACACATTTCACTATAGAATATAAAAATTAACTGATCACATCAGATTTTTTAAAAAAATTAACTGATCACATCAGAAAAGTCTTTAATAATTGGAAAGCTTTCAAACTCAATGTGACATACAAGAGTTTTCTAAAATTTTTAGTTTTTGTTTGAAAACTTCAGTTTAATCATTTAATCCATTGTTTTTCTTAAAGTGACAAATTCCACTCATTCATTTACAAGAAAATGTTTTACAATTAACCAGATTTGGATAACTATAGTTTCAGTTGTTCTTTCAAGTAAAAATGGTATTTCATAGCAAAATTGGCTAGTTCAGCTCACATATGAAATAATCATACAAGTGTTTTTCTTTGAGACAACCTTCCTATTTCTGTGGGTGGCCGAGTGTTTTATGCGTACTTCCCATGTCATTACAGAACTTATTAGAAAGACTGATTATTTAGAGCTGAAATTAATAAGAAAACATTCTTCTGAGAAATTGGCATTTCTTTAGTTTGTGAGTGTGTGAAAGTGAAGAGACTACTGGTCTGTGTCACAGGGCGGAGGTAGCAGTTTTACTTCCATTGTTGGTGCACCATCAGAGAACATGTTAGCACAGTGAAAAGAGCAAGTAACAGCTTACTATGGAAATAGTTTTGACCTCCCTGACTGCCTGAGGGGGTTCCTAAAGAATCCCAGGGGCCCACAAACCATATTTTGAGAACGACTGATTTAAAAAACAGTTTTGTTTTCCCTTTCCTAAATTTTCTGAAAACCCAGTAATTAAAGTTGTATGCACATGCATACAACTAGTTTTAATGTAAGATCTCATTATTTTGTCAACCAAGTCTCCATTCAGCCAGACTGGAGGAAAGCAAGACCACGGTTGTGCATCTTTCAGAAACAAATCTGATAATTTTTACTCTCTTGTATAAACCTGCATAAACCCTTCTTGAATTTTCTATAGCACTGAGGGTAACATGAAAACTCTTTAGACAGCTTCTAAGGCTCTTTATGGGCTCCTGACATCCTCCAAGCATTTCTGTTGCTGCTGTCTCTTGGAATCTCTGCTCTGGCCATAACTGATAGCACCTCTGCTTCAATAACTCCTTTCCAGCTTCCAGGAGTCAACTTTGGTGGCTTTTCTAGTATCTCAAGCCCAATTAAGCTCTCCAGTGCTCCCAGTGCGAGGATTGTGGCATAATTTATAGCGACTTGTGATTTCATGTTTCAGTACCCATTTTCCTGACTGCTCTGTAAGTTACAGAGGCAGTGATGTTGTCTCTTGCTCCCACTTACATTCCCACTGCCTTTTCAGCATGCCTTTTTCCACACTGTCCATGAATGAGGAAGGTGGTATGGGGGAGTGGGCTAGGAGCAGGGATGCTAAATGTATCACTCAGATTCTATAATTTCTGGAATATTTATCATTATTAAATAAGTAATATGTACTAATTTTAAAAAAAACAATAAATGCATATATATGATATATATGATAGCCACACATATAGTTTAAATAGTGCAATCATAATATATGATGTCCTGAAACTTACTTTTCACACAATAATATATCTATATTATTTTATGTAAATCCTCCTTATCAATAAGAGCTGTCCAACATTCCTTCAATTTTATCCTATTATATTTAGAAATTAACTAGTTGTCTACTGATACCTATTGTAGGCAATTTCTGATTATTACAAATAAAACATCAATGAACATTTTTATGTACATATCATT
Source organism: Lasiurus cinereus (assembly GCA_011751065.1). Classification (NCBI taxonomy): domain Eukaryota; kingdom Metazoa; phylum Chordata; class Mammalia; order Chiroptera; family Vespertilionidae; genus Lasiurus; species Lasiurus cinereus. The sequence goes on from JAAGEH010000307.1 coordinate 39,360,501, forward strand.
GTATTATTACATGCATATCTCTAGAGAGTGAATGCCTAACAGTAAGACTTACCAAATGTATGCATTCCAAAAAATCTGAAGCAATATGTATTTGTCCTAGGAGTGCACTTTCCCATATTGTTTTATCAATTTAAAATGTTCAGACTAATAAGTGAAAGTGGTATTTTAATTAATTTTTATTTAGTTTGTCATTAGTAGATGGATTATCTTTTACTTTCTTTGTCATTTACATTCCTTTCTACCTGAATTGCCAGTTCATACTTTAGTATGTTCTTTTCCATTGGTCTTCGATAATTTTAAAAAATTGTATATTACAAATCTATATACATAAAAAGCCAGCAACTGGAACGTCATAATGACCAGAATGACTGGTCACTATGACACCCACTGCAGCCAGTGAACTGCCCCATGGGGGCCTGGGGCCATTGACCAACCTCCCCCAGCCGGCCCCATCCCTAATCTGCCTCTCCCATGCCAATTGAGGGTGGGTGAACACCTCCTGAAGCCCGTCCCTCTGACCAGCCTCACTCCCGATGGGCTGCCACCATCCTGATTGGCCCACAGCCCCTCCCCCCACTACCCACACCCCTGATTCCCCCCCATCCCAACCTCCTGCCGGCCCCGCCCTCGAAGGATCTCTATCACTCCAATTGGCCTGCATCCCTTCTCCCCATTTGGCTCCACCCCCAGCAGTCCCCCTACTCCAAACAGGGGCAGAGCTGGCTGGCCAAACTCCCACTGCCTCCTCTTTCCAATAAGCCCAACCCTGATCCGCCCGGAATGGGGCTGTGCCAGCTGGACCCCATCCATGCACGAATTTGTGCACTAGGCCTCTAGTAATAATATATTTCTCTGCTAAATAAAATATTCTTTTGGTTTAATTTACCATGCCCTCGCTGATACGGAAATTTAAAGTTTTAAAATAGTTAAACCTTTCAATATTTTCCTTTATGGTTTTGGTTTTCATGTCATGCTTGTAAAGACTCTCAACATCCAAAAGTGTCAAACATTTTCCTTTGTTTTCTTCACAGACAAGACGGCTGAACACATCCACCCTGCTGGCTGCAGAGCCAAGCCAAGAAGCCAAGAAGCTCCTGTGCTATAGTCACATTACAATGCCTTGCTTAGGAGAAAGCTAAAGCCAATGTGATTCTCTAACTTTATCAGATACTCTTGCCATGACTTTCAAAGGCAAGCACATCTTTCTGTGAGGATTGCCCTTGATTTATTTTTTTTAAATTTGAAATTGAATAAAAATGTTTTGGAAGGGAAGAATAAGAGAAAGGAGTCTTGTAACAACATGAAAACACACTTATCCTTCAGTCAAAGATCAGGCAAAAGTGTGAGTTAAATCAATATAAATTTGAGTTAGCTTTTAAAAATAATTCTTCTTGAGATTTTGAAAAAAATCTTTACTTTTTAATTTTGTTTCCATTTTCCTCCCTTAGTTCTGAAGTTCCTAATAAACTCAATAACTGGAAATAGTAATTTTCACCACCATCATCATAATTAAACATAATATGATAATGGTTAGTTAAGATTATGAATCACTGTCTTAATGGATGGTGGTTATATTGCTCATTATTATGGCGATTACTATGATTATTATTTTGGGTTTATGGACTATCTAGAAATGACAAGTTCTTTCCCAAGATAATTATTATAAATAAGACAATGATGCCAATAATAATGTAACAACAGATTTTTACTTTTGGGGGTACATACAGCTACTTTATAGGTGAGAGTGCTTAAAAATGCTACTAGCATTTCTTGTAATGATGGCGAGGTATACATGAAGATCCTATATACTAAAGTAAAAAGGCAGAAAGTTTTAAGACTATCACATTAATTAATCAAATGTCTATTTTTAAGCTGTTCTTTGTGGTAATATGAGGAGTTAAAAGTGATCAGAAGTGCTTGGTTTACATTATATTATAGTGAAAAGAGTGAAACCACAAAAAAAGTGGCAGAAGATGAACAGTGTGACTGGTGAAGTGGGATACACAGTGTGGGGTCCAATGATAATATATCAAATGACCCCTAGAAAACAAAGCTCTTCCACCCCTCCTCACCTTCCTAGGAAATTATGCATTTCCCCCAAGATCCACAGACTTTTAAATTATTTCAGAAATGGGTAATAGCAATCTATTTCCTTGAAAATTCTACCCAAGAATTTGAATATATGTTCATATTTCAAAACTTTAGAAATGAATACTACTATTATTACCATTAGACCTGTACTGTAACAAGCTGGTTATATAGATACATTTTATTGAAAACCTAACTCAATTCTTTTTTTTTCAAGCTCAAAATATTGTAATGTTTAATATTACAGCTAGAATGTCAAATTTAATTTAGGTTTACACAGAAAATAAACACCAGAAGATGATGAAAATGTCCCAGTACAATATATGAAGAATAAAACAATTAAAATAGAATGAGCATTTTGAAAAAAAAAACAAAAACAGAACACTATAAATTTTTAATTACTAATCAAATGGTATAAAGAAGTCTGCCATGGAAGAAGAATAATAGTTTTTTTTTTATTATTAGCACATAGCATATGATAGTTTATACTAGCACTGCATTTTATAGTTTACATGGTCTCATTGATAATCCTCTAAGTTAGGTAGGGCAGGTACTGTGCTCCTCAACCTGTCGATGAAGGAGTTCTAGCTTATGAGTAAATAAGAACTGAAAGATGGATGATTGACTTTTGGTCCACTGTTCCTTCCAACATAGTAGCTGTGCTAGTCAGGGCATATATATATGACTTACTATGAGGGATTTATTGGCTCCTGTGGTTATGGAGACTGAGAAGCCTCATGATCTGCTATCCTCAAGCTAGAGGCCCAGAGAAGCTGGTAGTGCCATTTTAGTCCACACCTGAAGGCCTGAGAACCAGAGGAGCCATTGGTGTAGGTCCCAGTTCAAGTATAAAGGCCAAAGAACCAGGAGCACTGATGTCCAAGGGCAGGAGAAGATAGAGGCCTGCCTTAAGCAGAGAGAGCAGATCCATCCCTCCTCAGTCTTTCTGTTCTTTTCAGGCCTCAACAGATTAGTAGATGGTACCCACCTAAACTGCAGAGGGCAATCTTCTTTATTCAGTGTGCTGATTCAAATGATACTCTCTTCTGGAAGCACCCTCACAGACACACCCAGATATACTGTTTTACCAGCTATCTGGGCATCTCTTAGCCCAGTCAAATTGGCACGTAAAATTAACCATCATGACAACTTAGTTCTAGGTCCAAAAACTGTGTTCACTAGGAGTAGTTGACACATAGTCAGCACCTACTATGTGCCAGCCACTGTTCTAATTGCTTTACATATAGCAACTCTTTAAAGTCTCACAACAACCATGAAAGGCAGGTTGTCATGATCTTGTTTTTGTATATGAGAAAATTCTGGTCTACAGAGTTTAAGTAACCAAAGTCACACGACTAATAATTGGTGGAGTCAGAATTTAAAGCTGCAGAGCTCCACTGTGCTGCCAATGAATTCTCAATTCCTGGCAATGGTATCCAACAAATAACAAGCATCCGATAAATATTTAATGAATAAATTATCAAGTGATAAGAATCACTTGATAACGGTGTATTTTTGCTGACAGCACACTTTAAGGGCACATGTAGTATACATGTGACTCTATTTCATATTATTCAGGGTGTTTCTCCATTGATGTATGCATCAGCAATACATATTTTTCAAATATTTCCTACATTTGGGAACCATGCTAGGCATGAAAAATACAGAAGTACACAAAAATAATGTGGCTCTTATTTTCATGGATTACATAGTCTAATGGGAGCAGAAAGCACTCAATATTCAAACATAAATTCAGTTACAAATTCTTAAATGTATAATGAAGAAAAAGTTCAAAAATAAATTGTCCATATAGTTAGTAATGGAGAAGTGGACAGTTGAGGAAGGTTTTGGCGGGAGGTGAAATTTTATATGACATATGAATGGATAAATTCACAAGGCCTATCAGGTGGAGATACTACAGGTGAAGGGCACTTTAGAAGATTTTAAAGCAGGAAAAATTTGTACTTTCAGGAGAGTTAAAAAGAAAAAGCTACTGTGACAGAAGCTAAGGCACAAGGGGACTCAGTGGTCCATAGAAGAACACATGGAACCATGAAGAATCCATCTGAAATGGAAGAATTGGCTCCAGAAAGTCTTATTCAGGAAGTTATGGAATTCAATGTGCCTTTAAATTTTTTTGTTTTTAGGGGTGACATTGGTTAACAAATGTTGAACTATCGAATTATAGAGGTGACATTAGTTAACAAAATCATATAAGATTCAGATATACAATTCTATAACACATCATCTGTCTATGGTGCATTTTAAAAACACCCTTTTTCTTAGCTACAGAGATAGCGAGTAAATCTCCTGGTCGCCATTATTATAAATCTGTAAGCACTTTTCCTAGAGATACAGTTCTAGCAGCTAAATGTTACTTAAATGTTTTACACATTTTTGTAAACCACAAAGACTGTAATATCTCTAGTACAAGAACTTTTTTTTTTCAATTACAGTTTACATTCAATAATAGTTTATATTAGTTTCAGATGTATGGCATAGTGGCTCGACAAGCATAAACTTTACAAAGTGTTGCCCCTGATATTTCCACTACCCACCTGGCACCGTACATAGTTATAACAATGTTATTGACTACATTTTCTATGCCGTACTTTATATCCCCAGGGCTATTTTGTAACTACCAACATGTACTTCCTAACCCCTTCACCTTTGTCCCCCAAGCCTCTCCCTCGGGCAACCATCAGTCTGTTCTCCGTATCTATGATTTTGTTTCTGTTTTGTTTGTTTGTTTATATTGTTCTTTAGATTCTACATATAGGTGAAATCATAGAACACTTGTCTCTGACTGACTTAGTTCAATTAGCATAATATCCTTAAGGTCCATTCATGCTGTCTCATATGGAAAGATTTAATTCTTCTTTATGGCTGAGTAACATTTCTTTAAGTCCTTTATTAAAATCTCACTGTTGATCCATTTATGGTTTAGCTCCATGTTAATGAACCTCCGTGTGTTCCAGAATTTCATTTAGTTCTTTTTCTGGGGATTTTTCCTATTCTTCGTTTGGGCATGTTTCTTTGCTTTTCCATCTTGGCTGCCTCTCTGTATTTCTTTCTGTGTACTAGGTAGACCTGCTGTGTTTTCCAATCTTGGTATGTTGCAGGTGTCCTGCTGTAGGTGTCCTGTGGGCCTTGGTAACCCAGTCTCCTTGATCACCACGCAAGATGCTCCAGGATTGTCTCTTGTGTGGGTTATGCGAACCCTCCTGCTGTAGTTGAGTCTTAGTTGCCGATGCCGCATCTGTTTGTGGATTTAACTCTCAGACTTGTTGACTCAGGATTGATCTCGACCACACTGTACAAGCTGCTGAGCATGTGCCAACCCTGCAAAGGGGAATTTGCCTTAGCTGAGTCTGGTGCCGGCTGATCTCTCCCTTTGGATAGGTTACCTGTAAAACTCATTGGTTCATACTCTAATGTCGTCTGAAGCCCTCCACTGGGTGTATTGGTGCTGAGGCCCCTTGGGAGGAACTCAGGTACAGGTCAATAACAAATGCTGCCTGTGACCAGCCCTGGGCTACCTGTTTGGAGCTACAAAGTGATTCAGAGTTAGCGGCTACTGGGCTTGAAAGTGTGTGTGTATCTGTGTGGGAGGGAGGACAGGGTGGGGGAGGGAGGGCAAGTTGCACATAAAGGCCCATTTCCACCAGGTCAAAGCCTGGGAACGGTTAGTAAAAAGTTCATGGCACGCTGAGATCTGCCTTTGCCTGCTGTCTGCCTGTCAGGCTCAGTGACGGAAAGATCCCCTTGCAGTACACAAGTTGGGTGAGTCACCAGATAAGGGCGAGCAGTGTTCAACCAGGTTGATACTAAATCACACTCAGCCCCAGTTTGTGGTCTGAGCAAAAGTTTCAGAGTACACCAAAGCCTGCCGTCACATGAGGTGCTTGCATACCTCTGTGGTGGGGTAAGGTCTCAAGGAGTCATCAGGGTGTGGTGAGCAGGCTCAAAAAGACCCACACTTGGCCATGTGAAGGGAGGGCTCTGCACAGGAATGGTGGTTCCCTTTAGGCATGCAAGGGAAACGTGGTTCCTGCCCCAGGGCTCCACAACTCGGTCTTTCCCCGATTCTGCCCAGACCTTCTTGAGTGTCTTGTTAGAAAATCTCACTGTGGCCCAGGCTGGCCATGGGCAGCTGACAGTTTCACAGGATATGAGCCTAGCAGGGTGAGGCCATTGGGAATTGGTTGGTTGGGTGAGGGGGCTAGTGGATCTCTTATGGGGGAGTATTGGCAGTCAGGTGCAAGGGTGGGAGGGGGCCAGTGGACCCTGCCCCAGAGCCACACAATTCTTTCTCTAATACCCACTCAGTCCACCCAGACCTCTATACCACGGGCCCAGGTAGCTGACTCCTCTGCAGAGGGTGAGCTCAGCATGGTGGATGACAGGGTGTTGGAAGGGTGGGACGACTGCATCCCCCTGCCAGGCTGCTGCAGTGTGCAGGGTAGTGCAGACCTAGGAATGATTGCATCTGTTGGTGGCATGGAAGAGGGCCTCAGCACAGGGACCCTCCTGGCTGTCCCTTTAACTCTCTCCCTGGAACCACATACCCCGTCTCTTCTGGAATGATTCCAAACTGCTCCGAGCCCTCTTCACTTCAGCTGGAGCCCAGGACGAGTGGCTGTAAATTAGATTTTGTGTGTTGACCCTAGAAGAGGGCACTTGGGTTTCTAGCACTCTTGTCTTTCCCTTGCAGAATCCACACGGATTTTCACAGCCAGATGTTATGTGAGCTCCTTTTTCTAGTGCTGGTGCACCAGCTCGGGGGCTTGGCACGGGGATGAAACCCCCACTTCTCCATGGGGACCTTTGCAGCTGAGCTATCCCTCCTGATTCCCAGTCACTGCACACAGGTGTATTGTCAGCTTTTCACCTCTCTGCCCTTCCTACCAGAGTTGTTGGGATTTCTGTCAATTCTTGGTTATAAGACTTCTTCTCAGTTAGTCTTCAGTTGGTTATTATGGTTTATTGTTTTATATTTTAATTGTAATTTCAGTTGGTTCCTGGGAGGAGTTGAGTATAATTTCCACCTACTCAGCTGTTATCTTGGATCCAGGACTAACTTTTATAACTTCCTCTAAGGGTAGAGTTGAAAGCATAAGATAGGTGTTTAATAACTTTTCATAAAGTTTAATCCGTTGCAATATATTAAAAATACACACATGCACACATACACTCTCATTCACACAAAACAGGGAGATTGAGGTCTGTGCTCACATTGCTAGAAGGTTCTTTACAGGACTCACACATAGATGGTGCAGGCACAGGGCTGGTGGCATTTTATGGTTCCAGTCTGAATCTACCCCTATGAAATTCCCACCTTTGTTTTATAGACTAGACTTTACTCCACATTAAGATAAGCATCTGAAAAGAATGGAAACACCTGCCCTAGTCTGAAGCTCCCATTCTCACTAACTGTAACTCTAGCCTTGGTCACAAAGCTTTAAGGAAGGAGCCTCTCCCCGACAGACGCGCCTCGTGTGTAAGGCACAATGCGTTTACCTGGGAATTTTTCTTTTGTTAAAAGAGAATTCCTGTTTTGCAATTTTCAAATTGAAAAAAAAAAGATACTAGTGAAAGACATGTTAAAAAGCCCCAATGAATGAATCTACTTTATTATTAAGAACAAAGAGGCAAATTAAATGTTTAAAGCTCAGGGCAACAGCCATCACCACATTTCTAATACTCTGTCTGTAAGGAGAACTGGTGTTTAGACTGATTTTTAAAAAGGCACATAAAGGACCAATGTTTTGTGAATATCAAATGTCAGTCCTTGGCACAGTGCAGTTACTAATGTGGACGAAAGCATTTTAGAAGCATTCTTCACAAGGTTAAAAACAAAGGAGTTTCCCATCGAAGCCCGAATTTACCAGGAGACTCATCTGAAAGGAGTGGTCCTACTCCAAAGCATTTTGATTAATTGATGTTCTCTGCTACAGCCTTAGATTCCAGTGTGTAAACGCCAAATAGGAAAATCATAATGAGGTAGCACTTATTGAGTCCCCTAGAACGAGCAAACCATTACTTGGAGACAAACAAAAGAAGCCTACACAGTCAGAAAAAACAGCCCCTTCAAACCATGCAGGCAGACTGAAGTTTTGTTGCCACAACTTTTCTAATTCCTTTGTAACCAAGTCTTCGAATACACACGAGTGTTACACATTTTTTATTTAAACCATGGTGTTTTCAGAATTATTTGTAAATGTTCTGTAAAATTTGTTGCAATATGATTAGTAATAGATTTAGTATGAATATTGAGGGGGGAAAAATAGCCCTGGAATAGATTTTGTAAATGCCATGCATAAAACAATTTATTTGTGGTTCTAGATATCAAGAGTTCAGCTGCACACATTATGCCATGCACATTTTGGCAAAAAAGTACTTCTTTCACAAAAACATATTCCAGGCAGATATTTTTAAGATCAGAAACTTGGGGAATACTTTGGGGAAAAATATCAACAAGTAAAGAAATACACCAGAAGGCATGCATTTCCATCTGATTGTTACCCATGGAAGGAGTACAGTATAGTGCAGTGTTCACATTAGGCATGACAAGCAGGAAAAAAACAAATTATCTATGTTAGGCCTCATTAGTGCATAGGGTGTTGGGGACTGGGTTGGCTATGGACTGTGTGATGGAAGGTCTTTGAATCTTCCATGACAGGTTTAGTTTCAATATATAAAATAAGTGGCCTTAAAAAGAACTATCTATACTAATAAAAAAGGTAATATGCTAATTAGACTAGATAGACCAGATGTCCTTCCTGACAAAGCCCAGGGTGTGGTCAGCCAGCAAACCACCTGCAGCTCCATCACCCAGGCCAGTCCCACCCTGGGACCTCCATCCCAAGGGGCCTGCAAACTGTACAAGGTCCCTCACCCAGGCTGGCCCTGTCCCTCAATAGAGACCCCCCACTCCAATCCAGGGCCCCCTTCAGGGCAAGCCAGCCAGCCCGCACTTGTGCACCAGACCTCTATCCTATATAGTAAAAGGGTAATATGCAAATTGACCCTAATGGCAGCATGACTAAAATGACCACTGGGCCAATCACTATGAGGTGCACTGACCACCTCTTGGTCCCTTTCCCTGGCTGGCAGGCTCTGATTGCCTGATGGCCACCCATGGTGGGGGTGGGGCCAGAAAGTGGGCAGAAATAGCTGAACTCTCCCTCTCTTCCCCAGCCGTCAGGCACCGATCACCTGATGGCAAACAAGGATCTGGGGGTGAGTGGTGGCAGGGGGCAGGGCCAGCTGTGGGAAGCTGGGAAAGATGACCCTGATCACAGGCCAGGCCTAGGGACTCTACCCACATACAAATTTCATGTGCCGGACCTCTAGTCTGTATATGTAAAATCCTAAACAAGTGTTATGACTGGTCACTATGATGTGCACTGACCACCAGGGGGCAGACTCAATGCAGGAGCTGCCCTCTGGTGGGCAATGTGCTCCCACAGCCAACCTCCCATAGCCAGCCAACCTCCCCAGGTCCCTCCTCTGGCCAGCCAACCCTGATTGGCCCCAATCGGGAATGGGCAAGATGGCCCCAATTGCTTGCCCACCAGGCTGAGAGACCCCACCTGTGCATGAATTCGTGCACCCAGCCGCTAATTCAAATATATTTCTTCCTGCAGCTTTGCTGAAACTTTAAATGCTCTACACATTTGTTGAAAATTCACTCTCTTTCTCTACTGCCCTTGTTCATTGAAGCAGAGGAAGAAAGAGGGGTGCACTACTTTATCCTCAGTCTCAAAATGATGATAGATACTTGGCCTAATTGCTAAGGACTCAACTTAGTGTTGGATATTTTTGTTGTTAAAACATATTTTTAGGGCCAGATGAAAGATGATTCTTTGCCTATCTTTGTGACCTTGTGTTTACACTGAATCACTAAAATCAGAATGTAGCATATCCCAGTAATAGCAATCCCATACCACAGGAGCCATCCCTTGACCTTTCCACCCAGGACAGTAATGCTAAATGACCAAGCTCTCTAGACACGTTTGAAACCTCAAAACAGCAGCCCAGGTAGCCACTGATCCATGGGCATTGACACAAGTTGACCATCCATTTTACCACTATTTGCATACACAATAAAGTCTTGGTTACTATATATAAATCTGCTCTTAGATGTAGCTGTTTCAAACTTACTGCAAGTTAATCACTTGAGTTGTTCTTTTTTGCTTCTTTGTTAATCCTCACATGAGAATATTTTTTCCATTGCTTCTCAGAGAGAGTGGAGAGAAGAACTATGGATATGAGAGAGGCACAGTGATTGGTTGCCTCCTATAAGCACCCCCACTGGGGCAGGGAGTGAAACTGCAACCCGAGTATGTGACCTTGACTGAGAATCAAACCCCTGGCCCTTCAGTGCATGGGCCAATGTTCTAACCATTGAGCACCACTGGCCAGGGCGGTGTGTTCTTTTAGCAATGCTCAGCCTTGATTCTTTAATGAGACTTCTGTCTCATTTATCCTCTGGCTGATCTCTGAGGGCTGTCAGGTGTTGGGGAGCGGGCTGGCTATGTGACTGTATGGTTGAAGGTCTTTAGAGGCCCCCTCTATTAGCTGCTCAATATTCTTTGTATCCAGGTGGCTCTTTCCCTATTGGCACCCAAGGCTGAAGTCTGACTGATGAACTGTGGACTGTTGTTCCTGTTTAGCTGATGCTTGGTGGGGGTTGTCATTCATTTCCCACAGGCTGACATGGTCTCTCCTCTGCTTTGGGTGGTTGTAGAACACCACATCTCTGTCACCTGCCCATCCAGGCCCACATCCAGCAGTCCACCATGGTGTGGTCCCCTATGGCTCACTGCTCGAAGGTGCCAACTAAAGCTCTATCTGTCTTACCCTGCTGTTCTGCTTTCTTATTTGGGCTAGAATGTACTATGTTGGCACAGGTCTCTGGCACTGATCTTCAAAAATCATGAAGGACCCTAACCGGTTTGGATCAGTGGATAGAGCATAGGCCTGTAGACTGAAGGGTCTCAGGTTTGATTCTGTTCAAGGGCATCTACCTTGGTTGCAGGCACTTCCCCAGTAGGGGGGGGGGTGGTGTGTGTGCAGGAGGCAGCTGATCGATATTTCTCTCTCATCGATGTTTCTAACTCTCTATCCTTCTCCCTTCCTCTCTGTAAAAAAATCAATAAAATATATTTTTAAAAAATCATGAAGGGGGAGTTTGGGGACAAAACTCCTCCCTATGCTTTCTGAATTATTTCAACTTATTTATTTTCTCTTTCTGGGTTGAACCTGGGAAAGAAGAAGATTGGTACATGTGTCTCTGCCTAACCATTTTCTTATTTCTTAAATACTCCAAGGAGGAGAAGTGGCAGGTTTTCCTCTCTTGAGCCAGAATCTCTGTGGTTGAATCTAGGAGTCTGTAGTTTAACAAGCTCTCCTTGTGATTCTGATACAACTAATGTTTGGGAATAACTGGCTTTGGTTGGCTCCTCTTTCTTTCCAGGATTTCATGGAAAATAGGTAATTCTTTCCCCATAAAGAGAAATTTATGACCAGAGTCCTCCATGAGTATGAGAAAATAAGAAAACATCATGAGTAATCTCTATTTTCAGGGACAGAGCTCAAATTTTGAATGAATTCTGTAACAAAACCTATTCTCTATTTTTCCCCCTATTCTTCCCTCATCCTCCCAACCAAATTGTTGCCCTGGACCAATGAGTCAGAAAATGATAATTTTAGAAAGAAAAAAAGTTCATTTGTTCTTTTCCTAGCTATTTAGACATTACAGTATATAACAAAATGTACATAGCATCCAATGTACTGTGCTTCAAGTCACATTGTCAAAATATGTGTGGTAACAACATGACCAGGTACCATTAAAGTGAACATTTCTATCCAATGCAGCATCCTTTGACTTATGAACCCCATTTTGTATCCAACACTGCTTGGATTCAAATTGCCGGAACCATCTCCTCATTACCTACCTGTGGACTTTTATTACTTAACTAGAGGTCCAGCCTGCTCTCTCTTCAATCTGGAACCCCTTGAGGGATGTCCGACTGACCATTTAGGCCCAAATCCAGGTAGGATTGGCCTAAACAGGCAGTTGGACATCCCTCTCACAATCCACGACTGTTGGCTCCCAACTTCTCACCTGCCTGTCTTCCTGATTGCCCCTAACCACTTCTGCCTGCCAGTCTGATCATCCCCTAATCACTCCCCTGCCAACCTGATTGATGCCTAACTGCTCCCCCTGCCAGCCTGTTTGCCTCTAACTGCCCTACCCTGTGGGCCTGGTTACCCCAAACTGCCCTCCCCTGCAAGCCTGGTCACTGCTAACTGCCTTCCCCTGCAAGCCTGGGTCCCCCCCAATTGCCCTTCCCTGCAGGGTTGGTCACCCCTAACTTCCCTCCTCTGCCAGCCTGGTCACTCCTAACTGCCCTCCTCTGCAGGCTTGATCACCCACAACTTTCCTCCCTTGCAGGCCTGCTCCCTGCCAACTGCCCTTCCCTGCTGGCCATCTGTGGTGGCCATCTTGTGTCCACATGGGAGCAGGATCTTTTGACAACATGGGGGCAGTCACCTTGTGTGTTGGAGTGATGGTCAATCTGCATATTACTCTTTTATTAAATAGGATAGAGGCCTGGTGCATGGGTAGGGGCCAACTGGTTTGCCCTGTAGGGTGTCCCGTATCAGGGTGTGGGTTCCCGTGGGGCATGGGAGGCCTGGGTGAGGAGACTGTGGTGGTTTGCAGCCAACCACACCCCCCAGCGGCCCAAGCAGAGGGCCTGGTATCTAAGATTTATTTATCTTCTACAATTGAAACTTTGTAGCCTGGAGCAGAGCCAAGCCTTCTGCTCACTCAGCCATTGAAACTTTGTTTCCTTAAGTGGAGGCCTGGGTGGGTCAGGTTGTGCAGAAAGCTTGGCTTCCTCCATTGCCAGGGGCAACCCAAGCCTCCCTCCTGCTCTCTCTGTGGCAGTAGCCATCTTGGTTGGGTTAATTTGCATAACCACTCTGATTGGCTGGTGGGTGTGGCCTGTGGGTATAGAAGAGGTATGGTCAATTTGCATATTACTCTTTTATTAGATAGGATTACAAAGGATTCTGTGATGTTCTACTGCAGTAATTCCTGGTTCAAATTCTCCTTGATGACATAGTAAGATTTACCTTTCTCCTAAATTTTTAGTGGAGAGAGTGTGATTTCAGAAACTTACCTGCTTCTTATACCTGACAAATTCTTTAATATCTTATTTATTGCAGTTTAACCCCCATAATAATCCCCTTTGTCCCAACTCTTGCTACTGATCAGGTGTTGATACCTGTGTCTTATAGGTTAATTTTTTCATATCTGGTTGACGCAGACCAGTGGCTCTCAAACTTGAATTTGCATTAGAATTACATTGAGGGCTTGTTAAATCATAGGTAGCTGAACCCATGTCTGATTCAGCATGTGAAGTAAGCATAATAATGCCCCCTAATGATGTCCACATCCTAGCACCTAAAACCTATGGTTAAGTTACTTAGATGGCAAAAAGGAGTTAAGTTTACAGATAGATTAGATAGATCTAATAAACTGACTTTAAAATAAAGCAATTAGTCTGGATTGTCCAGGTAGTTCAATGTTAGTATAAGGATATGTAAATGTAGAAGAGAGAAGCAGGACAGGTCAGAGTGATGTAATGTGAGAAGAACTGAACCCACTGTTGCTATCTCTGAAGATGGAGAGATGTGGCTGGGAGCCAAAGATTATGGGCGGTCTCTCAAAGTGCAAAAGAGCAAGAAAACAAATTCTCTCCTGGAGCTTCCATGAGGAATGCTGGCCTGCTGACACAATGATTTTAGCCCAGTGGGACCCATTTCAGACTTTTTGACCTCAAGAACTATAAGATAATAAATCTGTGACTCTTATAATCTAATCAGCTTGTGATACTTTGTTACAGCAGCAGTAGAATACTAATGCAGTTGGACTGGAGTGGGGCTAGTGATGCTGGTGATGCTAGTTGTGGAGTCACACTTTGAGAACCATGAATTTAGGCACTATTTTTTTAAAAAATTAAATCTTTATTATTCAGATTATTACATTTGTTTCTCTTTTTTCCCCTCCATAGCACCCCTCCACCCAACTCCCACCCTTCTCTCTGCCCTTACCTCCCTCCCATTGACCTCATCCAAAGGTGTATGATTTTTATCCAGTCTCTCCCTGTACACCCCTCACCCCTTTCCCCCTGAGATTCATCAGTCAACTCCCTTTCTGTGCTCCTGATTCTATTATATTCACCAGTTTATTCTGTTGATCAAATTTTTAATTCCCTTAATTTTTAGATTCACTTGTTGATAGATAGGTATTAGTTGTTCATAATTTTTTGGCTTTTACCTTTTTCTTCTTCCTCTTCTAAAAGGGTACCTTTCAGCATTTCATATAATACTGGTTTGGTGTTGATAAACTCCTTTAGCTTTTTCTTCTCTGTGAAGCTCTTTATCTGCCCTTCAATTCTGAATGATAGCTTTGCTGGATAGATTATTCTTGGTTGTAGGTTCTTGCTATTCATCATGTTGAATATTTCTTGCCACTCCCGTCTGGCCTGCATAGTTTCTGTTGAGAAATCAGCTGACAGTCGTATGGGTGCTCCCTTGTAGGTAATGAACTGTTTTTCTCTTGCTGCTTTTAATATTCTCATTGTCTTTTGCTCTTGGTATTTTAATTATGATGTGTCTTGGTGTGGTCCTCTTTGGATTCCTTTTATATGGGGTTCTGTGTGCTTCCTGGACTTGTAAGTCTATTTCTTTCACCAGATGTGGGAAGTTTTCAGTCATTATTTCTTCAAATAGGTTTTCAGTATCTTGCTCTCTCTCTTCTTCTGGCACCCCCACAATTCTGATGTTGGTATGTTTGAAGGTGTCCCAGAGGCTCCTTACATTATTTTCACATTTTTGGATTCTTTTCTCTTCTTGCTTTTCCAGTTGAGTGTTTTCTGCTTCTTTATATTTCAAATTTTTGACTTGAATCTTGCCTTCCTCTAGTCTGCTGTTAGGACTCTGTATAATATTTTTTATTTCAGTCAGTGTCTCTAGTTGGTCCTTTTTCATCTCCTCTTGGCTCTCGCTAACTTTATCCAACTTTTCTAGCATATTCTTGAAAAACCTTATAAGTGTGGTTTTGAACTCTATATCCAGTAGTGTTTTTTCCTCCATTTCTTTTGTTTGTGATCCCTTCCCTTGTCTCAGCATTTTCACTATGCCTGGAGAACTTCTGTGTTGGATTCAGCCTTATGATACCAGACTTGCAAAACTGAAGAAGCCTCTGTTGATCTTGGGATGGGTAGAGTCTCAGGGCTTAAGGGACTGCCTTGCCTTCCAGTCGGCCCGCCCTTCACAGCTCCTGAGTCTCACGTGACTGGGTAATCGCTGGAGAGGTTCTTGTGCCTCTAAACCACTGCCTGTCTGGCTCCCCTGCACTCCAGGACCACAGGAGTCTAGGTCCCCATGATTTCACCCAAAACAGGGGCTTAGTGGAGTCAGAAGTGACACAGTTGGGAGGGTCTGTCTCCCAGCCACCCGCGAAAGCCAGTGGCACAATCAGCAATCTGTCCTCTGCTCAGTGCCGTGCGCACCACCAGACCTCTGATCTTTTGCAACTCCCCTAAATTTCTGTGCACCTCTCCCTTTTCACAGTCCAAACTCCCCCCGTATGAGTTTCGGCTGGATCTGGGGTTTAATGTCGTAAGATAAGGGGTTCAATGCCTTTGAGAGTCTCCATTTCCCTCCTGCCAGAGAAAACCAGTCAGGTATTCCGGCACCCGCTCTCTCCACATGCACGTCTCCATACCTCAGCTTTTTGCAGCTCCTCTGGGTCTCTGTGAGCCCCTCTCCTTCCCTCTAGCTGTATAACTTCCACTCAGCCAGCTTTTCTGTGGTTCTGGATGATGTCTGTTCTGTCTTTTAGTTATAGTTTTGAAATTGTTGTGCGAGGCAGCAGTGCAGGTGTTTACCTATGTCGTCATCTTGGATTCTCTCTAGGCTCTATTTGTACCTTTTACTGTTGAGGCCTTTTCTAGTTGTGGTGGATGGATTTTAGGTTCATCTGCATTATCTCCACCCCTGGTGTCCTCTTATATAACCCCCTTTCATTGGCTGTGGGTGGGACCTGTATCTTGCTTCTAACCACAACAGTATGGCAAAGCCCTGTGTGGTGTGGCTCAGTTGGTTGAGTGTTGTCCCATGCACCAAAGCATCACAGGTTTGATTCCTGGTCAAGGCACACCCAGGTTTTGTGTGGGAAGCAACTGATTGATGTTGATTTCAAACATTGATGATTTTCTCTCTCCCTTATCTTTCCTCTTCTTCTCCGTTCCTCTCTCTAAAATCTATAAAAGCATATTTTTAAAAAGGGAATATGGCAAACGATGGGATGTTTCTTCTGAGATTTTTGTATAAGACTTTGTATTACTAATAGATTCACTCTTTTTCTCTGTTGCTATCTTTGAAGAAGCAAGTTGCTATGTTGTGAAAAGGCCTATGGCGGGGGCCACATGGCAAGGAACTGATAGTGACCTCTAGGAGCTGAATATGACCTTTAGTTGCTCACATCCAGTGAGAAGTCAGAACCTTAGTCTTACAGCTGCAAGTAATTGACACCTGTGAATACCTGAGTGAGCTTGGAAGTGTTGTAGTTTCCAAATGAGCCTGCAGATGAGAACACAGCCTAGCCAACACCTCAATTGCAAAAGGGCTAAACAGAAGACCTAGTTAAGTTGTGCCCAGACTCCTGATTGATATAAACTGTTATAGAATAAATACATTAAGTTACTCAATTTTTGATCATTGGTTACAAAGCTTAGAAAATGAGGATAATAATAGAGTCCAGAGAATGAACTAGATAGAGCTAATTTCTGGCAAGAGAAAAGTCAATGGATCCCAAAATGGGGATCATGTCTGTTGTTTAAGTTTGAGTCTATAATAATAAAGCTATCACTTATGAAGTATGTATGTTCTCTGTGCTGGGCATCGAAACTGTCTGAAAGTTTTATAACCTCTACCTTAATGAATCTTTGAAGTAGCTATTAGCCACCGTATGTATAAAAATATTGAGGCCTCAAGAGATTAGGCAACATTCTGAATAGGGCCAGGATTGAAATATGAATTAGTCGGACTCCAAAAGTTATACCCTAATCATTGGTGCAGAGATACCACCCCAAAGTGGCCATCACACATAGGTGTTTTGAGGGTTTATTAATAACATAGTCTCCCAATAATAACTGTGACTTTCTCTGTGCATGAACTATGGTTGGGAAATAGTAAACGATAACAGTCACACTCCTAATTTTGTGTTCATTCAGCTTGCAATCTTTCCTTTGAGTCCTGCTGGCCTCAGAGATCTGTGATGTACTCTCCTATATCCTAAGGTCTGTCCTGGAAAAGGGCTGAGGTGAAGATATTCCAGTCAGAAGTTTAGATTACTAGTATAGGGAAAGAAACAGGACTTGCTTGTATAAAAACATTTAAAATCTGAAAAAGGGAGTGCTTGATTAAACCATTTGTCTACATAAAATATTTCCCTTAATTCACTCATAATGGATGATTTCTGTACATTCACGAGGATGGGGATGAGACTGATTTTCAGCAGACCCACGCAGTTGTAACCACATTCATAACTGTCTCATTTATGAATCTCGGCACACCCATAGAGTTTAATGAAGTAGAAAATTAAGAGCTCAGAGGGTCGTTGAGCTCTATGGCTATGTGCAAATACACTTAGCACACATCTCAGTAGTTGTGTGGAGGAAGCGTTCTCACCTAATATCCAATTCAAGACAACCAACGGGGCTAACTCAGCGCTTTGTCTGAAGAGACATCTGAAATACATCAAGGAAATAAATTAACTGTCAAAACCTTCATCTATTCTACTGAGATTATAAAATGCAGCCTGAGAATTCATCTGGAAGGTGGCTGAGGGAACTCAGAGGGAGTTATGGTTAATACCCATCGTAGAAGGTCTCCTGGCAGCTGAGGTAAGGAAGTCAGGGATGAGTGGAATGAGGCAGACCTGGCATGACTGGAGCTGGGGGAGGCGAGTGATTTGGGAGCAGCAAACTGGGGCAAGTTAAGGCGAGGACCGAATTAGCAACACAACCAATACAGTTGTGGTAAAGTCTTCTGTTAAGTTTTTATTGAGGAAACAAGTCATACCCCTCCCAGCCTTTTCAAAGTTGTCAACACTCTCCTCTCCTTTTCTCCTAAGACTATTCTTTGGTGGATGGTATGTCAAAGGAAACTGGGGAGGGACAAAAGTTCTAAGTTAATGGATTTCTTTTTCAAACATTGGAACTCTATATTGCACTTGTTTGGTGATAAAACGACAGGATAACCAGGTGAGGTGGTTTATTCCATTAGAAAATGGGATGAGCTGCATGTGATAGAAGGAACCCATAAAGATTGGGCTCCATGATGAAAAAATGGGTAGTATTAAAAACAGTGTTGCTTTTACACTGTTTACATATTTGCAATCTTTTAACAACAACCCTTTCTTCCACCTTCCTCATATGAATGTTTAAGACCTGGGCTCTTTTTCCTTTTCCACCACCACATGGAGCAGACACCAGGTGAGCAGTAACACCTGACACTTGCCAGTGCTGAGTTGTCATCTTCCCTAATCCGTAAGGACTCTGTGAAGACATAGTATATCCATTTTGTAGATAAGGAAACAGCAGTTCAGTAGTTTAAGCAGCTTATCCAAGGTCACCCAATTATGAACGGTGGAGCCACGGCTTAAATAGCAGAGCTATTAAAAAGAATAACTGAACCACTCGAATGGCTTATCTGGATTAAATTCAAATGCCTGTAGAGAAAAATAAACCTGAGGCGAGTAATTAAAAGAATCTTCCAGAAAATATAAGAAAAGCAGAATATATGCAAATATGCATACAGGAGCAAAGAGAGAGAGGAAGAAAATATTTCCCAAACATTGTCTAAAGCCTGGCCAGTGTGGCTCATTTGATTGCACACCAGGAGGTCCCTGGTTCGATTCCTGGTCAGGGCATATGCCTGGGTTGCAGGCTCGATCTCCAGAGGTGGGCATGCGGGAGACAGCCGATCAATGTTTCTCTCACATTGATGTTTCTCTCTCTTTCTTCCTCTCTCTCTCTCAAGTCAATAACAACATACTAAAAACAAAACTCAACACAACATTGTATTGAAATAGGGCCAGGGATTGAGGGAGAAGTTGTGAAAGTGAGACATGAAGAAAGAGATTCAGTTGGGAACCAGAGGGAACGTGGGACCATCACTCCATGCTTGGTTTTCTTCTTTGGCAGCTTTGTCTGCTCTGGTACAGCTGGGCCCTGAAAACAGACATTTCACAAACTGTTCTCAAGGTAGTTCTGGTTAGACTAGAAGCAGGAAGCGCCAGAACTCTTGCAAGGAAGGTGACTCTCTTGACATTTCCTGTCCCGAAGATTCAAGGGGCTCAGGCAAAGCTCTAGACCTGAGGAAGCTCGGTGAACTTCTCCAGGTTCACCAGATCCAGAGAGAGAGCCCCACTGGCTGACAGCAGCTCTCACCAGCAGCAAGGATTTATGTGCCACATTTCAAAAGACATGCATTTTAAGGATTTCTTGCTGTGTGAGAAACCAATGGGGCAAAATGGAGTGGAAGAAAAGTACACCTGATTGTAATTAATGCTGACAGTAATCTCCAGCTTTCATTCTGAAAACAGCCAGATGGGAAAGTTGGAACTATTAATAATAGAAAACATTGCCATCCACAGTTCCTGGAGTCATAACTCTTTAAAGACTGTTTGGATTCCAGATCTCTACAGACCAGCGAAGCCAGATGCTGCTCAGCCTCTCCACAGCCATGGGCCGTATGAAAGGAAACAGAGAGGAAAGTTGTGCTCTCAGCCTCTGAGCTTTGATAAGAAATCTACATGTGGGAGACCCAGGGCTAGGGAAAGAGAGGAAGGCAAAGACAGAGCAACAAAATGTGGGGCCAGACTGTGGCATTGAAAGATCTGAACGAAGAGCCTCCTTGCACAGACTTCAGCCAGGGAGGAGCCCATGAATGGTGTGGGGACCCAACCCAAATGAGGTTTGAGCCACGCCTTGGAAAAAGATGTCATTCTCCAAGGGCCCGATCAAATGTGGCCCAGCAGAGGTCAGGGCAGGGACTGTATCTGAGGTGGGAGATTGGGAGGGGGCGTTACTCTTTTAGTGGAAAAGAAGGAGAGAAGGGCAAAACTTCTCAGAAAGCTGTCTCTCTCCCAAGAGCACCAGTCATGGGTTCATCTCCCCTCCCTCCTAACTGTCCAGAGAGACCTCTGCAGAGCTGGTGGAGCCATGGATTGTGACTGCCTTTGCTCTCAGTAGGAAATTGTAGAGATCCACAGCCCCCTCCACTCACACACACACAACATTTCCCTTAGGGTCTCAGAGAAAAACGTTGGATGCTACGAGATTTCATGGCCAGAGAATTCCTAGGTAGGAGATGAAACATTAAGGTCCAAGATGACAAGAGCAGGTGGGGAGTTTGTTGCTGTGAATGCTCTTTGCTCAGTCCCTTTCCTGTTTTTCAAGAGCATGGTCAGGGTCAACAGCACCAACGTCCTGCAGCCTCATGGATGCTCATGGAGGGCGGGAGGTTACAAGGACAGGGGCTGCCACGCAGTCCTTCCAGAAATGCAGTCCTGTCCAGACAGGCCAGGCTGGCAGAGGGAGTAGGTTCCCGGAAGGATAAAAGAGCTGCAGATCTGAACCCTTTCATACTGAGAAGGGCCTTAAGGGGTAGCCTGGGAGGCATGGAGAAAGGGGAGGTTCAGCAACATGTAGGAGAGGATACAAATTCCAGCTCCAGACTGAGCCTCCTGGGTTCCCTCAGGAGCTGCTGCAAGGAGGGTGAGCACTAAGTTTGTGGGCTTGCCCTCCCACACCACCGCCAAAGCTGGAAAGCACAGAAAGGGAGGTACCCACAGGCTGCATGTGGAGGGAACCCCTTTGAAAACAAACTCACAGTGACATTGCAGATATGCTTTAAGAACAGGCCCCGAAGCTCTGTGTGGGCAATGATTTTGGACTTGAGGCTGAGTGAGGTGTCAGAATCCTTGCTGGTCTGGTACAGGTTGGCCTGAGAAGGTAGAAGGACTGAGGAAAAACAGAGAGGGGGAAACATTTCAACAAATATTCCTGCAACCCAAACTATACAAGATGGGATTCTATTTCCATGGAATATTTAGGTTAAAAATCCAACATACCTGTATCTTATTATCATAAATATATCCTAATAATTTGTACTGACAGTTGGGTAGATGGGAGAAAACCTGGGGTGGGAAGACAAGCATTGGGGTTAGCCTCTGAATGAATGTGCTCAGAATAGGGACCCGAGAACATTACAAGTAAAGAAAAAAAAAAGTCTTAGTAATATTTCAACCTGCTCATTTTCAGACACAAGAAAGCTTTTCTCCTCCAAATAAATACATACATGCATGAAAATAGGGTGGATCTGCTCAGATCCTAGACCCTCCCTGCAGCAGGCTTCCTCTTGGCCTGTGGAATGGCCATAAATGTCCCCTGAAGAACGTGACGCCTGGGAGGAGTCGGCCAGAAACCATAAACTTCATTTGAAAAACTGAGGCTGAAGCAGTTTTCCCATGAAAACGTGAAGCAAGAGTCATTAGATGTCCTGAGTAGATAAGCACTCCTTATGCCCTCCCAGCTTGGGAAAAGCTCTCCACATGGTATTGAGACTACAGGGAGTAACTGGCTAAATTTGCCTCGTGGATTTGTAGATTCTTCTATTAAAATTGATTTCCACATGTTACAAACCTGGCCTAGCCCTCGGATGCCCATCAACCTCAGAGCAACACTACATGAATGAGTGCTCAGAGGGCATGTTGTGAAACTCTGTGTGGCCATCTGGTTGCCTGGTGCAGCCTCCTGAGCAAGTGCCTACCACACAGGATCTGGGCTTACCCAGGGGAATATGATGAAGCAACAGGGATATGCCCTTTCTCTGCAGAAATAACATGTCACCTCTCAGCGGCATCTTTCTTCAGGGGACTTCTGGGTACTTCCCAAGCATTGTTTAATTGTAAACTCTTTACCACTGATTTGCAGAAAAGAAGGAGGAGGAGGAGGGAAGAAAAACACACTTTGTCAATGAATAAGATCAGTCAAGCAGCAGGAGTGGAGTGGCCTCTTGGATAAGGGTCTTGGCTCTGCTCTCCCAAACAAAGTGACAGACTCTGCCTGGACAACAAGGTCGAGGTTGAGGACACAGTTGGGGTTGACAAAAGCAAACAGTAATGCCCGAGTGGCTAGATGCCTTGGCATATTCCCAGATCACCTCTCCGGTCAGTGCCACCAGGCTCTAGGTGCCGAGAGAGCGGGCTGAGGGAAACAGGAGGAGACCTGGGATGATTAAACAAGTTCAGAGTTCAGAAAAGGTTCCTGTGGAAATGGGCTAAGACCAATAAAGCCATGGCTTTATAAAAGAGTCCCTGGGAACAAATAGGAAACTGCAGGCCAGTCCATTTGACATGAATCGTGGGCCACATTCAACTTCTTTTAAGAGTCAAACAGGGAGAATATCAGGAAGGGTATAGGTTGACAGGGGTGGCCGGGGTGTCTTCAGGAAGGAAGGGGCATTGGATATCAGGAACTAAGGGAATTCTTTATAAATTTAGCTGATCTGATAGAAAGAGGGGGCAAGCCCTTTTGTTTGAAAAACCCACCACCAAGACACAGGCAGGCAGTGCCCACAGTACAACTGTGCCAAGCAAGTTGTCATGAGAAATGAAGACACTCTAACAAACAGGAAGGGTTTCAAAGATTCCTCTACTGTGCATACTCTATTCACTTTTGCCATTAATCAACTCAGAGAGCAGCATAACAGCCTTTTCTCAACAGTGCACTCCCTCTCCGCGCCCGCCCTCCCCCCCGGCCCCCCCGCAAAAAACAACAAAACACACACACACAAAAAAAAACCGTGTCCTCAGAATCCTGGTTGTGTGTGGTGGCCCTTGGAAATTGTTCTATATTACAATAAATCTGGAAATGCTGCAGAGTATTTAGATTTCTCTCTCTTTTTTAAAAATATATTTTATTGATTTTTTTACAGAGAGGAAGGGAGAGGGACAGAAAGTCAGAAACATCGATGAGAGAGGGACATCGATCAGCTGCCTCCTGCACGCCCCCTGCTGGAGTTGTGCAAGCAAGGTACATGCCCCTGACCGGAATCGAACCTGGGACCTTTCAGCCCACAAGCCGATGCTCTAACCACTGAGCCAAACCTGTCTCCACTAGATTTCTCTCTTGAGCAAAACATGTTAGCTTATTAAAGCCCTCAGAAGTTCTGTGGGAAACAACCATTCAAACTGTCTGTATCCCTTTGTTGAGAGAGGTAAGCCAGTTCCGGTGTGGACTGGGCAGGGGAAAGGAGCCACTCTTTGCTGAAAGTTCTGGCAGAACTATCACAGTCTGCAGGTTTCATATTAGAATGGCCAGCATTTGATTGTTTACTATGTGCTTGGAAACCCTCTTAAAGCACTATACATACATGAACCTCAGTGAGGCCTTTTAAGAAGGGCATGATGTCCATGTTGGGGATATATCTTAGAGAACTCAAGTGAGTTGCCTAGAACTGCACAGATAGAAACCTGTTGGCTCCTATCATTGGAGCCTTTCCTCTTAACCTTTATACCCAGGGTTTGCAAACTACAGGCCTGGGCCAAGTCCAGTTTATCACCTGTTTTGTATTGAGTGTTTACTGAAATACATACAGATAAACTCACTTGCTCACCTTGGGTCTACAGCTGCCTTCACACTGCAGCCTCAGAGTTGAGTAGAGCCCTTGTGATAGAGATGGTAAAAGCCTAAAGTAATTAATCTGGCCCTTTACAAAAATGGATGCTGTTCCTGCTTTGTGCTATTCTGCCTCTAGCTGGGGATTTGGAGCACATGGAGCAAGAACCTGCTCCTGACACAATTGAAACAGCTTCTCAAGATCTTAACCAACAGTTGTCTGTCTTAGAGCTAACCGACAACTGGACAGATCACACAAGGGCAGGGCAGATGCCCATCTCAGGCATTGGCGTGCTGCTGTGGGGTGGAGAGAGGTGGTCTGTGACTTGGTATACTCAGGGGAACTTTAATTGTGGTCTACACCAGAAGGTGAATTAATTTTCCTGAACCAGTCAAAACTGCAGAGAGTTCAAGTTGTGCTGGGCCTGTAATTGTGTTCTTCACTGAACAAATGTAGCCTGCAAGCAGCCTTGGCCCTGGGGAGTTGGGAAAGACCAGGCTGAGGCAGGAGGTGGGAGTTTGGCGCTGTTCCTGGTTTGAGTTACGAGCCCTCAGCTTGTGACCATGGGGAGCTGGAGGTCTTGAACGTGGGGATGGACTAAAGATTCAGGGCCCTGAGCACAGTAGGAATTCTGGGGTTAGCCCTAGGGATAATAAGCCTTGTACTAAACTAAATATCTTCTGAGTTTTAAAGTCATTTTGCCCCATGTACTGTAGGCCCTGGAGATAGGCTGAGAGGCAGTGGTCTGAGTAAAAGACTGGGAAAATAAAGAAACCTCTGCTGAGGTAGGTTTTGTTCAGTCTTTCCTTCTTTCACCCTTTAAACCTCCTGTGAACCCTGAGAAAGAAGATAGGTACCAGGAACAGATCCTAGCAGCTGTTTCTACCAGAGGTCTCTCATGCAAGCAGCCTTCCAGGGAGCTGCCTGCACAGAACTGCCTGCCTCCCACACTGTGTTTCTGCCCTCTGATCCCACTCTTATAAAGGAGTTTCTAGAATCTAGTTTCAACCAATAGGACTGAAACTTTCCCCATCCAATTGGAGCAAAAGTCCCATCAGCTTCTTTACTGACCTATCAGAGCAGCTCTATTCTGACTAAATAGGGCACTGCTTTTTGGTTCAATCAAACTGTGAGGGTCTAGAGTCCTCATGTGCATGAGGTCAGATCAGTCAGGGACCAGGGACAGAAATATCTCTATGTCAGCTCCCCTCTGGCCAGAGAAGGGTACTTTTCCTTTCCACCGAAGACTGTTGTTTCCCCACATGAGCTGAAACACCTAAGACATCTCCCTGAAGCAAAGTGGAGCAGAAAGGAGCAGAGCAGAGTTATCTAACCAGAGAGAGTCTTGCCCTGGGGCTGCCGCACAGCCATGCTGTTTCATAATTAAGCTATAAAATTATTGAGCTGTTCCATAGCAGTGGCATTCTAGCCATCATGCTGCATCTCAATTAAGCTTTTTGCAGCACTAGGTATAGTTTCTTTTTCTTTCCTCCCTCCCTCCCTCCCACCCTCCCTCCCTCCTTCCCTCCCTTCCTTCCTTCTTTCCTTCCTTCCCCTTTCTTTCTTTCTTTCTTTCTTTCTTTCTTTCTTTCTTTCTTTCTTTCTTTCTCTTTCTTTCTTTCTTTCTTTCTTTCTTTCTTTCTTTCTTTCTTTCTTTCTTTCTTTCGTCTTTCTTTTTCTCCCTCCCTCGATCCCTCCTTTCGTCCCTCCTTTCCTCCTTCCTTCCTTCCTTCCTTCCTTCCTTCCTTCCTTCCTTCCTTCCTTCCTTCCTTTCTTTCTCTCTCTCTCTCTCTTTCTTTCTTTCTTTCTTTCTTTCTTTCTTTCTTTCTTTCTTTCTTTTTCTTCCTCCCTCCCTCCCTCCCTTCTTCCTTCCTTCCTTCTTTCCTTCCTTCCTTCCTTTCTTAATAAATCTTTATTGTTCAGAATATTACAATTGTTCCCCCCTTTTCCCCTTATA
>JAAGEH010000307.1:39391316-39444497 GCA_011751065.1 Lasiurus cinereus
GAAGATGAACTCCTCGAAGAGTTCAAGTTTATAAAGGTTGTCTACCTACCTCCCAACACCACTCCTATCCTGCAGCCCATGGATCAGGAGGTGATTTCTAATTTTTAAAAGCTATACATCAAGCACCTGTTCCGGCGCTGCTTTGAGGTGATGGAGAACACAAACCTCACCCATCAAGAGTTCTGGAAGAACCACTTTAACATTGTGATATGCCTCAGAATTATTGATCAGGCCTGGTTGGGTGTTACAACGAGGACTTTGACCTCTGCATGGAAGAAGCTGTGGCCTGAGGCCGTAGCCGAAAGGACCTTCGAAGGATTCGAACCCGAGGTGCCAGGGAAGGAGGAGATAGTGTCTCTAAGAAAAATCCATGGACCTGGAGGTGGATGAGAGAGACGTGAATGAGCTCATCGAGGAGCACTCTATGGAACTCACCATGGAGGAGTTACAAGAGTTGCAGTCTCAGCAACTTCAAGAAATTGGTTTCGAGGAAGAGCCAGAGGTGGAGGAGATCTCTACAAGTGAGATAAAGGAGATCTTAGGAATGTGGGAGAGGGTGTCACACTTCGTGAAAAAGAAACACCCCGAAAAAGTTGCTACTGTTTGTGCATCGGAGCTGTTCAATGAAACTTGCCTCACCCATTTCAGAAACATTCTGAAAGGGAGGAAGAGGCAAACCTCGTTGGACACGTTTTTTTTTAAATCGGCCAAAAATGCAAAGACCAGTAGCAATTAAGTTCAGTGAAGATTAGTTAAGTTACATTCAGTTTAGGGATAAAGTGTAGCATTAAGAGTGTAACGAGTAGGTACATATACTTTATAAAACCAGTTTATTCCTTTACATTCTCTTTTATTATGTTTTTATACAATATTTGTCATTTATAAATACATTTTTCTTATTCAAAAACATGTAACAAGAACAACTGGGGTGGTATTTGGGGGGCTGGAACGGATTAACGGTATTTCAATTGATTTCAATGAGGAAATTTGCTTTGAGATATGAGAAACTTGATATATGAGCAAGGTTACAGAACAAATTAAACTCGTATCTCGAGGTACCACTGTATATGACTTTTTATTTGGAGCAAATAAAAATCATATAATAGTTCATGTTGTCTCTCATGTCCTTCATTGCAATGACCCAGTAAAATAAAAATCCATGTTTTTTCTAGTGACCACCATGCTCGTAGCAGGCTAATGAAAAGGCAAGCAGAATGTTTGAATGTTATATTATTTTAAATCCTAGCAAGGGCTGAGATATGATCAAAGCAGTGTGAGGCTTGGCCCAGCAGAGATCTCATATTGATTCACCAGAACTTCAAACCACCATGTGTTCTTTCTTGTGCCTCTGGGATATATATGATTCTTCAAGTGTAATCCTACAGTGTTCTTCCTCTTCCTTCACAATATTCTGAGGTGAGCATTTGCTTAAAAAACCAGTGGCCTTTATGCACCCACTTTTTCAGGCCTAGTACCCTTTGCCCTTGCTGAGGACTTGAGCAGTCAGAGGAAGGAGCGTGTACCAGTCAGTTCCTGTTGTGGTTTGAACACAGGCTGGCAGAGAGAGACCAAACAAGTGACAGTAGTCCCCCTATTCAAGGGGATATGCTTCAAGATCCCCACTGGATGCCCAATGTATCAACATATATGCATATATACACTGTTTTTTGCTATACATACATATCTATGATGAAGTTCAATTTATAAATCAAACAGTAAAATATTAACAACAACTACTAATAATATAATGGAATAATTATAATAAACACTGTAATAAAAGCTATGTGAATATGGTCTCTCTGTCTCAATATATCTTACTGTGCTACTCACCTTTCTCCTTGTGATAATGTGAGATGGGCAGCACCTATGTGATGGGACAAAGTGAGGTGAATGACAGGCATTGTGACGTAGCATTAGGGCTACAGTGACCTGACTGTATTTTGGAAGGGGGATCATTGAACCATGACAATGTTGACGGTTGGACTTCAGGAGCAGATAATGTTGATGGTTGAGAATTCTTGACAGTTGAAATTTTAAAAATATTTTCAGACCATGAATAAATAAAAACTTAGAAATCAAAACTATGGAAAAAAAGAAACTGACTGTGCTTACCTCTTCTAATCCTTAATTTCTTCATTTTGAAAATGGAATCTTTGGTAAAAATGGAAAATGAAGTTATAGATGCACATATAAAGTTTCTCATCTGGACCATTTAAGTTGGTGACTAAATAACCTACGCTAACAATTTGGACACTAATATTATGACTGTCTCCTTAGGCTTTGTATCCACTTCCATGCTGCTTCTGGTCTTCTCTGAAATGGCTCTGCCTTACCAGCTCACATTAGCATTTGGCACTCCTTCTTATACAAAGACCTTCCAGCATCCCCCTGCTTTCTTAGAGCACCTGCTGCTTTGATTAATTCTTCTCTGTTGAGGAATGTTGAGTGTGAGATGATTGCTTTCTCCAGCACTGATTCTTGTCTACTTTGATGGTCAGTAGGCAGAATCATAGCACCAGTATCCTAATTTTGCCTGTTATTTAATTTTACTATGTAAGCAAGTTGTCTCCACTGTAAAGAAAGGCAAAGTGACAAACTTTCCTTTAACTTGTTTTCATATTAATATCCTTTCTCTCAGTTCCCATTAAAGTACCTATGAAGATGAACTTCCCAGGTAAGATGGCAGCTAGTTAAGAGAACTTTATTTGCTTTCCAAAATTTTTATTGACATAATTATGGAAATTGAGTGAGAGATAAAAGCTTCCACAGTAATGGAAATTAGGAATGTAGACTAATGATGCGCTAGATGCCAGGAAGAATTTCTACCAACCAAAGCTTGGATGGTGCTTAAGGTAGACAAGCTGGATCAAGCAGAAAAACATTGAGAAATTCCATCCTGTCTTAGTGAGTTATGTATCTAAAATTCTGGAGCCTTTACCAATTAAATGGTGAAACAATTGCTTTCTGTCTTGGCTAAGTTCATTTCATCCAAACAAACAATTTGATTGTCACTTTTCTTTTGAAATCTATTTGTGGAGTATCATTTGATAATGCAAGAGGGTTGAATCAGAAATAAAGGCAGGTATGGGACACTGACAATAATAAATAGAGGAGATAGGAAAATAGTGAGATTGAGCTCACTATAGAAATGGCAGCCTAAGCCTGCACCCAAGGAGGAAATAAATAGAGAATATCAAATTATCTATGAATGAATTGTATATCCCAGGAGAAGAGAATCAAGCTGGAGAAGCTGATCCTTCAGCAGTTCAAAATGGCTATCCTATATCATTGATTTTTAAACACTGCAAATTTAGATGAAACTCTGTAATGAAACAGCCTTCCAGTTTTGGGTTCTGGAAGAATATCCTGATGGTGTTCATATGGTTATTGATGGGACTGACTGACTCCCTATATTTGTAAATATTGGCAAACTTTAGGCATCGAGAACCCTCAGATCATTCAAGATTGAGTCAATAGGAAGAGAAAATCCCTCGAAGACCAAATGTAAAAATAAATAAAAAATTTGGCATTAATGTCAAGTTGCAGAAGGGAAATGAAATTTTGAATAAAAGTTTTTTAATAGAGATTTCATCTAGTACCTATATAGTCATCTGAAAAATACTCCAAGACATGTGGAAACTGACCAATAAACAAATTAAAATTAAACAGCTAAAAGCAGGCAAATAGTAATATTATGGAAGCCAAATAAATATTGAGTTAAATCTAAATAATTATTATATTTGATTAGAAGTTTGACTGGAAGTGTTTAAAAAAATGGGGGAAGTAGGTGGAGAATATAAACAATGCACCTAAATGTGGTAATTGTAAGCATCATAAGAATCATGCTCTATTCTTGGGGAATTGGAAAGTAGAAAAAAAGAAGGACAGTAAAATAATGCTCATTTGTTATATTATTTATTATGTGCAAAGGGTCACAATTCTGCCTCCTTTCTGAGAAAAAATGTACACTAGAGCATTTTAAAATTTACACTTGAGTAAACTTTCACTATAACTAAAAACATAATATATATCTTGAAAATTACTAGATTGCAAAAAGATTAAAAAACATTTTCTACATAGTAAAAGACTGAAACACAAAAGGTAATAGTCATGAATACTTAAAGCATAAAACAAGATAAGAGAAGATATACTATACATTACTAGTACAATAAATGTAAATGGATTATGTTAAATATGCACACATGGGCAGGAGTGTACAGGAGGCATAATAAAATAAAAGAAACAAATACACATAAAATTTAAGATAAAAATAAAATAGAAGTGGATCTCTATTATGAACAACAACAAAAAAAACAATCTTTTAGGGGTATGCTTAGAAAATATTCAAATTTAAAGGGAACTATTTGCTCTATTACTAAAACATAACACCTATTTCATTTTCTCACTCAATTAATGGGTACTTTCTTTGAAAAAAAAATCGAGATTGGTTCTGGCTAGGTAGTTCAGTTGGTTAGAGTATCATGCCAATACACCAAGGTTATAGGTTCAATCTCCAGTCAGAGCACATACTAGAATCAACCAATGAATGGATAAATAAGTGTAACAACAAATCAATGTTCTCCCTGCCTCTCTCTCTCTCTCTCAAATTAAGGTTGAACATTATTTTATTTGACATGGATGATATTCTGTACCTCATAAATGAAGCAAATAAAATTCTGTTTAAATAGGATTCCTAGTTTTCTTCATGACTCATCAACTGAAACCTATCTTTTATTGCCCATGACCAAGGATAAAGTAAGTTCTCTGAGTCCAATTTGACATTATATAAGTTCTCTCTTAGATGATGGTGTACTGAATGGTTCAAGCTTAAACTTTCATATTGTGATTAAAACTAAGCTCACATTAGAGCAATTATATGGTTACTAGTGGCTTGGTGCACAAAATTCATGCATAGGTGGGGGTTCCCTCAGCCCAGCCTGCACCCTCTCCAATCAGGGACCCCTTGGGGATCCACAGGGATCTGGCCTAAACCAACAGTCAGACATCTCTTTCATAATCTGGGACCGCTGGCTCCTAACTGCTCACCTGCCTGCCTGCCTGATGGCCCTTAACTGCCTCTGCCTGCCTGCCTGATTTTCCCTAACCCTTCTACCTGCCTGCATGATCACCCCTAATTGCCTCTGCCTGCCTTCCTGATTACCTCTAACTGCCCTTCCCTGCCTGCCTGATCTCATCCCCAACTGCCTCTGCCTACCTGACCTCACCCCCAATGGCCCTCCCCTGCAGGCTTGATCTCTCCCCCAAGTGCCCTCCTATACCAGCCAATTTGGTTCTGATTGATCGGTTTCTATGCCAGTCAGCATCAAAAGCTCCACCTCCTAAGCAGCCATTGGCTCCTCACAGTTGGCCCAGATTTAGTTCTGATTGGTTAGATTCTATGCCAGTCAGCATCAAAAGTTCTGCCTCCTAGGCAGCCATTGGTTCCTTACACTTCATCCAGATTTGGTTGTGATTGTTCAGTTTCTATACCAGTCAGCAAATCTGGGCCTATAAATGGGGCCTGATCAGAAAGGCAGAGCTGGTCAGGAGCCCTGTGGAGCCCTGGAGAGAAATGGAGGCCTGGCTGCTGACCAGACTGGGAGAGAAAGAGAGAGACAAGTGCTGATCAAAAGCTGCCACAGAGGCAATGGATCAGTCCCTGATTTTCTCTTCAGGCTTCTCTCTGACCCTGATTCACAGCCCCTTCAGCAGTCAGTGCTAGGGCACCATGCCTGTAGTGGAAGCAGTCACTGCTGGGTTGCCATGACTGATTTCTTGTTAGTCGAGCAGTCAGCATTGACTACAGGACTGACTTCTTATTGGTAGGGCCTCCATGGTTACTGGACATTCCGACCCAGGGTTTTTATACTATACTAGGATTAGAGTACATATCAGTAAGTGATGAAGCCAAGAAAGAGGTTAGCAGAGCATAAATAAGAATTTGTTCAATACCCTTCCTTTACTCTGAAAGTAACAGGAAACTTTTATGAAAAAGGTCTAGTTGCACCTAGTTTTAGAAAGACCACTTCCAGTGCAGTGTGTGGAGAATGGATTAGAGAGATGGAAGAATAGCCTGGAGATAAATTGGAGCTGTTGAGACAGAATCTGAGATGCTGAGTACGAACCTCAGGTTTGGACACAGGAGCAGCTTGTGTGCCTGTGTGCCCTTCCCTCCAAGGAAATGCATAAGGCTGGCTTCCTAGTTCTCTTGTCACCTGGGCCAGAATGTGGCCTGCCATGAGGTAAGCCCACTTAAATGTCAAAATTAACATCCCCAAATTAAGAAGGTCCATAAAGGTTAGCTCTATTATCTATACACATATTCCCACTATACCATTTCCAACAGGTAGTTGACCAGGTGCCTTTTTGAAAATGTATCTCTCTAACCTCAACTCCTGTTCCAACTTCCTCAGCCAGCCTGTTCCATATGGTTTGGGAGCTGACAAAGCTCTTTCTCTGCTCCTTTCCCCTCCTCATAGCCTGCAGATCTGGGTAAATGGGCACCTCCTAGAAGAGTGGTTGGCAAACTGCAGCTCTTGAGCCACATGCAGCTCTTTGGCCCCTTGAGTGTGGCTCCTCCATAAAATACCACAGCCTGGGCGAGTCTATTTTGAAGAAGTGGCATTAAAAGAAGTTTAAGTTTAAAAAATTTGGTTCTCAAAAGAAATAACAATCATTGTACTGTTGATATTTGGTTCTGTTGATTAATGAGTTTGCCAACCACTGTCTAGAGGATATACCTGGCTGCCTTTTCTAAGCATGTTCATCATCCTCCCTTTATTCTCTACTCTTATGCTATGTATCTACAATTGTGCCATGTTCTATAGTTATGAAACATGATCTACATTTTAAAAAATCCATTCATTATCCTCTTTCCCCAAACTATGATCTATACAAGGGCAGGGAGTATACTTGATTTGTGTGCTACAGAATACCCAACATTTTTTATAGATCCTCATTTTTTAGAAGTTCTTGAATATGAGCTTAGATATTCTACTTTCTAGTGTCTAGATCTGTTTTTTTTTTTTTTTTGATATCTAATTGACGGTAGCTCTCCAGCCCTGCAAGAGTTCTTAGTTTCTGGCCGTCAAGGAGAGCTCCCTGCACTGGGTGAACTCTTCTCTGGTCCCTCCAATTTACTCTTAGCTCTTTAGGGATCAGCAAGCCATGACTGGGAGCAGGTCATGCTAATTTAGCTTTAAAAAATTTCCTCTCAGTAATAGAACCTTTTATCATTTAAAAGATGCTAAGCTTCAGAAGGGAGAAGACTCTGGTTTATTACTTCCAAATTCTCTCTCTGAGGATATACCCAAAGTGGAATTGCTGGAGTAATAAGGATGAAAACTCTCTTTAATTATAGACCAATAAAAATAGGAATAATATGATCAGTCATTTATAATTACCTCTTGATCTGATCCTTCTGGGTGGAAGGAGTGAACTATGCTCCCTTTGGAGGTGAATTAACTCTTTTGGCCCCTTGCTGCAGTAGAGTTAGCACCTTACAAATACAATACTTGTATCAAAACAGTTCAACTATAACCAAAAGGCAGGCAGTTTAGTTATTGATAAGACTGGTGCCCTTTGTTTATATTTAGGAGAAGTCAAACATCAGATATGGCCTACCTTTGTTCTTACTTCCTGTGGCCAGCATCACTGGAGCAGAGTTGAGACTTGTTTAAGATTCAGCATCTCTAATAAGTGAGGGCTCATGTATCAGAACAAAATGTCCCAGCAGAATGGCCACACACGTTGCGCTGCTAATGGCCTGGAGCCTGCAACTAAGAGGGCACATGATGCAGATCTTCTTTAGCTCAAACCTATTGGGACGTAGAGGGCAATGTGGTGGCTTGAGAATACAGCTCAACACATTTGTGGTCACCCTAGAGGCCAGCACAAATGGGTCCTGGGAGGCCAGTGCTATGAACTTCAAAGTATGTGGAAGGCTGAAGGGCATAGGCCATTTGGCCAAAAAAGAACACACATCAGAACAATGCCTTAAAATACAGCAGTGCTGTTTTGTTGGCAATGACTGGTTCACTGGTTCACTGGTTCTAGGTTAGCTGGAAATAAACTTGTGGCCATTTCTCAATGTACTCTGTCATTTCCTGATCCAGCCCTGACCCCAGGAGAGAGAGAGCTCTCTACAAAAGTGCTAGCTAGGAATGTCATTACCTTCTCTGCCTCTCATTTTCTGCTAAATTTTTGGCTTAGTTTCTTTACTTGCCAATAGCTGGGTATCCTTTATTATCCATGTATCTCAATAGTGCTACGAAGAATAAGAAATAAAGTAACAATTATACATTAAAAGTCATATCAATATATTTGATAATGGTGATAGAAAATTCCACCAGTAATGAGTTATCCATAAATATGGTGATTTAGTTTAAAAGTCAACATATGCATTTGACACCTAGTCCAAGGTCCTCCAGATCCATTTGACAGCACCATTAGCTTTTTCTTTTTGTTGATGCCTTTACAAATGACCAAACTGAAGTGATCCCTTTTGTTGGAGTTTTAGCTTACTAACTGTAGCAAGTACTTAATGCTGAATCCATTTATTTTGTAGCATGTTTAGCTTTGCTTTGTTTGAAGAACACAGGTATGCATTGGTTTGTACTATGAGGCTGCATCGGGATACTGGGTAGCCTCTCATCTCAAGAAATTTGCTAGGGAGGAGCTAAGATTTACACACACTGCAAATAGAGAATGTAGAAAAATGTATAAACAAGTACAAAAATGGTATTCAATAAAAATCAAAATATATGCTGTGAGGACTGTGTAATTTTGAAATATTCTGCCCTCTTATTCATCTCAAAATATCCCAAGCATAACAGCATATTTTAGCACTCAAGTTACGATTTTATTGCTTCACATATCCAGAAGTAAGATAAAATATTTCTGTCATAGTGTGTTCTGATTTTTGGTAGTGAAATATGGACTTGATTAAGAACAGAAGAGATCAGTATGAGCTAAAGTTGTAGGAGTATTTTTATGGAAGAAGTAAGACTTAGATTTGGAGAGTGTTAAACCCAGATGAAATTTCAGAAATTATGTAACCCAACACTTCTTTGTACAAGCGGAGGAGATGGATGTACATGTCCAGCCATAATTCTAAGAAGTAACAGAGTCAATGATGGAAAGCAGAGCTTTTGCTTCTCGATATAGGGTTTCCATTGTGTGCAGAGGTGCCATTCCCAGAATGGTCTATCTTCATTCATTCAAGATACAGTTACTCTGTGCCTTCTTCTCTCCTAATATGATGAGTGCTGGGAATACAAATTTGTCTTTGTTCATAAATAAGACAACATATAACGGTGTATGCTAAGGCCCAAATTGGATATATTTGGGAAGCCAGGAAGTGGGAATGAGTAGTGTTTAGAAGTGGAAAGATATAGTAAGGAGGTTGGTTGATAGATAATCATGGATGATGATTTCAGTCAGTATCAGATAGAAAGCAGGAGCTTTCTATGGAGAGCCTAGAGTCTGAAATGAGGAGTCAGAACTGTCAAATTATCTGGGTTCAAATCCTGGTTCTGGTTTTAAGACCTAATTTGCTTATCCATAAAATGGTAATCTCTCCAAAGGAGGGTCTAATGAGAAACATCATGATATGGCATGATGGCTGACACATTAAGAAGACTGTACATATTTGTTATTTATAATTATTATTTACTAGAGGCCCAGAGTGCTATTCGAGGAGGCACAGTGCGGAGGGCCAGGACCCACGCCTGACTTTCAGTGTCCCTCAGCCTCCCTGCCTGTGTCTACTCTGGTGCTGCCCGAGCTGGCGTGCCAGCTTGGGCAGGCCCCCTGCCTCTGTCTCCAATCCACTTAGGGCCTCACCTGCATGCACAACCTCCTCCTGTCTGGTCATGACCCATTACAGAGTCCCGGCCTAATTTGCATATTACCTCTTTATATGTATAGATAAGTCCTAACAATATTTCTTCCTTGAACAGTGGATGAACATGACAAAATTAGTATCTCTTGGAAAGAGAGGTCTAAAATGTAATTGCCTGATGTTTCTTAAGAGAAAGTTAGTATAATTATTAGGAATAAAAGTATAAAATATAAGGATCTGAAGATTTTATAAGCAGCCAGAGTGTGGACTAGCTTCCCCTGACCTGGATGAGACAGCTGAGTAGGTGATGTAGAAAGAGAATAATGCAAGACAGGGAGAGGTGGAACAAGGGATTGGCGAGAGAATGTGGCTGTGCAGTGCCAACCTGTATACATTGCACAAAGTCCTGGAAAGGACATGTATGTCAAGCAAGGAAGACCAACATTCACAGGAGATTGGGCCAAATAATCAAGCAGGATATTGAATAAGAAAATGAAAGGTAAAGTGGGGCCCACCAAGGAAATAAAATCCTGAAGTCTGAGTGCCTAGGCTTGCATTCAGTTTATACCACTCATTTACAAAATCCCTAGGAGCTCTGATCGATCTAAGAGTTTCCCAAATCACGTGCTTCTATGAGCCACATTTGGCCCTCATTAGACATATAGATTTTTTATTTTGATTCTTCTGCTCCATGGTGAGGCTCAGGTGTTTGTATTATAACAAACCTCCAGGTGGATTTGAAGCAGGTAATTATTGGGCCAAACTTAGAGAAACATTGACTTACATGCTCTGAGTCTCACAAAGTCTTCATCTTTAGGATATAGGTAAAAATATGATAGCCCTATACCTGTTGTAGGTTGAATTTTGCCCTCCCCCAGAGAAATGTTCAAGTCCTAACCTGTGGTATCTGTAAATGTGACCTTATTTAAACTGGGGTCATTGCAGATATAACCAAGTTAGGATGAAGTCATACTGCCATCCTTATAATTAGGGGAGAAGCAACACAGACTGAAGACCACATGTAAATGGAGGCAGAAATTGGAGTGATGTGTCTACAAGCCAAGGATAGCCAAGGGATTGCCTAAAAGGACTAGCACCTAGAAGAGGCAAGGAAGAATCCTTCCCTAGAACCACAGAGGAAACACAGCCCTGCTGACACTTCATTTCAGGGTCTATCTTCTAAAGCTGAGAGAAAAGAAAATCTGTCTGCTGTTTTAATCAGTTTGAGACACTTTGTTCTTATAGCCCTAAGAAAGCAATGAAGCTCCTCATTTGGGGAGAGAAAGGGGGTTGTCAAAATAATCAACTGTGTCTAATAGTAGCTAAGAGTAAGTAGTAGCTAATCATTTAAGGAAAGAAGGTAGGAAGCATTTGTTTGTTAAACAGTGTGTAATTTTACATGGGTATTTCTTACGCATGATACATTAAAATTAATTTAATCATTTTCCAATATAGTGTAAATGGAGGATAATAGCAGTTTTGAAAGAGCATTGAAATAGTCTTAGGGTCTACAGCTAAACTACCCTGGACACACCCAATCTCATCTCCTCTGAAATAGTCTTAGATCCTCCATTCACTGACTATTTATCTTGGAGATGAGAAAATACCCTCATTCCAGGGCTGCTTGAAGATCAAGTGATTTAATTTTTATACATAAATAAAAATCTCTCTTAAACTTTAAACAATGCTATATAATTGTTTTTCTTTAGCTTTCAGCAGTATATTTGTAAGCTTACTGAAGGAGTCACTCTTAAAGTACTCTTCGATCTCTATATTTCAGATCATTCACTTTCAGATGAGGATAAGTTTCTTTCATTTTTAAAGAGCTTTATTGATTTTAGAGAAAGGAATGAAGAGAGAGAGCGAATATCTGAAAGGGAAATATCAATCAGTTGCCTACCACATGAGCCCAGGACCAGGGATCGAACCTGCAACGTGGGTATGTCCCTGACTGGGAATGGAACCCACCATTTTTTGGTGCATGGGATGATGCTCCAACCAACTTAACTATACTGGCCAGGCCTGAGTGAGGAACAATTTCAAAGCTGGTGGCTTACAGACTCACAGGGGTTCTGTGAGTGATGGGAAAGAGAGAGAAAAAGGGAAGGGAAGAGTTTTTTGGTGAAGGGTCACTCATGCCTTTGAGAAAAGGAGTCTTGGAGATAGCATGGTGCCAGTGTCTGAGTGGGTCTTAGAGACGACATATCCAGATGTTCGGTCCAGCATGACAGGGCATGGCACGAAGGGACAAGGAATGTGGGTACTTCAGCAGAGTGGCTTTGGCATAATATGTAATGGGCACAGGGGACTCACAGGAACCAGCTCCAAGGATAATCAGAATATGCTCATATGTTAGCTCATCAGTACCTGACCAACCCAAGGGGGCCAGGTCAGGACAGGAGACAAAGTAGGTGGCCAACCCATGCCATGATTGAAAGGTTTGTCCAGGGATACCCGTGATCCTAAATACCTTTCTAGAAAAGATTGAGATTTTGGAAATAATGTAAAATGTGGGTGTGGGTGTGGGTGGGAGGGGAGCAGTGAGAGTAAACAGGGCAAGGCCATGCCTAGTTAAATAATTATCTCTACCCGAATCTACATGTTGAAACCCTGACCCACCTCTGAATGCAGCCTGTATAGAGATAGCATCTTTAAAGAGGCAATTAAGGTAAAATGAGGTCATTAGAATGGGCCCTAATTCTCTCTGAAATTTGGATGCACAGGGACATTAGGGATGTATGCTCATGTAAGGACACAGAGAGGAGGAAGCCATCTTCAAACCAAGGGAAGACACTCAGAGGAAACAAAACCTGTCAACACCTTGATCTTGGACTTCCAGCCTCCAGACTATGAGAAAATAAATGTCTCTTGTTTAAGTCCTGCAATCTGTGGTATTTTGTTATTGATAGCCTGAGTAAATGAATATACCACTTTATCTGTATTTTCTACTAGAGACTCAAAGAGATTTTTCTCTTCTCACAGAGAAAAAATTATTCCAAACAATGTTGAGATGAACATCCTCCCTTTTCCCTGAGATACCAAGGGGAGATATTGGCTGCTTTATAGCTCATGACAGTTCTCACAGTGAACATAAAATTCCAGACGAATGTATATATGTGCCAGGCTCCAGCAAAAAGTGTGGATAATGGAGAACCAGGGAAAACACGTCCTGATCTGAAAATACTCTTGCCTGATTCTAAAGTTAACAAGAGCAGGAAGTAATTTCATGAATAGATCTAGAAAGACACACCTCTTACCCCATGAGACATGCTTTTTGTGTTTCATGTTCAAATTTGCTGGTTGTACACTCTCAAAACTAGTCACATTGCAAAGGGGAGCAGGTCTTTTGTCTGACTTCAAGAAATTCAGAAATGCCCTTTCCTGGGCTCCAAGGTTTCAAATTGAAAGAGACATGAGATACTCACTTTTGGTTTTTATTTCAGAATGTCATAAAGGAATGCAACTTTGAGATTTAAGATTGGAAAGATGATCTTAGAAAGAAGAAGTCAGGAGTATGGAAGAGTGAGACAGAAAAGTGCGGGAAGCCAGTGGCGAGTGTGCTGACAAGCTGTTTACTGCTGAGTGCAGGGGGGCTCAGTTCCTTCCAGGCCCCTGAGAACCCATGGAAAATACGCTTCAGGACTGTCTCACTGAAGGATGGGAGGTCAGGAATTTGTTCACCAAATCCCATCCTCCATTTCTTGATTCCTCTGACACATGCATTTCCCTGTGGGTCTAGGTTACACTTGCACTAAGAGGATGTGGTGGTAATGCTCATGATGAGAGTTGGTGACATACATGGGACAGACTATCTGAGCTGTGTTGACATCAGCTGAATTGAGGGCCTGGGGCATGGTAAAGGGCATTCTAAGCAAAGCAAAGAGCCAATGCAAAGGCCTTGAGGTGAGGCATTCAGGGGACACGGGAAGGCCAGTGTGGCTGAAGGGAATAAGCAAGGAATAGAGTAGTAGGAGTTGCTGTCAGAAAGGCAATGGTGGGGGCTGTTCTAAGGGAGGACTCAGACTTTTACTCTACGAGAGAAACAAAGCCTTTGCAGAGTTTGCACAGAGTGTAACCTGGTCTGATTTGCATTGTGCTGAATGTGGTTTT
This sequence comes from Lasiurus cinereus, assembly GCA_011751065.1. Taxonomy (NCBI): domain Eukaryota; kingdom Metazoa; phylum Chordata; class Mammalia; order Chiroptera; family Vespertilionidae; genus Lasiurus; species Lasiurus cinereus. Next base: position 39,405,268 of record JAAGEH010000307.1, read on the forward strand.
GGGTTAAAGGAGGGATGAAAGTAGGGTATGTTTCAATAATGCAGGTGAGAGGAAAGGGGCTTAAACTGGGGTGGAAACAGTAGAGGGGCAAGACGTGATTTACATTAATTGATTCCCTCAACAATCTAGCAAGCTGATTCTTATTTTTAATCCTCAGAGTTCAAATTTTCTGAGAGTTTGAAATCTCTCAGAGTTACTAGATAGTAACTATGAATCCTATTAGTTAGAGGGAATTCATACATGTTTCTGTCCCCAATAAGTGGTAAAACTGGGCTTTAGTCCAGGCCTCAAATATCCGAGCCTCCATTCCTTCTGACCCTTCCCCCAATAATCTCAGAAAAGCTTTTACTTTTCATCTCTTGCATCATTAGCCACTAACCTGCATATACTTACTGACAAGCAAGAGAGGATAGGAAGAATAAATGAAAATAAGAAAAAGTCCATATGGTTTTTGTAACAGAGAGACCATTTTTCTCATCACATTCCAAGATGCTGAACAAACTGAATACAAAAACTTCAGAAACTATAGAACAGCAAATTATTGAGCTGGAAAGCAATAATTAGAAAGGAAATGAAGAAAATGGACATTGGGGGCTTTAATGTGAAATATGACATTGATAAATCAAAGGAAGCCTTGAATTAGAGATGTGGATATTTCAACTGATTATCCAGGATAACTCATATCCTGCATTAACCTCGTCCATTTTTTTCCCCCTGCCTTTGTGAGGACAAAGAGAGTCTTGGCAAATTGCTAGGCCACAGGATTGTGTTTCCCAAATGTTTATTCAAAGAGGGTGTGGAGGAAGGGGATAAAGCAGTTGAAAAATAATTTGCTTATTAAGCAGGCCTGAGGAATGTTCTCCTTCCCACTGAATCTAGTATATTTATGGGAAAGATAATAGAGAAGCTTATGATGAATTTTGACAGTACGGCAAAAGTAAACAATCAGCCCAAGCCAAAAAAAAAAAACAAAAAAAACTTAGATCTACATACTTGTACTTTCAGTGCTTATCCTTCTAGTTGAGTATAAACAAAGTGTCACATGACTGTGTGAAGAGTAGAAATTGCTCAGCTGCTTTCTCTTTTCTGATGATTCCTAAGCATATGGTGTTTATTTGGGGGACTTTATTTTTCTGGGGTGTGTGTGTGTGTGTGCGTGTGTGTAGGGGGAGGTGTTTGTCCCTAAATGGTACTAGGGACAAAGGGCACGTTGGAGCATTAATGTGATCACAGGTCTCCAGATTGTTTTGATTCATGTGATGATATGATGAGAATCTAAAGGAGACCTCAGGAATAGAAATTTTGAAAACCTGATTGGGTTATTCCATTTCAGCCACTCCACCCTTCCTGGCAAAAGAGAGTCCCTCCACAGAAAATGTACTGCCTACTCTTAGCTAAATGTCCCAGTAATCTGGAAACTCTGACATTATGACAGGAATTTGAACTGGAGCCAGACAACACCTCACAAAACCCATGGGCAGAGTTAGAGGATTGGATTAGTTTTGCATAAGTGTGTTTCTTGGGCATTTTATAAGTCCTTTGGTGTTTATTTTATGGCAGGTGACCTTGTGCAAGAACCCGGAGAATCCCTTCTGGACTTTTTCCAGACCTGTGACTACTCCCTGTTCTATTATCAGCTATTGCTTTTATGAGTAGAGCTGCCCAGTGCCACGGCTCATGGGAAGCTGGTCTCTGGTTTTCCTAGCAACCCAGCAACAATTCAGGAGTCTTTGTTTCTTCTTAGCTCCAGGAACCAGGGTCTGATTCTGCAATAAGCATAATCATGAAGACATCAGGTCTTCTAGAGCTGACATACTTGCCACCAGTTCGGTGTTGGGACTCTTGCTCACTCATCCTCAAAATTAGCTTTCACTTAGCCTCAGTCAGCCAGCTTACTACATTTTACACACACCCTTAAAGATTCTTTCAGTCTTTAAGAAAAATTGTTCATGTGATACCATACTCCTGAATTGCCCTTTACTTTCTTCCTTATTATTTAAAATCACAAGTATATGGATCTCTCTTAAAGAAGTTTATATATGTTTAATATTGAGAATTATGCCACCTATCCTTTTTCCCAGTTTTACCTTTGTTGCTTAAAAATTCATGGCTAACATTAATGCTTATTCTTAGAACCCTTTTAGTATTTTGGTGATCTTATTGTGTGTGTTTTTTTCTACATTCTTTTCTGTTTTAAGTTTTAAATATCTAACAATCATTCTTATATTTTTTTTATTGAGTCAGCAGAGACATAAAGCAAAAAGGATCACACGATATGGTTTGCACCTAAAGAAACAAAGCCAGAAACAGGTATAACATCTTGAAATGGGCAGTCTCAGCCACCTGTCAGCACAAGTGAGCCCACAGCCAGAGGAAGGCTACTGCAAGAAAACATATGCTACTGTTCAAAGACAAAAGGCATCTTCCAACCATATTGCTTGGTGCATCTGCCAATCCAAAGGTTCTCAAAGTTGGTCCCTAGACCAGGAGCACCAGTATCATCGGACTACTTATTAGAAATTCAATTTCTCAGGTCCCATCCAAGGCCTACTGAATCAAAATGTCTGGGGAGGAGTTTAGCAATCTGTGTTTTACCAGGTCCTCTGGTTGCTTCTGATGCATGCTCAAGTCTGAGAAGCACTTGCTGGCCCCTACATTACATACTGGTGAAGACCATTCAAGAAAACTACCCTCTGATTCTTTGTTAGGTTTGCACTTTTATGTACCAGCCACTGAATATGCATTCTATTCTCCTAGTGCTTTCTTGCTCCGTCTGAGTTTCATAGACTTCTTTTCATTCACTGAGGCGTCATTTCTCTACATTCCTTCTGCTTGGCTACGTGAATAAACACAGAACTTAAGTGTCTTTTTGGAAACAAAACTGCTGGCTTCCTTCAACTTATATGTTAGTAAGACTTCAAGTGGGTTCTTTGTCTCTGTGCACACAATCCTCATTAATTCATTTCTTCCTATTTATTTATTAATTTATATTGTTGACAGCGTTACAGATGTTCCCCATTCCTCCCTCTTTCCCCACTCCACCCAGCCCCTGCTTCACCCCAGGCCTTCTCTACACTATTGCTTGTGTCCATGTATACATGTTCTTTGATTAATCTCTTCCCTTTCCCTCCAAACTTTTTCTCTGAGATCTCTCAGTCTGTCCCATGTGCCCATGCCTCTGGACCTATTTTCTTCCTTACTTTATGTTGTAAATTAGATTTCACCTATGAGTGAGATCATGCAATATTTTTCTTTCTCTGACTGGCTTATTTCACTTAGCATGATAATCTCAAGGTTCGCACATGCTGCTGCCAAGGGTAAGCATTTCTTCTTTCACAGCTGCACAGCATTTCACTGGGTAAATGTCCCACAGCTTTTTTTACCCACTCATCTCCTGATAGGCACTTGAATTGTTTCCAGATCTTAGCTATTGTAAGTAATTCTGCTATAAGCGTAGGGGTGCATATATTCTTTCTGACTGGTGTTTTAGGATTCTTAGGATATATTCCTAGAAGTTGGATGACTGGGTCAAACAGCAGTATCATTCCTAATTTTTTGAGGAAATTCCACACTATTTTACATAGTGGCTGCTCTAGTCTGAATTCCCACCAACAGTGTACCAGGGTTCTCTTTTCTCCATTTCCATGACAGCACGTGTCATTTGTTGATTTGTTAATAGTAGCCATTCTGGCAGGTGTGAGGTGATACTCTTTATAGTTTTAATTTGTATCTCTCATGATTAGTGACGTTGAGCATTTTTTCATATATCTATTGGCCATTTGTATGTTCTCTCTGGTGAAGTGTCTATTAAGGCCCTTTATCCTTAAAAAATATTTTTATTGATTTCAGACAGGAAGGGAGAGGGAGACAGACATAGACACATCAATGATGAAAAAGAATCATTGATTAGCTGCCTCTTGCATACCCCCTACTGGGGATTGAGCCCACAACTGGGCATGTGCCCTGACTAAGAATTGAACCATGACCTCCTGGCTCAACCTCTGAGCCATGCTGGCCAGGCCCTTTACCCACTTTTAATTGGATTGTTTGTCTTCTTGGTGTTGAGTTATATGAAAATCTACAGCCAATATCATACTCAATGGGAAAAACAAAACAAAACAAAACAAAAGCATTCCCCTTGAGATGAGGAACGAGGGATGTCTGCTTTCATCACTCTTATTCAACATAAGATGTCCTAGCCACAGCAATCAGACAAGGAGAATAAATAAAAGGCATCCAAACTGAAAAGAAAAAAGTAAAATGGTTATGATTCACAGATGACATAATATTGACTCCACCAATAAACTACTAGATTTATTAAATGAATTCAGCAAAGTAGCAGAATGCAAAATTAAAATCTAGAAATTGATGACATTTTTATACACCAATAATGAACTCTCTGAAAAAAACAAATGAACAAACAAGCAAACAAAAAATAGCAACCTAATAAACAATCCCATTTACCATTGCAAGAAAATAAAATAAGATACCTTGGAATAAACCTAATCGAGGAGGTAAAAGATCTGTACGCAGAAAAATACAGGACATTGAGTAAGTCCCACTTGGTTATGGTGTATGATCTTTTTAATGCATTGCTGGATCTGATTTGCTAATATTTTGTTGTGGATTTTAGCATCTATGCTCATAGGCATATTGCCCTGTAATTTTCTTTCTTCGATGTGTCTTTATCTGGTTTTAGAATTAGGATAATGCTGCCCTTGTAAAAAGAGCTTTGTGTCTTCCTTCCTTTTGAATTTTTTGAGTACTTTGAAGAGGATATATGTTACTTTTTTGAATGTTTGGGAAAACTGGACTGTGAAGCCATCTGCTGCAGGACTTTGTTTGATGGGAGTGTTTTTTAAATTACTGCTTCAATTTTATTAGTTGTTACCAATCTACTCAGGTTTTCTGATTCTTCCTGATTGGGTTTTGGAAGATTCTATATTTCTACGAATTTATCCACTTCACCCAGGTTGTCCAGTTTGTTGGCAAATAGATGTTCATAATATTTCTTACAATTCTATGTATGTCTATTGTTATTCACCTCTTTCATTTCTAATTTTATTTATTTGGGTCCTTTCTCTGTCCTTCTTGATGATTCTGGCTACCATTTCATCAATTATCTTTTTTAAAAAACAAGCTCTTGATTTTATTGATATTTTGTATTGTGTGTTTTTTTATTATTTATGTCATTTATTTCTGCTCTAATCTTTATTATTTCTTTCCTTCTACTTACTCTGGGCTTTTCTTTTCTTTTTTTTAATTAATTTTTTATACATATCTCCCCATTGCCCGCCCTCCCTTTCAGGCATAACTCAACCCCCCCAGTGTCTGTGTTCATTGGTTATGCTTATATGCATGCATACAAGTCCTTTGATTGGTCTCTTATCTACCTCACCTAACTTTAATTTTCCTGCTTTAATTTCACAGTCTGTTTGAAGCTTTACTGCCTCTGTATCTATTCTTTTGTTCATCAGTTTATAATGTTCTTTATTATCCACAATGAGTGAGATCATGTGATGCTTCTCCTTCATTGACTGGCTTATTTCACTAAGCATAAGGCTCTCCTGTTCCAACCAGGTTGCTGCAAATGGTAAGAATTCCTTCTTTTTAATGGCACCATAGAATTCCATTGTGTAGATGTACCACGGTTTTCTGATCCACTCATCTGCTGACGGGCACCTAGACTGTTTCCAAATTGTAGCCATTGTAAATTGTGCTGCTATGAGCATAGGGGTGCATAAATCCTTTCTGATTGGTGTTTGTGATTTCTTAGGATAAGTTCCTAAGAGTGAGATTACAGGGTCAAGTGGGAGATCCATTTTTAGTTTTTTGAGGAAACTCCATACTGTTCTCCACAGTGGCTGCACCAGTCTGCATTCCCACCAACAGTGCACAAGGGTTCTTTTTTCTCCGCATCCTTGCCAACACTTGTCGTTTGTTGATTTGTTGATGATTGCCATTCTGACCGGTGTAAGATGGTATCGCATTGTCGTTTTGATTTGCATCTCTCGAATGATTAGTGACTTTGAACATGTTTTCATGTGTCTCTTGGCCTTCCTTCTGTCATCTTTCGTAAAGGTTCTATTTAGGTCCGTTGCCCATTTTTTTATTGGATCATTTATCTTCCTTTTATTAAGTTGTACAAATTGGCTGTAGATTTTGGAGATTAAACCTTTATCAGTGATGACATTTGCAAATATGTTCTCCCATACAGTGATCTTTCTTGTTGTTTTGTTGATGGTTTCTTTTGCTGTGCAAAAGCTTTTTATTTTGATGTAGTCCCATTTGTTTAATTTTTCTTTAGCTTCAATTGCCTTTGGAGCAGTATCGGTGAAGAAGTTCTTTTGGCATATATCTGAGATTGTGCTGCCTGTGGATTCCTCTAGTATTTTTATGGTTTCCCTTCTAATGTTTAAGTCCTGCATCCATTTTGAGTTTATTTTTGTATTTGGTGTAAGTTGGTGGTCCAGTTTCATTTTTTTTGGATGTATCTGTCCAATTTTCCCAACACCATTTATTGAAGAGGCTATCTTGGCTCCATTGAATGTTCATGCCTCCTTTGTCAAATATTAGTTGAGCATAGTGGTTTGGGTGGATATCTGGGTTCTCTATTCTATTCCATTGGTCTATATGTCTGTTCTTGTGCCAGTACCAGGCTGTTTTGAGAACAGTTGCTTTGTAGTATAGCTTGAAATCTGGTATTGAGATCCCACCTACTTTATACTTCTTTCTCAGAATTGCTGTAGCTATTCGTGGTCTTTTTTTGTTCCAGATGAATCTATGAAGAATTCTTTCTAGGTCTAGAAAATATGTCGTTGGTATTTTAATGGGTAATGCATTGAATCTATAAATTGCTTTGGGTAGTATGCACATTTTAATGATGTTGATTCTCCCAATCCATGAGCATGGTATGCTCTTCCATCTGTTAACATCTTCCTCTATCTCTTTTTTCAGTGTCCTGTAGTTTTCTACATATAGGTCTTTTATTTCTTTAGTTAAGTTTATTCCTAGGTATCTTAATTTTTTTGGTGTGATGGTAAATGGGATTGCTTTTTTAGTCTCTCTTTCTGTAATTTCACTATTAGTGTATAGAAATGCCACAGACTTCTTAGCATTAATTTTGTATCCTGCTACCTTGCCAAATTCATTAATTAAGTCAATTAGTTTTGGAATGGAGTTCTTTGGGGTTTTTATGTACATATCATATCATCTGCAAATAAGGACAGCTTTACTTCTTCTTTACCAATTTTGGATACCTTTTATTTCTTCCTCTTGTCTAATTGCAATGGCTAATACTTCCAGTACTATGTCGAAAAGGAGAAGTGAGAGTGGGCATGCCTGTCTTGTTCCTGTTCTTAGGGGAAATGGTTTTAGTTTTTGCCCATTGAGTATGATGTTATCTGTGGGTTTATCATATATGGCTTTTATGATGTTGAGGTATGCTCCTTCTATTCCCACTTTGTTGAGAGTTTTTATCAAGAAAGGGTGTTGGATTTTGTCAAATGCTTTTTCTGCATCAATTGATATGACTATGTGATTTTTATCTCTCAGTTTGTTTATGTGATGTATCACGTTTATTGATTTGCGGATATTGTACCATCCCTGCATTCCTGGGATGAATCCTACTTGGTCATGGTGTATGATCTTTCTGATGTACTCCTGGATCCTATTTGCTAGAATTTTGTTGAGGATTTTGGCATCTATGTTCATGAGAGATATTGGCCTATAATTCTCTTTCATTGTGTTGTCTTTATCTGGTTTTGGTATTAGGGTGATGCTGGCTTCATAGAAGGTGTTTGGAAGTGTTCCTTCTTCTTGAATGTTTTTGAATAGTCTGAGGAGGATAGGTTTTAATTCTTCCTTGAATGTTTGGTAAAACTCTCCTGTGTAGCCATCTGGTTCTGGGCTTCTATTTGCTGGAAGTTTTTTGATGACTGCTTCAATTTCTTCCATAGTTATTGGACTATTGAGATGTTGAGATTCCTCCTCATTGAGTTTTGAAAGGTTATATTTTTCTAGGAAAATGTCCATTTCTTGCAGGTTGTCCAATTTGTTGGAATAGAGTTGTTCATAGTATTTTTCAATCCTTTGTATTTCCACAGGGTCTGTTGTTATTTCTCCTCTTTCATTTCTGATTTTGTTTATTTGGGTCTTCTCTCTTTGCTTCTTGGTGAGCCTGGTTAGAGGTCCATCAATCTTGTTTATCCTTTCAAAGAACCAGCTCTTGGTTTTGTTCATCTTTTGAATTGTTTCTTTGGTCTCCAAGCTGTTTATCTCTGCTCTGATCTTCACTATTTCCTTCCTTCTACTTACACTGGGCTTTTCTTGTTGCTCTCGTTCTAGCTCTTTGAGTTGTAGGGTTAGGTAATTTATTACCATTGTTTCCTGTTTTTTGCAGTAGGCTTGTAGGGCTATGAACTTCCCTCTCAGGACTGCTTTCACTGTGTCCCATAAATTTTGTATTGTTATGTTGTCATTGTCATTTGTTGCCATAATGTTTTTTATTTCTTCCTTGATCTCTCTGGTTACCCAGTCATTGTTTAATAGCATGCTGTTTATTAGTCTCCATGTGTTTGATTTCTTTCTATTGTTTTTATTATAGTTGATTTCCATTTTTATGCCACTGTGATCTGAGAAGATGCTTGATATGATTTCTATCTTCTTGAATTTGAAGAGACTTTTCTTATGACCCAACATATGATCTATCTTTGAAAATGACCCATGTGCACTGGAGAAGAATGTATATTCTGTGGCTTTGGGGTGAAATGTTCTGAAGATGTCAATTAATTCCATGTGGTCTAGTGTGTCATTTAGGATTGATGTTTCTTTGATGATTTTTTGTTTAGAGGATTTGTCCAATGGTGACAGTGGGGTATTAAAGTCTCCTACTATGATTTTATTGCTGTCAATCTCTCCCTTAATATCCTCCAAGAGTTTTTTTTTAATGTATTTAGGTGCTCCTATATTGGGTGCATATATGTTTATCAGAGTTATTTCTTCTATTTGGATTATTCCCTTTAGTATTATGAAGTGGCCTTCTTTATCTCTATTTATGTCCTTCACTTTGAGATCTAATTTGTCAGATATAAGTATTGCAACTCCAGCTTTTTTTTCATATCCATTTGCCTGAAATACCATCTTCCATCCCTTCACCCTCAATCTGTGTGCATCTCTTTTCCTGAGGTGGGTTTCTTATAGACAGCAGATATATAGATCATGTTTTCTTATCCAATTGGTTACCCTATGTCTTTTGATTGGAGCATTTAATCCGTTTACATTTAAAGTTATTATTGATAAGTACTTATCTGTTGCCATTTTTAGTCCTTACCCCCGAGTTCCTTCTTCGCTTCCTCTTTCTTTTTATTACAGCAGACCCTTTAACATTTCTTGCATTGCTGGTTTGGTGGTAATATATTCCCTTAGTCCTTTTTTGTCTGTGAAGCTTCTGATTTCACCTTCAATTTTGATTGAGAGTCTTGTAAGGTACAGTATTCTTGGATTCAGACCCTTCCTTTGCATGACTTTGTATATTTCATTCCATTCCCTTCTGGCCTGATGAGTTTCTGTTGAGAAATCAGTAGCTAGTCTTATGGGGGTTCCTTTGAAGGTAACTTTCTGTTTCTCTCTGGCTGCTTTTAAGATTCTTACTTTGTCATCTGTGTTTGCCAATTTAATTATAATGTGCCTTGGTGTTGGTTTGTTGGGGTTAATTTTGCTTGGGACTCTGTAAGCTTCTTGGATTTGTGTGTTGTTGTTTTTTTCCTATATTGGGGAAATTTTCTGTCATTATTTCTTCAAACAGGTTCTCTATTCCTTGTTCAGTTTCCACTCTTTCTGGAACCCTAATTATGCGGATGTTGTTTTGTTTCTTATTATCCCAAAGTTCCCTTAGGCTCTCCTCTTGCTTTTTAACTTTTTTTTTCTAGAAGCTGCTGTACTTGGGTATTTTTTCCTACCGTGTCTTCTAGCTCACTGATGCAGTCCTCTGCTTCTTCTAGTCTACTTTTGATGCTTCCTATTGAGTTCTTTATAGCAGTGATGTCATTTTTCATTTCTTCTTGATTATTCTGCATTTCTTTTAGGTTCTTCCCTATTTCTTCCTGCTTCCTATGCATTTCTTCTTGCTGCTTCTGCATTTCTTCTTGCTACTTCTTCATTTCCTCTTGGCTCTTACTCACATTGTCGATTTTGTCTTCCATTCTTTTCATCCACGTTATGATCATTTCTCTGAACTCTTTCTCTGGCAGGCTTATTTCTGCTTCTATTTCATTTACTTCCTTTTCTGGTGATACCTGCCTATCTGTCATATGCAGGCTGTTTCTTCTTCTGCCCATGGTTTTTCTTCTCCGGGTGTCTGGTTATGTAGTTCTCTCTCCTACGTTGATTCAAAGGCACAAACTACAACACGACTCGGTACAGCACACAAGGGCACTAAACAGAAATGTATTCACGATGTTAATAATCACCAATAAAGTGACCACCAATGAAAGACTAATTAGGGGTAAGTAGAGAAAGAGGAAGAGGAAATTGAGGGGAAAAGAAAGGAAAGAAGTGCCAAAATCAAATTGGGAGAGCGAGAAAAAAAAAATAAATGAACTAAAAATAAAATAAAATTTAAAAAAAGGAGAAGAAGAAAAAGAAAAGAGAAAGAGAAACAAAGTCAGAGAAAACAGAAAGCAGATAAGAGAGAAAAGGGGAACAAAATATAGATGTCAGGAGAAAACTCCAATAGAACAGTCACTACTCCCAATAAAGGCCAGCAACCAGTACCTAGAGATTAATACAAACTGCAGATAACAAGTGGTATCGAGGGAGACGAGAGAGAAGTGAGGTAAAAAACAAAGCAAGCAAAAAGCAAAATAAAACAAGTAGAATATGCTAAAACAATCTCACAAAAAAGTTAAAAAAAATCGATATAATCACTGTTCAGGCCAATAGTAACAAAAGGACTATTATAGAGAAAAAACAACTTTTTGGCTGGTGAAGACGAGGAGAGAGGTTTGTATGGACTTGTAGTAGGTGATTTGAAATTAGATATATAAGTGGGGTGAAATTTTAACCAGGTAAAGAGAAAGAGTAAGGGGAAACTAAAGTTGGAAAAGGGAAAGAGAAACAAGACAACAAAATGGGGAAAGTTAGGAGGAAAGTGTTGGCATAAAGGTAGAGTTGAGTTGGAGTAAAATTATGCTAAAGGAAAGATGAAAATAGAATGTCCAAAAAGGTAAAATACTAGTAGCAATTAATAGTACCAGTTGAAAACAAAAATGTAATAATCAAAAAGGTAAAATCAATTGAGATGAAAAGAAAAAAATAGTCTATTAATTAAAATATGTAAAAATGAAAAAAAAATTTTTTTAAAAAGAAAAAAAAATAGAGTGGTCATTCACTTCCACTATTATTCTGCTTGGCACTCCTGTTTCCCAGCTGGGGAGGTATTGCGGTTCCCTGTGTTGCACTGTTGACATTTTAATCTCTTTATTCTTCTGTGGTTATGCGAGAGTCAATTTGTGTGTCATCCACTGGGTGGCAGTGTTTTGGAATTGATCTCTGAGACAAAGCACAGGATCTCTCTAGGCTGTGCTCAGATCCTGCTACTCTGTGGTTCTCAAAGCCGGTTTGTAGGGATTTTGCAGCCAGGACACTGTAATAACTCCCAGGCTGTCCCTCTGCCTTAGATAAAAAACGAGTCATTTTCCAGAGCTCCCCTCTGTCAACAGCTCAGAGAGCTTGCCTCCACACTTAGGGATCACGCCCTGCCCACCTCCGTGGATCTCTCGAGAGGCAGCTTTCCCGCAGCCCAGCTCCCACAGTGTGCACTTCTCTGTTCTGAGGGGCAGGAGACCTCACCTTATCCCAGGCGAAATCTGACCTTTGCGTGTGCCATGTGGATCTCTAAATCCGCCACATGTCTGTGCCAATTGGAGAGCGGTGTTCTGGGTCTCCCGTTCTTCAGTGGGTGTTTCAGCCAGCCACAGCTTTCAGACCGCCGCAGACATCCACCTCCCTCTGCAAGATGGCGCGGTCTCCGTGTTCAGGCCGGAGGCTCCGGCAGACAAAAACCCCGCGGCAGTGGGGCTGCCTGGCCAAGAGAGCCTCATCCAGCTGTTCCCCGCCTTCTCCTGGAGGACAACTGACTCCTAACTTGCCAACAAACACTTCCCGTGCAACTCGCAGCTGCTCTCTCTCCCTCTGCCCAGTGACAAAGCTCCAGACGAGTCCATCTATTCCGCTGCCATTTTCCAACCTCTGGGCTTTTCTTATTGTTCTTTTTCTAGATCTTTTAGTTGTAGGGTTAGATATTTTATTTGAGATTTTTCTTGTTTTTTGACATAGGCCTGTAATGCTTTGAAACTTCTCCCTCAGGGCTGCTTTCCCTGTGTTCCACAGATTTGGTGTTCTTTTGTGATAATTTTCATGTTTTTCCAGAAAGATTTTTATTTCTTCTTTGATCTCACTGGTAAACCATTCATGGTTTAATAACATGTTATTTAGCCTTCATGTGTTTGAATGTTTCTATTGATATGATTTCAATATTCTTTGAATTTGTTAAGGTTTATTTTTTGTCCTAACATATGGTCAGTCATTGAGAATATTCCATTTGCACTTGGGAAGAATATATATTCTGCTGCTTTGAGATGAAATATTCTGTTAATATAAAATCCATCTGATCCAGTATATCACTTAAGGTTACTGTTGCCTTGTAGATTTTTTGTCTGGAAGATATATCCATTGATGTCAGTAGGGGGCTAAAGTCTTCTACTATGACTCTATTGGATCTTTTCCTTAAAGTTCTCCAATATTTTTAAAAATATATTTATGTCCACCTATATTAGTTGCATATATGTTTAAGAGGGTTATATCCTCTGGTTGGAACATTCTTGTGAGTATTATGTAGTGATCTCCTTTGTTTCTTATTATGACCTCTGTTTTGAAGTGTATGCTTTCAGAGATAAGTATTGCTACCAAGCTGATTTTTGTTTCCCTTTTGCATTAAGGGTTTTTTCCATTCCTTCACTTTCATCCTGTATGTCTTTTCTTCTGAGGTGGGTCCCTTGTAGGCAGCATACATATGGGTCATGTTTTCTCCTCCATTCACCTGCCCTATGTCTTTTGATTGGAGCACTTAATCTATTTACATTTAGGATTATTGTTATTAGTAGGTATTTATTGCAATTTTCATTCTTTCTGCCTTTGTTCCTCTTTCTCTCTCTTTCTTCTTCTTATAGCAGTTTCTTTATCATTTCTTGCAATGCTGGTTTGTTGGTGTTAAACTTCTTTAGCCTTTTTTTGTTTTATTTTTTGCTTTGGTAAGTTCTTTTGTCTTAATTTCGAATGATAGCCTTGCTGGACAGAATAGTTTTGGCTTCAGATCTTTGCTTTTCCTTACTTTGAATATTTCATGCCATTCTTTTCTAGCAGATTATGTTTCTGTTAAAAAAATAATAATTTGATAGTCTTATGGCAGCTTCCTTGTAGGTAACTTTCTGACTCTCTCTGGTGTCTTTAAGATTCATCATTTGCCTTTTAATATTTGTCATTGTAATTATTCTGGTCTCTTTGGGTTCATTTTGTTTGGGACCCTCTGTACTTCCTCAACTTGTGTTATTTTTCCCCCTGACCAAGTTAGGGAAGTTTTATGTCATTATTTCTTCATATTCTTCATCCCTTGCTCACTTTCTTCTCCCCTTGGTATCCTTATGATGCAGATGTTGTTATGTTTCATATTGTCCCAAAGTTCCCTTAAACTGTCCTAATGTTCTTTATTTGTTCTTATTTATGCTCAGATTGAGTGATTTCTTTCTACTTTGTCTGCTTACCCTTCTCCCACCAAACTGATATCTGTGGCAGTATCAGAGACCTGGATGGGGTGGTTTAAACAGACTCCCATTTGGGATGGTGCCCATAGCTTGAAGAAGAGGGAGACGGCACTTCTCCTCTTTTGCAGGGCTGCACTGGCTGAACTAACTGGGGAGTTTGACTCTGGTTCCTTGCAATGCAGTCACAGGGACCAGGACATGCCTGTCTATCTCCTGGACAGAAGCTCACCCTGGTAACCAGTCACAATACCTCAGCTCTGCCTATCTCTATGGCACCCCCTCGCCACCACACCAAATAGGAGGGGATAAAAAAATTAGCCCCACTTGGCACTCCAATCTTTTAGCACAGCTTGCCCCTCCTGAGCAGGGCCTCCACCAAGGCTTCAACCAGGCCAAATATCCAAGCCTCAGTGCCTTCAGATCAAATGCTATGGGCATTTCCAGCCGCAGATTTCTGTTCCCCTTTACCTGGAGTTGCAGCAGGGTGGGGCAGACCCAGCTATTCTGTAGGTGGGGATGTGGGGTGGTGGTGGACAAGACAAACTTTGTTTCCTAAGCCACACTGTGCAGCCCCATCCTACTCTCACCCCAAAGTTCTTCCAGAGTCTAAATGGTCCCTCAGATTCAGTGCTGGGTGGACCCACAAGACCTCTCCGCTGGCTCTGAGTTTTGCCACATGGCCCCTCCCACAGTCTCAGATCAGGGCAAATTTCTCAGGTTGGTGTTATAACAAAGAAATAATTCTTTGCCTGAGATGGTGTTGTCTGAGTCTCCCAGGTGGACTGAATCACCACTGATTCCCATCTCCCAGTGCTATGCCAGCTCCCTTTCCTTCTTCTATTTCTATGGTTTGGGGATCCTTGCATGGAGCTGAGACCCCATATTCCTAGGAGGCAGGGGCTTCCACTGCCACACTTTCCCTCTAATTTCCCAGCCACACAGGTTCACAAGTTGGCTCACCTCTCTGCATCTCCTCCTGTTCCCTGCTCACAATATTTCAGATCAGCCACACCTCAACTGGTATTTTAAGCTAAATGATCTGTAGCTCAGTAGCAAGTCCATTCTGGTGTTGGGAGCAAGCAGACAAAGCTTCCAGAATCTCCTTAATTCATTTCTTGGTGACCCTTCTAATTCATAATGTTTTCACTCACTGTTCCCATCATTTTGACTTCTTGGTAAGTGGCTATGACACAATAAACAACAAAATTCTACAAGGCAGAAAGTACAAAAATGTGAGTTTTTTTCTCTTCCTGGCATGGAACATTTCCTATGGGTAAAGGAAAGAATGTTAAATGAAGGATTTCTAAAAAATGGGGACAGTCTAGTCACACTCAGCCTTGAAGTAAGATCTTTTTTGCCTAAAACCAAGGATATTTGTAACACCCTTTCTACCACGTAAGTGCAAAAAAAGAAGGCTTTTTTTCTTTCTTGCATAAATTTGACAAAGAGCAACCACAATGATAGAGAATTATTCCACACTGATCATCATTGCTCAAATATATTAGGATACTCATTACTTTATTAGGAGTTCAGAATAAAACCATTATTGAAGTAAAATTAGCATTCAAGAAGAGAAGCTACTGGATAACCTATCTTCTTTCCCCTCTTCTCTGTGAATCCACCTAGCCCAAGATCCATTCCCGGAGGGTAATCACAAGTTTTATTTTATGAATAAGGAAAAAACAGATGAACTCAGAGCAGCTATTATACAGGATTATTAGGGGCTTATAAAGTGGTTTACTATAAATAGAAGAGTGGAGACAATTCCATTTCTTTGAACTAGGAATACAGGGATAATGAGGCAGTTGGCTTCTCTTCAATGAGAGTTGAAGTTCTCATAATGCTGAATAGGAGAGGGAATTAGGGTAGACAAAATAAGCCATATGCAAACTAAACTGACCAGGAACAGAAGCAGAAGATATATAGTACAGAAAATGTATAGAGGAAAGGGCATAGAAACCTATTGATATCACAACAGGAAAAGACAAGTAACACCAACAAATAGAACCCTAGAGAAGCTGAGTTGTAGCAATCAATCAATCCAGGAATACTAGTGTCAACATACAGACGCCTGTTGCTGAAGTCTTGAAAGCATCTCCAGACTCAGAAGTTCTTACAGTGTCTGTGGCACTTGCTCCAATTATAGCTCCTGGTTACCCACCATGCCAGTTATCACCCTCCATGAGTTTTGTCTCCCTTATTACTCCATGTATGTCCTTAATAAATGATTTGTTTAGTTGAAACATTTACTTGAGTGAGTCTTTAAAACTTGCAACCAAAAGAGATAATAATATTTTATATCTTAGCTGTGTGTTTGGCCACATTCAAATCCTATACAATAAAGAGCTAATATACTAACTAGACTGAACAGCCAAATGGTTATCTGGTTGACCTTTGGATGAAGCCAAGACTTTGAGGAGCTGCAAGGGCTGAGCCCCTTGCACGAATTTTGTGCATCAGGCCTCTAGTATTGAATAATATCACAGATTTAACCTCTGAGCTCTCCTCACCCCTTTCTGATAAACAAAGAAAAATGCTTCTCCTGGTTCTAGAAAGCAACCTAACAAATTTTTAACTAGAAATCCATGACAAGTTTTTTCACTCTTTGCAAAAAAAAGTTTTTTCTTATTATAAAGTTATATATTCTTACTAGAAAAAAATGAAGACAGCAGAGAATAAAAAGAAATAAAATCACCTATAATTTCAAGGAAAAAATCAGTTAAAATTTATGTATGTTTTATCTTCATTTCCTTGTACATGTTAAGAAATAGTTGAGATCATGTGGTACATACAGTACTGAAGCCTCATACTTCCCCTACCATTTTAATGTAAACATCTTTCCAAGCTTCAAAAAACTCTTTGTAAACATCAGAACTTCATCACATGTTTTATACCTAACGATTCAGTGTTTATAATATTAGGTTAATATAAATAATTATGTAATGGGAATTTAGTCCATGTCTTGGATGATTGTGTTCAAATGTATTTCTAAGTGTGGGATCACTGGGAACGTTTGTTATAGTAATTATCAGACTTTAAAGGCTTTTTTTTTTTCAAATTAGAGATGTTTGAGATGAAACAGTGTGTCTTCTGTGGAATCTATGAACTATCATGAATATTTGGTAGCTGGATAGATATCATGGAACCTAGATGCCAGACTCTCTGATGGCTAACCCTGCTTCTCTGCCTACTAACATTGTGGTTTAGAAATGTTACACAGGAGACTTCTGGTCCAGAAAGTGTACTAGGTAGACACTGTGCTCACTTCCCCCCATGACCACATCAAAAATTGTAACTAAATTATGGAACAACCATCATTAACAACCACCTGAATAGAAATTCTATAACTAAGGATATAAAGAAGACGACACAAGAAGACAGGAGATACAAAGAGGCAGAACAAGCAGGTCCCACACCCATAATGTGGTGGTTCAAAAATGCGAGGGATATCTAGGAGGCAGATAACCCTTTGAGGATCAAGGAATTCTAGTTCCACAACAGGCTCTCCAGCCCAGGGTTCCAGTTCTGGGAAGAGGAGTTTCCAAAACATCTGGGAGTGAAAATCAGTATTGATTGTGGTTGAGGGAAATGGAGGACTTCTGGAGATCAAGCACTTTATGTCTTAAAGGGATGGTGCACACCCTCTTGCTCTGAGCTCCACTGCTGAGGCAGCAGCTCAAAAAGCAGCAGGAATTACAGGGAAGACTAAACAGACTAGCCTTAGGCTGAGGGCAGGAGGAGTGTGATCTGGGACAGGAGGACTGATAAATAGCAGATGCCATTGTTCCTTTATTGAATCTTCTCCTTACCCACCTGGCAGGCATAGGTGGGTGCCAAATCTGAGAACTCCATTAACTTAGATAACACTGTTCACCCTGGTAAGTCCCTGAGAACCAGCCTCACCCAAGACGTACACCTGGTCAAAACCTCTTCCAGCAGCTTTTCCACACAAGTGGCCTTCCTTTCTTCACACAGATTATCTAAACTCTCCCAAAGGTCCATAAATCCCAAATAAACATCTTCTGGCCTTGGCATGTCTTCTACCCTTGCTAAGTGGCCTCAAGCCTGACCTAGTGGCTGCTGGCCTCGATGTGCAGCCTAGCATCTCTGAGGTACCAATAAGCTCAGCACAGGCAGCACCAACCACAGATCACTGTGGCTCTGACTAGGTGGTCCTGGGCTGGGCACAGGCAGTGGCTGAACTTGGCCTGCAGCAGAGCCCCTTCAAAGAGGCCCCAGGATCAACACATCCCAGTGTCTGGCTTCAGACAACACCAGAGTACCACCCAAGCAACTCCAAAAAATGACACACATAAAGGGTGGACTTAGTAGGCACCAGAGCCCTGCTGAATTGAATCTCGCTCAGTGGGATCAGCACCCACAGAATGATTCATCTGCTTGTCATGGCCATCCCTCAAGCCAGTTATTCTGAGGATCAATCCGACTCATTGACATCCCAACAAAAATGAAGTCTCTAATTCAACCGGACAGCACACACAACCCGCAAAAGGGACACCCCTGGAGCTTTATACTTTAAACTGTTTCTAAAATGGTTTTGTGTAA
Organism: Lasiurus cinereus; assembly: GCA_011751065.1. Lineage (NCBI taxonomy): Eukaryota > Metazoa > Chordata > Mammalia > Chiroptera > Vespertilionidae > Lasiurus > Lasiurus cinereus. The sequence continues at coordinate 39,423,651 of JAAGEH010000307.1, forward strand.
CCCTTAAATTAATAGCTAAGGCAAAAGAAAGCGTTTAATAGTTGCCATGGTACCTACAGAAATAATATTTACCATGATAGCTGAGTACTTATATGTGCCAAGCCTTGAGTTAAGCACATCATATGGATTACCTTTAAAAAACAAATAACAACAAAACCCCACCAAAAACAGGCACTATCAAACAGGTATTGAGGCAGCGCTTCATTTCACTGGGATTGAACCCTTGCTGACTTTCACAGCCAACTATTATGGGGACTCTTCCCAGCACTGTTTTTTCTGGTTGGGGAGCCTGGGGAGGGCCTGGGACCTCTTGCGGTTAAGGCGGCGGGGCGGGGGGGGGGGACAACCTCTGCAGCTGAGAAATCCCTCCTGATTTTCAACTGCCACACGTTGGTATGGACCAGCCCTTTTTGCATCTCCGCCCCTCCTATTGGTCTTGATGTGCCACCCTTTTTATAGTTTTATTTACAGGAGTTCTGTCCAGCTAGTCTTCAGATGGTTCTCCAAGCTGATTGATTTCTAATTCAGTTGCAGTTTCTATGTGGTCCTTGGAGAAAGTATGCACAGCATTTACCTACTTTGCCATCTTGACCAGAACATTCTCAAGCGTGTATAATTCACAGCTGACGCGTGAAGTGTTGAACGGCTCTGAGTATGGAGTCAGTTTCTTATGTGTGCAGATTTCCAGTCTGCCTCCTCCCTGGTATCTTTAGGGAGAAGTCCAAGCCTGCTAGGCCTATGGGGACAAAATCTACAGACTATACTGTGAAACAAAGTGGAATATTTTGTATGAAGTCATGGACATTTTAATGAGAAATAGACACATTTCACACCAGTAAAATTTCACACCAGTGCACTATTGGCATGATGCCATATTATTCTAACTCCTATTGAATTAAAAAGAAATCTGTGACCTTTAAGAATCCAGGCTGGGTGGGGGCTCAGAACACAAATATGATCACCTCTTTGTCAGCAATTTCACAGGGTCAGACCAGCTTTGATAGGTGCTGAGACATACAAGTGCCAGAAAGTACCACCTTCGGTTCAGGAGAAGGGACTACATTTGGTGATCACCAGCTGAGGCCCAGGAAGGGGAAGCAAATGAGACAAGTCAAGGAAGTGCCAGTGCTCTGAAAGCTGGCTAGCAGCAGCGACTGCTCCAGTGAGGGCTGGGGGTAGATTCCCTCCCCTCCACCACCCCGCCTTGGAGGTAGGGGCGGGGGAGTGAGGTAAGGCAGTACTTAGGGAAGAAGGAAAAGAAAAGTCTGAGTGTCTGCAGGGCTGTAGCAGGGGAGGGAGTGGCTGGGGAGGGAGTGGCCCGGAAGAAGTGTCCACACTGTTTCTAGGAATGTCTTGCCTCTGGCCATCCAGCCCCTGAGAGTTTTGAGAAAACCCATCTCCCAGTGTTCTCTGTGAAGCTCTGACCACAGGGAGCAGGGGGCTCTCTGGCCTACCAGGTCTGTATAAGGTGAGCCTGCGACAAGGAGGAAACCAAGGAACTTTGGCCTCTTGGATCATGTTGCCCCTGAAACCCCCAAATTCCTTAGGCTCCTCCTGCTCTGCCATGAAAAGGCTCCTCTCTGCAAAATAAGTGATTCCCAAACTGCCAACCTGAGTTGCTAGCTGCCGCCTGTCAGGGGGGCTTTAAGAGGCCTTCACTGTCTGCAATGGCCAACTTTCAACGCCCCAAATCACCTGCGCCATGCAGGGTGCTCTCCCAGGTAAGGGGACAGGATCTAGTGTGGCGGGCTTGGGGCATGCTGCTCCTGAAATGAATGGAGGCTTTGAGAAGTTTAGGTTTTCACTTGGCCTCTTACCTTTTGAAGTCTGATGAATGAATCCAGAAGCAGAGACTTTACTTAGGCCTTTAAAAAGACTCCAGGTTTTCCCAGCCCGTCTGTGGACACCGACATGAACTCTGATGCTCTCGTTTTCATGATGTGTCTCGGAGCTGGTAGATCCCCGGAGCCAGACCGGCAGCGCTTCCCGTCAGACAACTCTGTTTTGAGCCACCATTTAAAAGTATCCCCAAGGCCATTATGTTCAACCTTTACTTAAAGATCATTCCATTTCTGCTGTTCCCTCGGGCTGCGCTTTAGGGCAGGCTTCACAGTATTTACTGTTTACAGTTTTGAGCTGACAGCTATTTAAGGGCAGGCGATTTCAGCTGCCACCTTTTCACAGTTTTGCCACCAACTCATTTGGTGACAGACAGAACTCCTGGAACTTTGCGAAACAAAGGGAACACGTTCACTATGTATGGCACAGGACAAAGACTTCGGAAGTTGGAGTCATTTCCCCACTGGGATCTTCTGTGTCCCCTGTCACATCGGAATACGGGGGCTGTTGTAAGGGGCATCTGTACGGCCTACAGTAAGAATCACTTATTCACCATGCATCTGGGTGGTCGGCTCTGTTGGCATCACTCACACTCGCGGCTGGGTGACTGGGTAGCTGCTCTTTGCTTTCTACCTGTCAGCAGGCAGCAGGCAGCCTTGCTGTGTTGTCAGAGGGAAGGCAGAAGTCCAGCAGAAACTCGCCTGGCATCTTGAGGCTTAGGCTCAGAGCTGCACACCTTGAAGTCCAAAGAATTCTATTGGCCACTGGAAAGTCTCAAGATCGACATTTTTAAGGCCTTGGGAAAGAAATTCTGAAAAAAAAACCCCACAAACTTTGAGGTTACAAAACAAAATGGATGTATAGAGGTAGGGTTGAATTATTCATACTAACAGTACAATCTACCACAACTGTCTGTGTGTCTACCCCTCTTCCCCAGAATTCTTGAATTTTGTCTTACCCCGTTTCCCCGAAAGTAAGACATCCCGCGAAAATAAGACCTACTTCCAGTTTTGCCTCTCGTTGTAATATAAGGCATCCCCCCGAAAATAAGGCCTCCCCAATAATAATGCCTCCCCCAAACATAAGGCCTCCCCGGAATATAAGGCCCCCCAAAGCTACCGTAAGGCGTCTGACTCCTGATTTAAAGAGACCTCGTACTGCCTGAACAGCTCCGGCTGCACTGCGGCCAATCAGTGAGCTGGTTTGTGAGGACAACTACTACCTTACTATATACAAGTAATAAATTTCCTTTTTTGTTGTTCAACAATAAATGTGTACCGTTTTCTTCTTCATGGAAAAATAAGACATCCCCTGAAAATAAGACCTAGCACATCTTTGGGAGCAAAAATTAATATATAAGACACTGTCTTATTTTCAGGGAAACAGAGTAGTTACCCTTCTGACGGCCAGTTCCTAGGACAGCAGTTGCATGTAGTCAGTGCTAAGTAAGTAACCTTGTGTGGGCTTCAGTACAGTTGTACTCAAATAGGCTCTGAAACTACAATGGCATTTTAAACTTTTCTTTTTTGGTAGTTAATCCTCACCCAAGGATATTTTTCCATTGATTTTTTGGAGAGAGTGGAAGGGAGAGGGAGAGACACACAGAGAGAAACATGGATATGAGAGAGACACATTGATTGGTTGCCTCCTGCATACACCCCAGCTAGGGACAGGGATAGAGCCTGCAAACGAGGTACATGCCCTTGACTGGAATTAAACCCAGGAACCTTAAGTCTGCAGGAAACCTTCAGTTGGTGGGCCTATGCTCTATCCACTGAGCCAGTCTGGCTAGGGCTAAGCTTTTTTTTTTTTATAACAAACACATCAGATTATAATGTTCTTTATTTTCCATAAATGTGGTATTTTTCTTTCATTGCCTGGCTTATTTCACTTAACATCTCCAGACATTTTAAATAATTTAATAAACTGAACTTTATGAAAATTAACAATTTCTACACATCAAAATATAGAATTAAGAAGATGAATAAGTAAGTAACATTCATCTTAAGATATAGGCATATACTGTATCTTCTGGCATATAAGACAACTTTTTAATCCAGGAAAATCTTCTCTAAAGTTAGGGGTCATCTTATATACTGGATGTCATCTTATAGGGCGAGTATATCTCAAACTCTATATTTTAACTGGAAAAGTTGGGGGTCATCTTATATGCCCAGTTGTCTTATACACCAGAAAATATGATTTAAAACAATAGTCAAATATAGAACATATCAATAACTCTTAAAAATTAATAAAAAATTAAACACAGCAATTAAAAATGGGCAGTTCACAAAAGAAGAGATAGAAATAGTCAATGGCACATGAAAATATGCTCAAAATTATAAATCATCAGCAACACAAGTTAAAACCATAATGAGATACTACTTTACATCCCCTATAGTGGCTAACATTAAAGATTGGCAACACCTGTTTGGAGTGTATAGCAACTCTGGAAACTTCTTTGATTGATTTTATCTACTTAAACACATAATTACATTAAAATATAGTAACTCCACTCTTAAGTATTTATCCAAGATACATGAAAACATATGGCCACAAGAAATTTTTATGTAAACTTTAATCCTAAGAACCCCAAACTGGAAATAACCCAAATGTGACTCATCAGAAAAAAAAAAAAAGGTTCACAATGTATTGTACATTCATATGATGGAATGCTAGAGAGCAATAAAGAGGGATGAACTATTGTCACTTGTCACCCTGATAAATTTCACATACTGTTGATTGAAAGAAGCCAGGCACACAAGATTATATAGAGTACAATTCCATTTATATTAAGGTCAAGCATAACAAAACTAATCTAACATGATAGATAATCAGAACTGTGCCTGCCTATGGGATGTGAGGATTGCCTGGGAAGGGCATGAGGGAACTTTTAGACTGCTCTCATGCCCAGGCCCCACATGCACCCTATGTACTAACTAGAACACTGATTATTTAGTTTCTCAAGTTCTAGTTGCAATGTCCTTTCCTTTAGGAAATCTTCCCTGACAACCTCAGTCTAAATTATTTGCTCAAATTTCTTCCTGTTTGCTCTCTTATTCCCATATATTTTCCTTTTCATATCAGGTATCATAGCCCACTTAAACGTATTCCATTTAGACTAGATTATAAGCAACTTGAAGTTAGAGATCATGCCTGTTTTGTTTATTGTTCTTGGCATTTGGTGCAGATATTCTGCAATTTCATAGAGAAAGAGGTTGAATACAATGAAATGTCTCTCGTGAGTATTAATTTATCATCAGGATTAGAACACACATATGTGAAGGGAATTTGGAGGGGAGCGAGGAGTTGATGTGATGAAGACAGAGAAATGACTTTTATAAAATACCTATCTTTGCCAGGCAGGTTGCCATATACTTTACTCATCTTGCCTACTTATTTTTCACAGCAACCTTTAGAAATCATCTAATTCAACGTTTTGCAAATGAAAAACTGGGAAGAAACATAAAAATCCCCTATTTATGTACGTCTGCATATTTTCACACCTTGTTGAATGACACCTAGGACTTTTGTTGCTTCCTTGTCCAATATGCCTTTTATATATTAGTCATTCACAAAGTTCACCCTTATCCCTCAAAATCCAGTTCAAACATTTCCTGTATCTTAAATCTTCCTATGAGAGGCTTTTCTACTGCACCACCAATCTTTTTTATTAGAATTAAGGATTGTTTCCTTTGAACTCTTTTGAACCAGACTGTCTATCAGATACATGAATACAGTTGTTAACACAGGGGGTTTGCATTCAAATTTCCTGAGTTTAAATATTCCTCCCATGCATTAGCCCTATGACTGTGGGGAAATTACTTAACTTTTCTGGCTTTGTTTATTCACTTATTGTATCCGTCAGGGTTCATCAGAGAAGCAAAGCAAATATGAGATATATAGTAAGAGAATTACTGGGGGGAATTGGGATATCCATAAGGCAAGGCCATCAGGAAAGGCAGTCTGGAACTTGGAGACCCCAGCTACAGCTGTTGTACAATGTCAGAATCTCTTTTTCATCAGGGAAGTTTCAGTTCTGCTCTTTTGGTCTTTCAACTGATTCAGTCAGGTTTACCCACATTGTCTACGATATTCTTTCTTACTTAAAGCCAACTGAATATAAGCTTTAATTATATCTACAAAATATCACAATGGCAATACCTAAATTAGTGTTTGGTTGAATACCTGGGGACTATAGCCTGGCAAAGTTGATATATCCAAAGTCTATCACACACAAAAGACTTAAACATAAGGCAGGAAACCATAAAAATACTAGAGGAATCCACAGACAGTAAAATCTCAGACATATGCCAAAGAAACTTCTTCACTGATACAGCTCCTAGGGCAATGGAAACTAAAGAGAAAATAAACAAATGGGACTACATCAAAATAAAAAGCTTCTGCACAGCAAAAGAAACCATCAACAAAACAATAATAACCACTGCATGGGAGAACATATTTGCCAATGTTATCACTGATAAGGGTTTAATCTCCAACATTTACAGGGAATTCATACAACTTAACAAAAGGAAGATAAACAATCCAATCAAAAAATGGTCAATGGACCTAAATAGACAATTTTCAAAGGAAGACAGAAGGAAGGCCAAGAGACGTGTGAAAATATGCTCAAAGTCACTAATTATCAGAGAGATGGAAATCAAAACAACAATGTGGTATCATCTCACACCTGTCAGAATAGCTATCATCAGCAAATCAACAAAGGACAAGTGTTGGCGAGGATGTGGAGCAAAAGGAACTCTTTTGCACTGCTAGTGGGAATGCAGACTGGTGTAGCCACTGTGGAGAACAGTATGGAGTTTCCTCAAAAAACTAAAAATGGAATTGCCATTTGACCCAGTGATCCCACTTCTAGGAATATATCCCAAGAAACTAAAAACACGAATCAAAAAGGATATATACACCCCTATGTTCATAGCAGCACAATTCACTATAGCTAAGATTTGGAAACAGCCTAAATGCTCATCAGCAGATGAGTGGATTAAAAACCTGTGGTACATCTACAGAATGGAATACTATGCTGCAGTAAAAAAGGAGTTCTTACCATTTGCAACAGCATGGATGGAACTGCAGAGCATTATGCTAAGTGTAATAACCCAGTCAAAGAAAGATAAATACCACAGATCTCACTCATTTGTGGAATATAATGAACAAGATAAACTGATGAACAGGGACAGATCCAGAGGCAGAGAAGCATCAATCAGACTGCCAAACTTCAGAGGGAAGAGGGGGGGGGGGGGGGATGGAAAAAGGGAGGAGAGATCAACCAAAGGACTTGTATGCGTGATTATAACCCTAACCAATGGACACGAACACCAGGGTGTGAGGGCATGAGGAGGATTGGGGTTGAGGGGTTAATGGAGGGATGAGGACACATATATAATAACTTAATCAATAAAGAAATTTTTTAAAAAGTCTATCACACTAATATGATGGTATGGGGAGAGGGAGGGATAACAATAGAATCAATATAGAGATTAAATAGGTTTATCCATATCGTGCATTTAGAATATTGTTTGGTAAGTGATAGGGCCTCAATAAATGTTGACAATATAGTCTTTATTATATGATATCATATTATTATTTTTACATGTGTGCTTTTTATGTTAGACTTTGAATTCTTTTATTCATGTGTGTACCTACAGCTTTATATTGAGTCTGATCTACAGTAGGCAGTGGTTAAATTCTTTGAATGAATAGTTACTTTTATTTTAATTTTTAAATCGCTCATGGACAACCTAGAAGAATACCAAATGAAGGATCTATATGGCATGATGTTAATGAAAACTACTCCTTTTTTTAAAATATATTTTTATTGATTTTTTACAGGGAGGAAGGAAGAGGAATAGAGAATTAGAAACATTGATAATAGAGAAACATCGATCAGCTGCCTCGTGCACACTCCCTACTGGGTACATACCCTTGACTGGAATCTAACCTGGAACCCTTGAGTCCACAGGCCGATGCTCTATCCACTGAGCCTAACCGGTGAGGGTAAGACTACCCGTTTTTATGAAATATTTTTCTTGCATTGGAGATCAAAAGGTTATAACATTTTGGGCCATTTTTAAAGAAAGAAAAGGCATGATGTTATCTACTAACTGAACTTTACAACTTCTTTTATAATACTACTTTCTAATAGTATCACAGAGCATGTTATAGTTTGATAGCAAGCCTGATAAGAGAAGGTCCACCCAATGATCTAAGGATTTGAAAATATATTAAACCTACAAAAGGAAGTTATTTGATTTTCTGCCGAGTCATTCATTGTGTAAAGATTATAAAAGGATATAAAACTTGTTTTACTTTTTTTTGTGTGTTCCAGAAAGAAATTCATGTCACCTATGTGCTATACCATGATGAAAGATTTTTATTACACAAAAATTTCATTAATGACCACGGATTAAAGTAGCATGTCTCCAAGATAAGAAAATTAAGATAAAAGTCATAGGGGTTCCCCAAACTTGTGGAATATCATTTCCTGTGTCTTCTTTCTCCACATCCCAAAGATAGACTTGCTTGACACAGGTAATCTTATAAAGTAGGAGGTTGAAATTCATCAGTAATCTCTTCTTTTGTGTGGCAAAGATGTTGCAATATCTGAAATCCCAAAAGTATGGTTTCAGGATAGGGGATTCACATTAATTCTTCATTTTTCATTTTCTTTGCATTATTTTTTTCATCTGTAGACGCTACTTAGACTTAGCCTTTGTGTGCGAATATCACCCTTAAGCACAGTTGCAAAGAAAGTTTACTGGGGTGGCTTTAGAATGATCCTGCTGGGAGGCTAAGTGTAAGCAGTGTTAGACATTTAAGAAATAAGGATCAGATTCAGGTGCAGGTGAACAGTTTGTGTGCTTACTTGTGCTAAAATATCAGATAAAAGTGTACAGTTAACTTTGTATTATCCAACAATTTACAGTAGTTCAGATGGTACATACATGTTCTATACCAATTTAGCAATGAGTTTTCACTAAAGAACTGAAAGTACACATCAATTGTTTTTACCCAATTCATGTGTAAACTTCATTATTCACAAAATCTTTGCGTACTATATGACTATCTATAGCAAACACATAAAGTAAGTGTGATATAATTCTAAATTTCCTTTGTCTTCAATTAAATTGTTTTTGACCAAAACATTTTAAGGTAACCAGGTTTATATTAAAAATTTTAAGAAAGAACATTCATGAAGAACCTAAATTTGATACTAACTAGATGAACAATTTACTCATTTATAAAGTGCCTACAAGGTGCAGGGAATGTGATAGCCATCAGTAATATAAAAATAAAATGGAAATTCCAGTCTAGGTTCTGGCTTAGTTGATTAGAGCATAATCGCAATACACCAGGGTTTGTGGGTTCAACCCCTGACCAGGGCACATATAAGAATCAACCAATGAATGCATAAATAAGTGGAACAGCAAATCAATCTCTCTTTCTTTTTCTCTCTCCCCCTTCTTTGCTCTCTCTAAAGTCAATAAATAAACTTTAAAAAAAATTACAGTCTAGTAGACAAGCTTTCAAATAGTGTTAGGTAAGGAGAGGGTGCCAGGGGGCAGCATTAGAGGGGTACCCAGATTCTAATTATTGTAAAAATCTTCTTGGAGGAAATGACATCCACACTGAGTTCTGAATGAATTCATAAAATGAAATGTGTGTATTGTAGGCAAGTTCAACTTGTTGCCAGCAGAGAGAACAGAATATGTGAGGGTTTCATGGCCAGTAGAAGCATGGCACATTCCATTTGTACCGTATTAACTACAACTGAAATATAAAACATTACTGGCATGATTGTTACAGGAGGGGGCAGGTGAGGTGAATGGCAAGAAAATTTAAGAAGTAAAAATCTAACCAAGTAGAGTGGTAGATGGATTCGAGAGATATTTAAGAGATATAGTTCAGAATCATGTTAAAGATAGGAGTCCAATGGTGAGGGAAAGGTTGAATCAAGGTTGGCACTGAGTTTTAGTATGAGTAAGTAAGTAGATAATGGTGCCATTTACTTAAATAAAATACAAAACAAGCCCAAGAGGAGGCAAGGTTTTCAGAAAAAGATAACAAAATTGGGTTGGATTTTTAAATTCGAAGTGCCTTATCATAACTGAAAAGGTCTAGTAGACTGACATATCATTCTGACTTTTAGTAGCTTCTGCTAAAAGGGATTCACATTTGGGATTCATCATCATAGAGACTAGGGTTTTTTATCTTGACACTTCTGACATTTGGAGCCAGATAATTATTTGTTGTGGGGGGGATCCTGTGCACTATAAGATGTTTAGCAACATCCCTCCCGCAAGTTTTCACAGTGAAATAAATGTTTCCAGATGTTGGCAAATGTCCCTTGGGGGACAAAATCACCCCCAACTAATAATCACTGATATGGATGGTACCTAATCATTGAGTGCTGGTGAATGTAGAAAGTAAGAGAAGAAGAGGTCTCAGGATAGGACACTGAAGGACAACACACCATTTAGGGACCAAAAAGAGAAAAAAAAATTCCATAAAATAGACTCTAAGATGGAGTAGTCAGAGAAGTGGAGAAAAAAATAACACAGAAGCCAAAGGGGAGGGAAATGTTTCCATAAGAAAGACAGGATTCATAGAAAGCAAATGTGGCTAAGATATTAATTAAAATAAACCAAAAATGTTGCCTCTGTTAAGCAACTAGAATGTTATTGACAACCTCACTTAAAATAATTTTTGCTGAGATCAAAGTGCAATAGGGTGAAAAGCAAATAAATTTATATTGCATTGTTGTATTATTTTATCTGGCCAGGAAGAACAGATCAAGCAAGAGAATGTAGGCCATTAAGAAAGGTCTTGGGCTGGGACCAGTTTGGCTCAGTGGATAGAGTGTCGGCCTGGGGACTGAGGGGTCCCGGGTTCGATTCCGGTCAAGGGCATGTACATTGGTCGCGGGCACATCCTCAGTGGAGGGCGTGCAGGAGGCGGCTGATCGATGTCTTTCTCTCATCGATGTTTCTGGCTTTCTATCTCTTTCCCTTCTTCTCTGTGAAAAACCAATAAAATATATTTTTTTAAAAAAAAAAGGTCTTGGGTTGTGGTTTTGAAAGAGGCTTCAAGGGACAGTCCAGTGGCAAATGGACAGATATGGACAGTCCAGTTGACAATATTGACAGAAGTGTGAGATTGTGGGATATAAACTGGATTGAGAAAGAAATGAATACAAGAGAAAATTGACATAAGAGAGAACTGAACACAAGAGACAAAGTAGAGAGTTTAGATTAAGGTCTTTATGAAGATAAGAAATGGGTAAAATAAGAATTACTGAGGGGAAGATTAGAATTATGCATCAGTAGAACAATCAATAACCACACTGGGCCTTTTTCCTTTATCTCCCAGTTCAGGGCATTAACATATGATGAATTTTCTACACATGGTTCCAGGTTGGATTCGGCACCTGAAATAAAAAAAAAAATACATTATCTCAGCGGATGAGTAACTGCCAGCTCTCACTCTCCTCCTTCTTCCCTGTACTTCTACTTTCCAAAGTGGAGATGTTTCTTCAAACATTTTCCCGTTCTGAATTGGAACAAGACAATCAATAATGGAGCTATACCAAGGCTGAAACTAATTCTACCCAACCTCTTTCCCATCTAGTATTATCCTTATAGCAATAGCATCAACCAGATCATGGGAAAATTATTCTATTGATAGTCAACCATTAATTGATCTATTAAAAAACATTTATTAAGAGCCTATGTACTCTAAAGATAAATACATTTCTGATTATAAGCAGAATAAGGTGTTCATGCGATGTATTGACACATTAATTAGCTCCTGCTTACTTGTGCTTCCCCAAAAAGAACAGAACTTTAAATCAAAATACCAGTCACTGGAGTTTCCCTAAACAAGGCACATATGAAAAGCAAGAGCAAGAAATGTGATAAAGTCAGCATATTTGAGGTTGTGTTTCAATATCACTTTCCCAATGATGCCATGTCCGTGACTCTAGCAGAAATCAGGATGGGAGCAGTTAAGTCTTTCTGGCTCCTTAGACTTCCCCAGCTCAATGTCTGTCTTCTTACTTGAAGGGATTAAAATTTCCAGTACTTTGCTGTGCAGAGGCCAGTGCTCATTTTTTTAACAAATTTTTGTTACACTTTTCTGGGGCCTTCATTTGTAAATCTTTTACAGGTCTAGTTTGAAAATAAACTCTCCTCCAAATTCTTGACTACATTTTTGCTAAATTGACAATATAAGATCTTGTTTCTTGCAAACATCTCCTCTGAGATAAGAGGTTATCTCATGTTAGTGTTTCACCTTCTTTCTGGAAAGAGAAAGCTGAGGCATATTTGACAAATGGTTGCTGGCTGCTCTGTGGAGCTCTGTGAGTCAGGGTAGTGTTGGAGTCTCAAGGATGAGCATAAAAGAAGGAAGCCAAAAGGACAGGGGCTATCCCCACCCTCTACTCCCCTGCTGTTGCTTCATGGAAGCAAGCTCTTGCTTGTATTTTACCTATTAATATTTGAAATAATTGTGACTAAATATTTACTCTCCTCAAAATGTATGAAAATAACAACAACAAAACTGGAGTCCTGAAGCTGAAGGAAAAATATCCTAAAACAGTAGTTATCCAACTTTAGCAGCATCAGAATCAATAGAGGGCTTGTTAAAACATGGGCGCACTACCAATAAATTTTCCAATTCAGTAGGTTTGGAGTGAAGCCCAAGAATTAGCATTTTAACTAGTTCCCAGGTGAGGTCCTGATGATGCTGGTTCTGTGACTACACTTTGAAACATTGCTCCAGAAATATGAAGCTATAAACTGTATTGGTCTTGTGATCTGTGGTGTCCATGAGATAGGTCTTGGAGTGCCATCTGAGGCCATTTTATGCACAGACATCACAACTTCACCACCTTGCCCTCAGTCCTCTCAACCAGATGCTAGAAACACATTTTCCAAATGAAAGTCATTCATATTTTAAAATTAGATATCACAATGTTCATTGGGCGACATCACACATACATTTTCAGCTTTTGAAAGAACAGAATAACTGGTACCACTGGGCCTGCGTTGCCACCTGCCAGCCCTCGGCTAGAGATGAGGCAGCTGCTGCCCCCTTAACCTATGGTTCTTTCACAGGGGTCGCCTAAGACCATCGGAAAACACAGGTATTTACATACCGATTCATAACAGTAGCAAAATTACAGTTATGAAGTAGCAACGAAAATAATTTTATGCTTGGGGGTCACCACAACATAAGCAACTGTATTATAGGGTCGCGGCATTAGGAAGGTTGAGAACCACTGCTTTAGAGAGTCTATTGCTGCCTTTGACTTTGTGATATTTCTCTAAATTCTTTGGAAACAAAGTCCTAGCCTCTGGAGTTTTTAAACAAGGGATTTGCACTAAACATAATATTTCTAGCCCATGATCCTTGTCAGGGTCAGAGGCCGCCTTTTCCACTGAGGTCCTTTAATATTCACAATCATTTCACTAATTGAGATTATTTCCCCAAATTCAAAAGCAAAAAGTGCAGTAGAACTTGCTCTGATTAACACAGGAGATTTACTTCCCCAAACCCTTCAGGCTTTGGTGACTTGGAAAATCTTAACAGCCAGCTAGAAAAAAAAATTCCCCACCAACTCTGGGACTCCAACAGCTATTTGGATGCTTGTGAAGAGCAAGAACCCAATTAGGCAGCTCGGCTGCATAGGCCCTAGGGTAGCCTGGCAGACCCAGGGTGCCCTCACACACCTCATCCAACTCTGCCTGGCTGAGCTGTCTTTAAGCTTTCTGTCAAAATGGCATGAGTCTGAGTGATTCATTTCCCAACCACAAGACACCAGCAGAAAGTAAAGCTAATGCAGGCTGGAAGTAGCCAGATCAGGGAGATATGACTCTGATATCTAAGCAGGGATTTAGATGGAGCCAAGGCAGGCTCAAAATAACTTTCTCATAACAAAATAGAATGGCTAGAAGGAGTACAAAAGCATTTTTATGACCTTATTGTTTTTTTGTTTCAAGAAGAGCAAATATGTTCTTTTTTCTTTGCTAAAACTCTTACTTGAGGAAAAAAAACGACCCTTACCTCCAGGAATAGTGCTGACAAATCTTTTATAGGTCTAGTTTGAAAATAAACGAAGCACAGGTGGTGGCTGAGTCTGCAGAGGATTCTGGGGAATTTTAGGATGTGCCTTTTTGGAGGACCCATGAGAGAGATTTAGGCCAGGAGGGATTTCCTGGTTGAAAGCCAACTGCTTCATGCAGGGACAGGGACCACTTGGAATATTGCAAACTAAGGGGACACAGCTGAGGCTAGGGTTCGGGTTCAGAGCTGATTAGATTTCCTAAGTGATTCCCATAGGCTAGTGTGTGGGTGTTTTTTGTTTGTTTGTTTTTTAACACTTTACAAGACATTTTAGAAGCAGAACCATATAATAATACTTTATTAAAATTTATGTTATTCCTATCCATGTGAAAGAGTTTCAATAACTTAATTCAAATCAAAATCTACTTCTCATAAAAGCTTCTGGGCCAAATCAAAAGTGAGTAATGTTATAAATATTAGTTATTAATAACATTAGGTTTTGAGAGATCCTGATCTGATTTTTGTGAGTATTGATTTTAATTAATCATTTAACTGGGAGGGAAGAATTAAAGGGGGGGGCAATGGGAGACATCTATAATACTATCAACAATAAAAATATATACTTAGTCATTTAATTTCGATTTATTATATGCTTTTCTATGTTATGTCTTGACCAGATTCATGCAATAATTTCTACGCCTGCGTTGTCTTTGACTTGGCTTTTTAATCTTATCATATGTCAAATAATGCATTAAGTACTCTGATGCAAACAAAAGACAGGAGCTATTAAGAAAATTTATAGGCAGAAGGGGATCACTTTTACAATTCAAATGTAATTCAAAATTTTACCCTAAACTTTTTCTCTGCTTATTTATCTGCTTTTATTGAGAGCTCTTGTACGTACATGCAGATGTCTCCTATATCACTATTTCCAACCTGAAAGTTCCTCCATAGGTAGACATTCTACTTTTGAACACCCTTTGGAAATCACCCCTGAGTTTCCCACAGAGTTAAAATCCACTCTATTCAGAAGCTCTCTGGTCTTGTTCCCTCCCAGGAGCCTGTTCCTCAGGCATTGCTTATTGTTGTGATGGCATTGCCATGCACCCAGCTGGCCAAGCAGAAACTTGAGAATTATTCCAAGCTCCTGCTTTTATCCTTTTGAGATAACTACCAAATGCAGCCAATTAAATGACTAACCATATTAGTTACTTCTCTGTTCCTACCAATCTTATTTCAGTTTCTTAGCATCAATGAATAATCTTGTTCACTTCAATGGGTTAAATTATGATGTAAATGTTAGGCTTCTCAAATCCTGACTTTCATTTCAGATCCGATTCTTTTAAAATAAAAAATAAATAAATAAATCTTTATTGTTTAGATTATCACAATTTTTTCCTTCCCATAGCTCCCCTCCACCCAGTTCCCACCCCACCCTCTGCCCTTACCTCCCCCTACTATCCTCATCCATAGGTGTAAGATTTTTGTCCAGTCTCCTCCTGAATCCTTCACACTACTCCCCGCCCCCAAGAATTGTCAGTCCATCCCCTTTCTATGTCCCTGATTCTATTACATTCACCAGTTTATTCTGTTCATAAGGTTTTTTTATTCACTTGATTTTTAGACTCACTTGTTAATAAATATGTATTTGTTGTTCATAATTTTTATCTTTACCTTTTCTTCTACTTCCTCTTCTTAAAGAATACCTTTCAGCATTTTATATAATACTGGTTGGGTGGTGATGAACTCCTTTAGCTTTTTCTTATCTGTGAAGCTCTTTATCTGTCCTTCAACTCTGAATGATAGCTTTGCTGGGTAGAGAAATCTTGGTTGTAGGTTCCTGCTATTCACCACTTTGAATATTTCTTGCCACTCCCATCTGGCCTGCATAGTTTCTGTTGAGAAATCAGCTGACAATCAAATGGGTGCTCCCTTGTAGGTAACTAACTATTTTTATCTTGATGATTTTAATATTCTCTGTTTGTCTTTTGCTCTTGGCATTTTAATTATGATGTGTTTTGGTGTAGTCCTCTTTGGATTCCTTTTGTTTGGGGGGGGTCTCTGTGCTTCCTGGACTTATAAGTCTATTTCTTTCATCAGGTGGGAGAAGTTTTCAGTCATTATTTCTTCAAATAGGTTTTCAGTAACTTGCTCTCTCTCTTCTTTTGGGCTCTTTTTTCTTTTTGCTTTTCTGATTAGGTATTTTTTGCTTCTTTGCATTTTAAATCTTTTACTTGATTCTTGCAATCCTCTAGACTGCTGTTGGATCTCTGTATATTATTTTTATTTCAATCAGTGTATGCTTAATTTCTAGTTGGTCCTTTTTCATATCTTCGAGGGTCTCGCTAAATTTATTGGCCTTTTCTAGAAAATTCTTGAAAAACCTTATAATTGTGGTTTTGAACTCTATATCCAGTCATTTGCTTTTCTCCATTTCTTTCATTTGTGACCTGTTTCTTTGTCTCCACATTTTGGCTGCTTCCCTGAGTTGATAAAGTGGCTTTGTGTGCTATGTGTCCTACAGGACCCAGATGCTGAGCCTCCCCAGTTAACTGAGGTGAACATTCTTAGTGCACCCCTTTGTGGGCTGTGTGCATAGTCTTGTTGTAGTTAAGCCTTGATTATTGTTGGTATCACTGGGAGGAATTGACCTCCAGGCCAGTTGGCTGTGAGGATCAGCTGTGTCTATGATGGGAGAACTTCTGTGCTGGAGACACCCTTATGAGGCAGGACTTGCTTCAGTGGGGCTTTGGTGCTCACTTAGTCTGTCCTCTGAGTGTGTCCATTATGGATCTAAGGAGTTGTAATCTGGATGGTCCCACTCTGACCACTGGGTACACTGGCTCTTGGATCTCCAAGGAGATGCTAATTTAGCCTCTGTCTGAGGTCACCCAGCAGGAGATAAGGAGAGATCTGCAGATTCCTCTTTGTTTGGGTTTTCTGAGGTGCCCAGATGAGTCCCAGCTATAAAGCAATGCAATTTGCTGTGGTGCCTTGGGCCTTCTTTTGGATATTCTGGGTCTCACTGACTCAGCTACAGTTTGTTAGGTAAGTTTAAATTTCAAAGGACAAGGCCATTCATATGCAAAAGCCTCTGCACACAAGTTGCATGAGGTGTCGTCTCAGGGCAGAGCAAACAGGAATGGCTTCCCATCAGCTCTGCCCTAGGAGACCCCCAGGTCTCAGTGTCCCTTGGTAATCGCTGCAAGCACCTCTGAGAGAAAGCTGCCCTCAAGTTCTGCCTACTGCCAGACAGTCCTGTTTCTTCCCATATCAGTCTGGGTCCCCAGAGTCTCACCTGGAACTGGAGTTCAGAACAGTTGGGAGTTTTTGTCTCCCTCCCACTTGAAAAAGACAGCCACATACTCAGTTGCCAGCCCTCTCCAAGTGCGCCTCTATACCTCCCCTTTAACTTCTGCAGCTTCTCTGAGTCTCAGTGTGCTTTTCTCTTCCCTTCTAGTAAAATTTCCACTTAGTCAGCCTTCCTGTGGTTCTGGATGATGTCCATTTTGTCTTTTAGTTGTAGTTTTGAAGTGGTTGTGCAAGGCAGCACTTTCAGGAGTTTACCTATGCCACCATCTTGGTTTCTTCTCAGATCCCACTCTTGATATTTTATATATTCAAATGCTTATTGGTCTCTTCTTTTGGAACAATTTATGGCAGGGGCTACTAATTATCTACCCCAAATTCTCAACTTAACAACCCGTTTTATTCAGGGTGACATTTTAAAAAAGCTCACTTTTCCAGATTCCCTTGTTGGCAGGGAAATGAAATGAAGCAATTTTGGCAAAAAAAAAAAAGATGTAAGTGAACTTTACATGTTAGGACTTCTTTGCTTAAAACAATTTTTAATTTTTGAATCAGTGGACATATAATATTGTTAGTTTCAGGTGTACAACATAGTGATTAGACATGTATATAGCTTACAAATGTGATCACCTTCATAAATCTAGTAACCATTTGACACTATAAATAGCTATTACAGTATTACTATGTTTCCTATTCTATACTTTACATCCCATGACTATTTTATAACTACCAACTTTTACTTCTTTTTAAAAGGCTTTTAAATTGATTTTGAGAGAGAGAGGAAGGGAAAGGAAGAGAGAAACACTAATGTGAGAGAAAAATATTGTTCGGCTCTCTTCTGAATGCCTCTTACACCCCTTATTGGGATGGAGCCAGAAACTTGAGTGTGTGACCTGACTGGGAATCGAACTGGCAATTTTTGAGGCATGGAATAACACTCAACCAACTGAACCCAGGACCCAATTTGAATTTCTTAATTCTTTCCCCTTCCTCTATCCCTCTCCCATTTGGCAACCATCAAAATGTTCTCTGCATCTATGAGTTTGTTTCGGTTTTGTTTGTTAGCTTATTTTGTTTTTTAGAGTCCACATATAATTTAAATCATATGGCTTATCTTTCTCTGTCATTCATTTTGTGACTGAGTCATATTTCATTGTATATATGCATTACTTTTTTGGAACACACTCTGTTTAGAAAGCATTGGTACATTTCATAGACTTCAGGAAGAGGGAAGAAATGTCGATGGGCAAAAGAAGCTTTTACTATTTTATTATTGTAATTATTATTACAATAATAATTTTTCTAGTTCAAATATACTTCTTCAAACAAGTAGAATTAGGAGCAGGACAACATGAAAAGTAATACAGATTCTCTGCATCAGAATTTCTCTTCATTTCATTAAATTAAAGAAGATAGATACAAATCAGAAACTTCCATTTGAAACAAAAACTAGAGCTTGATAGAAATTAAAAACATCACATCCACCTAGAAAAACAAAAATATTTGCTAAAAAACAAACAAACAACTCTAAGTATAACTGTGCAGAAACTTCATTTATAAAACATGATCCCTTTTCCTCTCTGTCCACTGCCTTCCTTAATCATTTTGCCCTTAGGACACCAGATTCTGGTCAGTATCAAACTAACTTAATCACAAAGCCTCATGTTTGTTGACCAAAGAAACAGAGTTTCAGTCAAGGTAGCAATAACATTTTGGCCTCAGTGGTGTTTCAGCCATAGGCCTTTGAAAGCAGAACAACCCTATTAACCTCCTGAAACTGACAGAACAATGCCATGGCTGACATCAGGACCACTGATGAACTACTCTATACCCTTGTCCCAACCACTCTGTAGAGCTCACCTTCCCAACTGCTTTAGCCACCATGATTAATGATTTTCCCGGCAACATAAACCATCCAGTGGAAGCCATTGGGGAGCCAAATCTTTGAGCACTAGCTTACCTCAGCCTGCGGACCGCAGGGTCCGGGTTTGATTTTGTCTGTGGGGTTACCTGTGAGTGTGGGATTAGTGCCATTTCCTAAACGAATAAACCCTTACTTTCTTGGCTGCAAACTCCTGTTTGCATTTGATTGGGCTTTGATGCGTGCAGTCAAATGGACACCTTTAAACTGGTAACTAAAGTTATAAGACATGAGTTGGAGAACTGTAATTAAACTTGCACAATATAACACAAGAAAAGGTTTTTTCAGTAGCTGAAAAATTTGCATAAAAGACAAACTTACAAGTTAACACTAACAACTTTATGTATATTTTTAAATTACTATTTTTAAAAAGAGCAAACAATTTTATTTTCAATTATTTATATTAGTTTAATTTTGTTTAGTTTTTACTTTTAAATGTTCTATTAATTTAAACGCTAATGACATCTACACTAATAAAAGAGAAAGATGCAAATTGACCATACCTCTGCAATGCCCACCAGCCAATCAGGAGTGAGTATGCAAATTAACCCAACAAAGATGGTGGATTAATTTGTATGTGCCAGCACTGAGTGGTCTGGGTCCTGGGTACATTCTTGGGACTCAGGCCACTCTGAGCCTGTAGGCCTGTGTGTAGGGCCTGAGCGGCTGGGGTCCCAGAACACCCCCAGCCAGGAGTGGCCTACAGGTACTGGTGCCAAGTGGCCTGGGTCCCAGGACAAGTGGCCTGGGGCACCAAACAGACTGGGTCTCAGGACAAGCTGCCTGGGCTCTAAGCACAAGCCTGGGTCCATGCTCCCTCCCCCCCAGCCCAATGGACACAATGAACACGGGGCCACTGGACTTGAGGACATGCGCCCGGCGGCTGTCATGTGCTATGTCCATTGGGCTAGGGGTGCAGCCAGGGACACACCCCTAGCCCAACAACGCAGGGGTCCTCTGCTCATGGGCTGCAGAGGAAACACCTTTTCTTTTCTTTTTTAAAAAAAAAATACATTTTATTGATTTTTTTAATAGATAAGAGGAGAGAGGAATAGACTGTCAGAAACATTGATGAGAGAGAAACATCAATGAGAAAAATCAATCAGCTGCCTCCTGCACACTCCCACTGGGGATGTGCCCCCAACCAAGGTAGATGCCCTTAACAAAAATCAAACCTGGGACTGCAGGCCAACACACTATCCACTGAGCCAAACCAGTTTGAGGATAAATTCCTTCCCTGATCGCTCATTGGCTAAGCTCCCTGTTTGCCGCCATTTGCAGTGTTCTTGGTAACTTGGTTAATAAGAATCCAAGGAGGTGATCTAGGGTTTTTCCACCACACTCCTGGAGAAAAAAACGAACGTCCACTGCTGGAGGGGCTAAGAAATGTTATGTCTTGCCCTAGCCGGTTTGGCTCAGTTGATAGAGCCTCAACCTGTGGACCACAGGGTCTGGGGTCAATTCTGATCAAGAGCATGTACCTAGGTTACAGGCTCCTCCCTAGCTGGGGCCCAGGTCATGCAGGAGGCAACAGATCAAAGTGTCCCTCTCACAATGATGTTTCTCTCTGTCTTTCTCTCTCTCTCTCTTCCACACTCTCTAAAAATTAATGGAAACATATTCTCAGGTGAGAATGAAAAGAAAGGAAGAAAGAAAGAAAGAAAGAAAGAAAGAAAGAAAGAAAGAAAGAAAGAAAG
>JAAGEH010000307.1:39448643-39492351 GCA_011751065.1 Lasiurus cinereus
CATAATCTATGTACACAGACAATAGTATGGGGAGGGCCTGAGGGTTTGGGGGGCAAAAGGGGAGAAAATGGGACAATATCTGCAATATTGTTAACAACAACAACAAAAGACTAACATGTAAGGATATGCATGTTTGTATTATTTATTCTTACAAGAAATAATTAAATAAAGCAAACTCAATGGCCCCAAATAAGGTACATGCACCAAAATTATGGTAAATCAACATTTTAAAATTATATGGCCACTAATAATCATGGCTTCCAAAATATAATCATATGAAAAAAAAGCTCATGATATGTCAAGTCAAAAAATTTATGTTATTTTTAGTTATTTTCTATTTGTACACACACACACACACACACACACACAAAAGCACTAAACCATATTTATAAAAATGCTAATGCATGAACTGGAAAAAATGTACATGAAAAGTTGATAATAATTATCTTAATTGTATTAAGTGGAGAATCTTATTCTAATTCAACTAACTGAGGTAGAGTTCTCCCTATCAAAGACATTAACTAGCTGTGGACTACTCACAGGTAAGTTAAACATTTATAGCTGACTAATTAGATACCTGCCGCCATAATAGAAGATATAGATGCCTTAAATGCAAACTCATTCTCTTTTCTAAAACTCACAAATTGTGATTCTGGTTTTCCATAGGTTGGTATTTTACATGTTTTTTATCTCTATAAAAGATTTATAGCATATCTGCTACACGGTTTGTGAAAATTCTTCAGTAGCCTCACATCCACAAAGATATGCCTATTTACAGCCAATATGGGTGTGTGTGTGTGTGTGTGTGTGTGTGTGTGTGTACTTTTATCATCTCTGGGTTATTTAAATAAATTCAGTTACACTACATTCTCTCATCCACATTAAATCAAAATTTCTGATGTATGGAGACTCTAGAGGCAACTCTGAAATTTGTATAGCACTTAACCACAATAATTCTTAATAAATAATCTAGAGAAATCAAAGATGGCGGCATAGGTAAACACCTACACTGCTGCCTCACACAACAATTTCAAAACGACAACTAAAAGACAGAACGGACATCATCCAGAACCACAGGAAAGCTGGCTGAGTGGAAGTTCTACAACTAGAAGAAAAGACAGGGGCTCACGGAGACTCAGAGGAGCTGCAAAAAGCTGAGGTACGGAGACGCGCATGTGGTGCCGGAGTACCTGGCTGGCTTTCTCTGGCGGGAGGGAAACTGAGACTCTCAAAGGCATTGAACCCCTTATCCTACGACACTAAACCCCAGATCCAGCCGAAACTCATACGGGGGGAGTTTGGACTGTGAAAAGGGAGAGGTGCACGGAGATTTAGGGGAGTCGCAAAAGATCAAAGGCCTGGTGGCAGAGCGCACGGCACTGCACACAGGTCAGACTGCTGATTGTGCTGCTGGCTTTCGCGAGTGGGCGGGAGACAGACCCTCCCCACTGAGC
Organism: Lasiurus cinereus; assembly: GCA_011751065.1. Lineage (NCBI taxonomy): Eukaryota > Metazoa > Chordata > Mammalia > Chiroptera > Vespertilionidae > Lasiurus > Lasiurus cinereus. The sequence goes on from JAAGEH010000307.1 coordinate 39,450,098, forward strand.
CACTTCTGACTCCACTAAGCCCCTGTTTTGGACGAAACCCTAGAGACCTAGACTCGTGTGGTCCTGGTGCGCAGGGGAGCTGGAAAGGCAGGGGTTAGAGGCACAAGGACGGCTCCAGCCATTACCAGTCACGTGAGACTCAGGGGCCATGGAGGGCGGGGCTGACTGGAAGGCAAGGCGGTCCCTTAAGCCCTGAGACTCCACCCATCCCAAGCTCAATAGAGGCTTCTTCGGTTTTGCGTCTGGTATCATAAGGCTAAATCCAACACAGAAGTTTCCCCGGCATAGTGAAAATGCCGAGACAAGGGAAGGGATCACAAACAAAAGAAATGGAGGGAAAAAAACGACTGGATGTAGAGTTCAAAACCACACTTATAAGGTTTTTCAAGAATATGCTAGAAAAGATGGATAAATTTAGTGAGACCCAAGAGGAGATGAAAAAGGTCCAACTAAAGATGATAAAGGACCAACTAGAAATTAAACATACACTGACTGAAATAAAAAATATTATACAGAGTCCTAACAGCAGACTAGAGAAAGGCAAGGATCAAGTCAAAAATTTGAAATATAAAGAAGCAGAAAACATTCAACTGGAAAAGCAAGAAGAGAAAAGAATCCAAAAATGTGAAGATAATGTAAGGAGCCTCTGGGACAGCTTCAAGCGTAACAACATCAGAATTGTGGGGGTGCCAGAAGAAGAGAGTGAGCAAGATATTGAAAACCTATTTAAAGAAATAATGACTGAAAACTTCCCACATCTGGTAAAAGAAATGGACTTACAAGTCCAGGAAGCACACAGAACCCCACATAAAAGGAATCCAAAGAGGACCACACCAAGACACATCATAATTAAAATACCAAGAGCAAAAGACAAAGAGAGAATATTAAAAGCAGCAAGAGAAAAACAGTTCGTTACCTACAAGGGAGCACCCATCCGACTGTCAGCTGATTTCTCAACAGAAACTATGCAGGCCAGACGGGAGTGGCAAAAAATATTCAACATGATGAACAGCAAGAACCTACAACCAAGAATAATCTATCCAGCAAAGCTATCATTCAGAATTGAAGGGCAGATAAAGAGCTTCACAGAGAAGAAAAAGCTAAAGGAGGTCATCAACTCCAAACCAGTATTATATGAAATGCTGAAAGGTACTCTTTTAGAAGAGGAAAAAGAAAAAGGTAAAAGACAAAAAATTATGAACAACAAATAAATATCTGTCAACAAGTGAATCTAAAAATTAAGTGAATTAAAAATTTGATCAACAGAATAAACTGGTGAATATAATAGAATCAGGAGCACAGAAAAGGAGTAGACTGATAATTCTCAGGAGGACAAAAATCATAAAGCATCAAACTGACTGTGAAATTACAGCAGAAAGATAAAAGTTAGGTGAGGTAGATAAGTGATCAATCAAAGGACTTGTATGCATGCATATAAGCATAACCAATGATCACAGACACTGGGGGGTTGGGGTATGCCTGGGAGGGAGGGGGGGCAATGGGGAGATATGTATAAAAAATTAATAAAAATTAAAAAAACAAACAAAAAAAATAAAAATAAATAAATAATCTAATGCTTCAGGATGATTAACATTGGTTTAGTTGATATTTAGTATAGAACTGTGCACGTTATTGATTAATGACTTACCTGGGGTGGTGTATAAATATATTCCTACAAACTTGTCCATACATGTGTTGCTTAAAATCATGCTTCCAGACAATTTACACAAAATAAAGTCGATGCTGGCAAAAAAGTACTTTATTCTTAGTTGAAAGAATAGATATTCTTGTATAGGAGCTTATGTTCCTGGAGGGCACAACATAATTATACTGTTTTTTACTATTTTGTGCTGCCATATTCATAGAAGGAGAACATTGTCACAGCTAGATTATTTTTATATCAACACATATATTGAATCTGTAAAGAAATGGCTTATAGTAATCTCATATATATATACGTATACATATACATATATATATATATATATATATTCCTTCCTGACAAAATAGATTACAGCTATTGTAGCACATTTACCTCTTTGCTTTATTAAGACACATGCCCAGTTATTAGTGATCTAAAAAAAGGTCCCTAAATTTACATAGAGCTCAAAAGAAAGTTATTTTTCAATTTCGTAAAACCAATATTTTAACCCTTTATGATCATCAAATTTCTCTGTAGAGCTTTTAAAAATAATATTCTGGGGCTAATTTTCAATGATTACAATTTTCATAGATTTGGCTAGAACCAAGGATTGCTATTCAAAAGAAAAAAAAAACTTTCAATGGTGATTCTGATAGGTCTTGAAGATAAAGAAATTCTATTTTGTTATATTAATAACTCCTCAATAATTTTAAAAATTATATCAGAAAATTAATTGCTCACATAACAGAGTCTTCCCAGGTAATTTTTATCAACTCAATATTTATCGGTGTCTATTATGTACAAGACACCTTCCTCTGATTAGGGAATTGAAAGGTTTGTTGAAAACAAAAACCCACTGTGCAATTTACCTTAATAGTTAAACTCCAAGGTAGGGTCTATAAGAGATAGAAAAGGTACTATGAAGATTTAAAGGACAAAAAGTTCTTATCAACCAATCAAATCATGAATACCTCATATATTTGAGAGAGACGTTGAGGAATAGACAGGAATTTGACAAGCTAAAGTTGCATGGCAGGCCAGGGCCAGACACTGCAGGGGGTAGGAATGGATAACTATGCAGAAAATTGGCTGGAGCTTAAGTAGAAAAAGTAAAAAGGGAAAACTTTTGGGGGAAATTAATTCCATAGGCAATAACTTGGTCCAAGGAAATGAAAGAAAGTCACTTACTACCATAGAACTTAATAAAAATTCATTTTCAAAGAAAGAGCTCAGAAAAAATAACAATGGAATGAATTTTAAGAAAAGGATTACAGAGTTAAAAATAAAGTAAGGAGCAAAACAAAATTAAAAACATATATTAGACATTATTATGAACAGAACACCATGCCTCAAATTTAATTATTAAAATAAATGTTTGGCATATAAGGGTTAATGCAGAGTGAAAGAAAAAATTAAAACATTTAGATGGATAACACCATATTTAATTAAATCAAAGGTGCCATCAATTGTAAGATATGTCATTGTTGATGTACCATTCAAAAAAAAAGCAGTGCCAATTATATTATGCTGTCTTATTTCTTAGCATTTTTATATTTACCAAAGAAACTCATTTAATGTTAGATATAATTTGTTTTATATTAGTATGTTGCTCTGATGCATACAAAATAAAGGTAAATTATCAAGATATTTAACAAGATAAATTAGTGAAGGTATTCCTAGTTCTTTGCTTTATGTTCAATTGCTCTAAATTACTTTTTAACTCAGAGTTGTTGAAGTCTATGCTTTTTCTAATTAATATTTCAGTAATACAACATAATACAGCATCACCTAATTGTGAGTGCTATTGGTTGGTAAAAAAAATGGCATTTTCATCATTCCTCCAATGGTAAATATTTGTTTCATATATAATGCAACATACAAACAGCAGATATATCTGAATAAAACATTCAAAGAATGGATTTTAGTTTGTTTTCAAGAAAAAAAAAAGCAACTCAGTTCCTCAGAGTTCTGCTCTAGCTGACATGGAGTAACAGGGATGGGATAATCCCCTCCCCACTGAAACGAAAATAAGACCAAGTGTATGATACAAACCACAGTGATCCCTGAGACACGGTAACATAAGAGATGAGCCTTATGATTGCCCCATTTTTCTTCCCGCGGGTATCTAGGCCTCAGTGTAAAGAAGGAGACCCCAGGCTAAGCCCAGTGGTTTCCTTGACCTGAGGAGATTGGAATGAGTATCTGAGGAGGCCAGGTGCCCAGAATCTATAGGGCACAATGCCAGAGAGGAGAGAGTGGCCTAGAGAGAGCTCTGGAGGTCTGCAGGGGCCTCCCTCCAGTCTCCAGTTGGGTGGATCAGCTCCTGCATGTGAGAAAGCTACATGAGAATAAATTGTTTCTGTTCTCAAGAGCCACATGGAAAAACCTGAGAATTCAAGGGCTATCGGGTAGAGTGCTCAGCTACCTCGGTCATAGGAACAATAGACTAAATGGTTCTCTGGGCCAGCTGGACAGTGTTTAGAACCAAGAACTGAAAGTTTTCCATTTTGTTGAATAGTTCCAACCAACTCCTTTGGTGACATATTCGGCCAAATTTTGTTCATATTTTTCAGCTGGAATTATTTGTTTTATATTATTGAGTTTTTAAAAATTTATTACAGATGTACATATGGATTCCACATATAAGTGAGATCATGTGATAACTGTCTTTCTCTGACCGGCTTACTTTGCTTGACATGCCATCTCAAAGGATATGAATTTTTCTTTTTCACAAGTGCATAGTATTCCATTGTGTAAATGTACCACAGTTTTTTTATCCACCCACTTACTGATGGGCACTTGGCCTGTTTTCAGATCTTACTATTGTAAATAACATACTATGAACATAGGAGCGCATATATTCTTTCTGATTGGTATTTCGGGTTTCTTAGGATATATTTCCAGAGGTGGAAATCACTGAATCAAATGGCAGTTTCATTTTTAATTTTTTGAGGAAACTCCATACTATTTTCCACAGTGGATGCATGAGTGCATTCCCACCAGCAGTGCACTAGAGTTCCCTTTCCCCCACATCCTCACCATCACTTGTTGGCATGTAGATCTCATAATATTTTCTTTGTATTTCTGTGGTGTCAATTGTCTCTTCACCTCTTTCATTTCTGATTTTATTTATTTGTTTATGAGTCTGGCTAAAGATTTATCAAGCTTGCTTATCTTTTCAAATAACCAGCTTAGTTTCATCATCTTTTGTATTTTTTCTTTTTAGTCCCTATGTCATTTATTTCTGCTCTGATCATTATTATTTCCTTCTACTTCCTCTGGGCTTTGCTTGTTGTTTTCTTCTAAATTTTTTAGTTATAGGGTTAGATAGTTGATTTGTGATTTTTCTTGCTTCTTAAAGTAGGCTGGTAAAGCTATGAACTTCCTTTTCAGGACTATTCTCACTGTGTCCCATGGATTTGGGGTTATTGTTTTTTGTGTTTTTTTTTATTTCTCTGCAGGAAGATTTTTTTATTTCTCCCTTGATATTATTGGTAACCAATTCTTTATTTAAAAACATGTTATTTAGCATCCACGTACTTGACTGTTTTGAGTTCTTTATTATAGTAGATTTCTAGCTGCATGCTGTTGTGATATGAGAAGATGCTTAATATGGTTTCAATCTTCTTGAACTTGTAGAAACTTAGTTTGTGTCCTCACATGTGGTCTATCTTTGAGAATGTTCCATGAGCATCTGTGAAGAATGCATATTCTGTAGCTCTGGGATGAAATGTTCTGTAAATATCAATTAAATCTATCTGATCAAGTGTGTCATTTAAGTTCGCTGTTTAATTTTGTCTGAAAGATCTATCCAGTGATGTCAGTGGGATGTTAAAGTCCTTTAGTATGACTGTATAGCTGTCTTCCAGGAGCTTTTTAATATATTTAGGTGCTCCTATATTTGGTACATATATGTTTACCAGGGTTAAATTACCTTGTTGGTAGGATCCCTTTAGCATTATGTAGTGACCTTCTTTGCCTCTTGTTATGGCCTTTGTTTTGAGGACTATTTTTTTTTTTTAGATACAATAGTACCTCAAGATACGAGTTTAATTCGTTCCGTAACCTTGAGGCGTGGGAAACTATGAGACACTCGAGTCGTGGTAAACTGGTGGGTCGTGTGCAGCTGGCTGATCTGCATGATTACTCCTATCTCAAATGTTGCTCGTATTTCAAAGCAAAAATAGCTCCTATCTAAAAATCTTGTATGTTAGGGCACTCGTATCTCGAGGTACCACTGTATAAGTATTGCTGCCTCTGCTTTCTTATTTGTTTGCATTTGCTTGAAAAATTTGTCTCCATCCCTTCACTTTTTTCTTATGTGAATCTTTTGTTCTGGGGTGGGTCTTTTGTAGACTATATATATATATATATATATATATATATATATATAAATTTGTTATCCAGGGCCATATCACTCTTTTAATTTAATTTAATTAAGTTGATGATTGTATGAAAACAGTTGATAGACTTTCTTAAAGAGCCCAGAGGATACAACTTCTATGATAATTTCTTTAAAAGAAAAAGTGAATAACTGCAAATCATTACTAATATGAAAACTGCTATATATTGGTCCAGGGTGCTATTGCAAACCTCAAAAGGAATGATGAACAAGAGATCTAAAAGCTAAGCTCCTGAAAATGGCAGTGTTTCATGAGTTGATGGACAACCCTGAAGTCTCCTGGAGAGCAAGAACATTTTGACAGAGTTGGAACCCCAGGTAAGCAGTGGCCTTCAAAGATTTTAAACAGTGGAGGCTTTTCTTCACATTATTACCTGAGATTCCAGTATATAATATAAAATAAGACTTTATGAGTAAAAGTTTAATTTATAATTTTACATTTTAAGGGTGATTAATAAGAACAATAGGGCAGTTTAGGGAACATTGAATTTTGGTACTTAAACACATCTGAGTATGTGTGTTTTTTAATTACAATTTTATTAAAAGTTTTTAAATGTGTTTTTTTAAAGTCATTCAAGCATTTGCAGACCCTGAATCCTGAATCCAGCTTTAAAATTACTGCATTAAGTTGGGAGGAGTAGGGCTTAGACTGGAATCAACAGGCATTCAGGGAATTCCATGGTGTTGCTTGATTTAAGCCTGGATCTTTCCATTTCTGAAACCTTGCGCTCTTTCCATTGCATCACCGCTCCCAGGCTTTGCGAATTTGCCCCGAGGAGGTACAGACAGGCTTTTGCACAGTCCTGAGCTCTAATTAACAGACCAGAAAATTCACTGGAGGAAGTGGGGAGCAGGGGACCCCAATAACTCTGCACTCTGCAAGCTGTTCACTTTCCTACGAGGCATGCCAGATCCTGATGGATCCTGCAGTCCTCCAGGAAATGCATCAGTGAGGGCACAACTAATTGGGCTTGGGCAGCTTAACAATGATAAAAAAAAAAGGGGGGGGTGGTATTTGACTTCATCCAATGCTTTTAGGAACCGCAGTATCAAGTGCATTTGTGAGGTTCCTTCACTTCAATAGGAGCAGAAAGTTCTAAATGGAGTCATTGTGCACAAGCTTGGAGGCAATCTGAGCCACTGCCAAACCACATGAGGATAATAGGCATCTCCACACAGCAACCGGAGCTGTGTAAAGCTCACACATGCAGACGCTGTGGGCTTCAGCCTGTCTGAAAAGGCAGGGAGGTTGCGTAGTATATTAAATTCACGAAATTTACAGCTAACGTCAGGCCTCAAGGACAGCTGTGGTCAGGTTCAGTGAAAGATTTCAGTGAAAAACGGTCAAGTCAAAATATTTGAGCCTCTCCGCTTGCACTGAAGCAATTTGTTCATCAGTTGATCCTCATTAGGGCTTAATATTTTCTAGTTTCATTTTACCTGAGGTGAGGGTGAACTTCTCAAACAGAGTTAAGCACCATTCCTTGGACTCAGGAGTCTTATTCATGCAGTGCTGACGTTTCTGTTTGAGAAATATATAGTTTTATTGGTAAACATTATAAATGTTTCTCTTAACATCACTTGAATTTTATTCACCTTGATACCACTTGACACCTAGTGACTAAAAAAAAATAGTCTATAAGGAGTGTAGAATGACCAGCATCTAAGCCAGGCCTCCCTGACCACCTAAGATTTTGAATAAAAGAGTGTTTAGCATAACTAACAGCTCTTTCTGATCCACAAAACCGGAGAACTTTATAGTCAATGCAGAAAGTGGCATCTCAAAACTGCTGAGTTGGTTTTGGTAGTCTGTTTCTAATCTGTCAGAAAACAACATAGATTTAATGTGACTCTGAAGGATGTAAGGAAACCAGGGCTTGCCCTCTGATCCTCCATTTGAAGCTTGTTGAATTATTCTAAGCACATTTGAAACGAATCAAGATGGTTAACATCTGCCTTTCTTTATTAGAAAAATCCTGTCTTTATTTTTCTGGGTAAGATTGGGAATCCCATTCGTTCATGGATTTGTGTTTCCTGAGCAATGTGAGCACTGGGCCAGAAACAGAAGGTCCATTCGAAATCTCTCTAGAATTCATCCGTGGACATGGAGAAAAAAGCAAATTAGCCCGCACATACAGCCTTTTGCCTTGTCCTATGTAGTAGTGGATGCAGCTACACTGAAGGACCTTTGAATATTGTCTTGATATTCCTGGTTGATATCACAATGGAATGGTGCAGAGGGATTTGGGGTCCTGGGAGAGAAACACACTTCAGTCAACACTTCCCTAAATATCAGAACACAGAAGAGGCCTGTCAGACAGCTGCTTTGCCTTTCAATCTTGGTGTGGATGATCAGTGATTCCATGGAAATAAAGTAGACCCAGATGAGATAATTCTTTAAGGGGCTGTGGGCATTAGAAAATAGACCTTCAGTGAGAGGTTGGATCTCCTACTCCACACACATACTCCATCTCCCCTCTCCTTCATCCCTCGTGAATGCACAGTATATACGTCGCTTTATTGTGGCTTTTTAGAGGGACCACATTGCTATAGCTTCTAGCTCATTTAATGGATAAGGCATAAAAGGATGGCTCTGTGAATTTTGGAAAGTTATTTCTCGCTAAAAACTAGAAAAATTAAAAGCCTATATTGAGAGTGAGGCCATTTCCACTAAAAGCACTATGCAATCTCACGTTTAACTTACTCTCCCACTCAAAGGAAGCTTATTTGATTTGAATAAAAATTTATTACAATGTATCTTTGGACATGATAGTTTTAGACTTTGTCTAGGTCAAAAGTAAGAAAACATTGAGTGAAGAATAATGTTCACAAGGTGCTTTCACTTACGTAAAATTGCTGCCCTCAGGTAACCCTTTGGTGAAGAAATGATCAATCCATTTAACCCGAGAAGAAAATTAAGGTCTGATATTTGCACTTGCTAAGGTATAGAGTCTTCCTGTTTCTCAGTCCTGTGCTCATTTCAGAGCATTAAATCCACAGCACCTAAAAAACAAATAAACAAACCAAAAAAACACTAAAAATTCCCTAAAAACTGTTACTTTCTTATGTTTTATAAGGAGCAATTAAAAAAATATTCTGATTTTAGTGTATGTCACGCTAGATACCCACTAAAAACAAACCAAAGAGCTGGATTTTTAAAATCATGTTAAAACAATTATACAATAAGATACATCATCTTTTTTTTTTTTAATTAATTTTTATTAATTTTTTATACATATCTCCCCATTGCCCCCCCTCCCTCCCAGGCATACCCCGACCCCCCAGTGTCTGTGATCATTGGTTATGTTTATAAGCATGCATACAAGTCCTTTGATTGATCACTTATTTACCTCACCTAACTTTAATCTTTCTGCTATAATTTCACAGTCTGTTTGATGCTTTATGATTTTTGTCCTCCTGAGAATTATCAGTCTACTCCCTTTCTGTGCTCCTGATTCTATTATATTCACCAGTTTATTCTGTTGATCAGATTTTTAATTCACTTAATTTTTAGATTCACTTGTTGACAGATGTGTATTTGTTGTTCATAATTTTTTGTCTTTTACCTTTTTCTTCTTCCTCTTCTAAAAGAGTACCTTTCAGCATTTCATATAATACTGGTTTGGAGTTGATGAACTCCTTTAGCTTTTTCTTCTCTGTGAAGCTCTTTATCTGCCCTTCAATTCTGAATGATAGCTTTGCTGGATAGATTATTCTTGGTTGTAGGTTCTTGCTATTCATCACGTTGAATATTTCTTGCCACTCCCGTCTGGCCTGCATCGTTTCTGTTGAGAAATCAGCTGACAGTCGTATGGGTGCTCCCTTGTAGGTAATAAACTGTTTTTCTCTTGCTGCTTTTAATATTCTCTCTTTCTCTTTTGCTCTTGGCATTTTAATTATGATGTGTCTTGGTGTAGTCCTCTTTGGGTTCCTTTTCTTTGGGGTTCTGTGTGCTTCCTCGACTTGTAAGTCTATTTCTTTTACCAGATGTGGGAAGTTTTCAGTCATTATTTCTTTAAACAGGTTTTCAGTATCTTGCTCTCTCTCTTCTTCTGGCACCCCCACAATTCTGATGTTGGTACGCTTGAAGCTGTCCCAGAGGCTCCTTACATTATCTTCACATTTTTGGATTCTTTTCTCTTCTTGCTTTTCCAGTTGAATGTTTTCTGCTTCTTTATATTTCAAATTTTTGACTTGATCCTTGCCTTTCTCTAGTCTGCTGTTAGTACTCTGCATAATAGTTTTCATTTCAGTCAGTGTCTTTATCATCTTCTCTTGGGTCTCACTAAATTTATCCATCTTTTCTAGCATATTCTTGCAAAACCTTATAAGCGTGGTTTTGAACTCTATATCCAGTCGTTTTTTTTCCTCCATTTCTTTTGCTTGTAATCCCTTCCCTTGTCTCGGCATTTTCACTGTGCCGGGGAAACTTCTGTGCTGGATTCAGCCGATGAAGCCTCTGCTGAGCTTGGGAGGGTGGAGTCTCAGGGCTTAAGGGACCGCCTTGCCTTCCAGTCGGCCCCGCCCTCCACGGCCCCTGAGTCTCACGTGACTGGGTAATGGCTGGAGCGGTCCTTGTGCGCGCGCACCCGCAGCGCCTCCAACCGCTGCCTTTCCGGCTCCCCTGCGAACCAGGACCACACGAGTCTAGGTCCCCAGGGTTTCGCCCAAAACAGGGGCCCAGTGGACTCAGAAGTGGCACAGATCGGAGGGTCTGTCTCCCGCCCACTCGCGAAAGCCAGCGGCACAATCAGCAATCCGTCCTCCGCGTGGTGCCGTGCGCGACCAGACCTCCGATCCTTTGCAACTCCCCTAAGTTTCCGTGCACTTCTCCCTTTTCACAGTCCAAACTCCCCCCGTATGAGTTTCGGCTGGATCTGGGGTTTAGTGTCGTAAGAGAAGGGGTTCAATGCCGTTGGGAGTCTCCGTTTCCCTCCCGCCAGAGAAAGCCAGCCAGGTACTCCGGCACCGCTCTCTCAGCACGCTCGTCTCCGTACCTCAGCTTTTTGCAGCTCCTCTGGGTCTCCATGAGCCCCTCTCTTTCCCTCTAGTTGTAGAATTTCCACTCAGCCAGCTTTCCTGTGGTTCTGGATGATGTCCGTTCTGTCTTTCAGTTGTAGTTTTGAAATTGTTGTGCGAGGCAGCAGTATAGGTGTTTACCTATGCCGCCATCTTGGATTCTCCCAAGATACATCATCTTAACACAGGGAAACATCAATGACAAAGCAGAGGCACTAAAGGAAGCAAGAGATATGAGATAATTTGCCCTCAAAAGTATGTTAGACTGGCAGCAAACTTCGTAAAATCCTTAATGGAAACTAGAAACAGTGAAGTGTGATTTTTATAGTACTAGAAAATGAACAAGCAAGCAAGTAAACAAAACTAGAAACTCTTACATCTAGGAGCCCAAGACAAATATTTTTCACAAATGATATTAATTATTTTTATAGAAACAAGAATTGATAGGTTTTGCTGCCCCCAGAACTTACTAAAGAAAATCCTTAAAGTATGTTTTTAAGATGAAAGGAACGCTATTTCCAAGCAAAAGTTTACAATGCCAAAAAAAACAACAACAACAAAAAAAAAACAATAAGCAAAGAAAGTAATACATATTTGGGTAACATTTAATGACAGTTGACTGAAGAAACTCATAAAATTGTCCTGAGATAAAGAAATAGGTCCAGAGACATAGGCTATGCACATATATTCTTTAGCTAATCCCTTTATCTTCCTTTATTCAGTCCCCCAGTGCTCCCTACACTCTGACATTTTAAATCTGTTCCATATATCCATGCCTGTGGTTCTATTTTGTTCCTCAGTTTATTTTGTTCCTTAAACTCCACATATTAGTAAGATCATATGGTATTTGTATTTCTCTGACTGGCTTATTTAGGTTAGCATAATAATCTCCAGGTCCATCCATGCTGTTGCCAAAGGGGAAGATTTCCTTCTTTTTCACAGTTGCATAGTATTCCACGTGTAAATGTACTAAAGCTTCCACCCACCCATCTACTAATGGGGAATGGTGCTTTTTACAGATCTTTGCTATTATAAATAAAGCTGCTATAAACATAAAGGTGCATATATTTTTTCTGATCAGTGTTTCAGATTCTTAGGCTATGTTCCCAGAACTGAGTATGCTGGATCAAAAGGCAGTTCCATTTTTTATTTTTTAAGGAAAATTCATACTGTTTTCCACAGTGGCTGCATCAATCTGCATTCCCACCAGCAGTGCAATAGGATTCTCTTTTTCCCAACATCCTCTCTAGCACTTGTTTGTTGATTTGTTAATAGTAGTTATTCTGACAGGTGTAAAGTAATACCTTATTGTAGTTTTAATTTGAATTTCCCTGATGAATAGTGACCTTAGCAATTTTTCATATGCCTATTGGCCATCTGTATGTCATTTTTAGAGAAGTGTCTAAATGACCCTTGCCCATTTTAAATTGGATTGTTTGTTTTTCTTTGGTTGAGTTTTACAAGTTTTTATATTTATATATTTTGGTGGGAATAAGGGGAAAGAGATCAACAGAGTGACTTGTGTACATGCATATGAGCCTAATCAATGGATACAGACAACAGTGGGGTGGGGCATGAGAGGGAGCGGGGGTATTGAGAGAATAAGGACACATGTAAAAAATAAAAAATAAAAAAACTATAAGGAAAAAAATTATAATAAAATATTAAATCGAATCCATACTAGTGGTCACCATAACCTTAAGAGAAATTGTTTCATGTGACAAAGATTTTTAAATGAAACTCTCTGTCACCTGAAAATTATTTTGGAAGAAATAAAGAGAAGTTTCCTTCAAATATCGGAAGGGTTGTAACTGAAAGTCAATATAATTGGCCTCTTGAGCTAAAGTGCCTATTTAGATCAGTTGCCCATTTTTTGATTGGCTTGTTTATCTTCTTTTTGTGAAGTTGTATGAGTTCTCTGTAAATGTTGGAGATTAAACCCTTATCATTGATATCAATGGCAAATATGTTTGCCCATGCAGTGGGCTTTCTTGTTGTTTTGTTGATGGTTTTCCTTTGCTGTGCAAAAGCTTTTTATTTTGACGTAGTCCCATATGTTTACTTTCTCTTTAGTTTCCATTGCCCTAGGAGCAGTATCAGTGAAGAAGTTCCTTTGGCATATGTTGGAGATTTTGCTGCCTATGGATTCCTCTGGTATTTTTATGGTTTCCTGTCTTATGTTTATATCTTTATCCATTTTAAGTTCATTTTTGTGTATGCTGTAAGTTGGTGGTTTAGTTTCACTTTTTTGCATGTATCTGTCCAATTTTCCCAACACCATTTGTTGAAGAAACTGTCTTGTCTCCATTTATGTTCATACCTCCTTTGAAAAATATCAGTTGGGCATAGTAGTTTGGGTTCATTTCTGGATTCTCTATTCTATTCCATTGATCTATATATCTGTTCTTGTGCCAGTACCAGGCAGTTTTGAGAACAGTGGCTTTGTAATACAGCTTAAAATCTGGTATTGAGATCCCACCTACTTTGTTCTTCTTTCTCAGGATTGCTGCAGCTATTTGGGATCTTTTTTTTATTCCAGATGAATTTTTAGAGAGTTCATTCTGGGTAGAATGGACATTTTGATGTTGATTCTCCCATTCTATGAACACGGTATGTTCTTCCATCTGTTTATATCTTCCTCTATCTCTTTTTTCAGTGTCATGTAGTTTTTTGCATATAGATCTTTTACCTCCTTAGTTAAGTTTATTCCTAGATATCTTAATTTTTTTTGGTGCAGTGGTAAATGGGATTGCTTTTTTAGTCTCTGTTTCTGTAAGTTCATTATTAGTATATAGAAATGAAATAGATTTCTTGGTGTTAATTTTGTATCCTGCTACATTGTTGAATTCATTTATCAAGTCTAATAATTTTTTGATGGAGTCTTTAGGGTTTTCTATGTAAAGTATTATGTCATCTGCAAATAAGGACAGTTTTACTTCTTCTTTTCCAATTTGGATGCCCTTTTTTTCTTTTTCTTGTCTGATAGCAATGGCTAGTACTTTCAGCACTATGTTGAACAGGAATGGTGAGAATGGGCATCCCTGTCTTGATCCTGTTCTTAGGAGGAATGGTTTAAGTTTTTGTCCATTGAATATGATGCTGGCTGTGGACTTGTCATATATGGCTTTTATGATGTTAAGGTATGATACTTCTATTCCTACTTTGCTGAGAATTTTTATCAAGAAAGGGTGTTGGATTTTGTCAAATGCTTTTTCAGTATCAATTGATATGACTATGTGATTTTTATGTCTCAATTTGTTTATGTGATGTATCATGTTTATTGTTTTGTGAATATTGTACCATCTTTGCATCCCTGAGATAAATCCTACTTGGTCATGGTGTATGATCTTTCTGATGTACTGCTGGATTTAATTTGCTAGGGTTTTGTTGAGGATTTTGACATCTATGTTCATGAGGGATATTGGCCTGTAATTCTCTTTCATTGTGATATCTTTATCTGGTTTTGGTATTAGGGTGATGTTGTCTTCATAGAAGGAGTTTGGAAGTGTTCCTTCCTCTTGAATTTTCTGGAATAGTCTGAGGAGGATAGGTTTTAGTTCTTCCATGAATGTTTGGTAAAATTCCCCTGTGAAGCTGTCTGGCCCTGGGCTTTTGTTTGCTGGAAGATTTTTGATAACTACTTCAATTTCTTCCATAGTTATCAGCATATTGAGATATTTAGAATCTTCCTGAGTGAGTTTGGGAAGGTTGTATTTTTGTAGGAGTGGGTCTATTTTCCCAAGGTTGTCCAGTTTCTTGGAATAGAGTTGTTCATAGTATTTTTTAACAATCCTTTGTATTTTGGTGGGGTCTGTTGTTATTTCCCCTCTATCATTTCTGATTTTGTTTATTTGAGTCCTCTCTCTGCTTCTTGGTGAGCCTAGCTAGAGGTTTATCAATCTTATTTATCCTATCAAAGAACCAGCTCTTGGTTTCACTGATCTTTGGTATTGTTCTTTTTTATCTCTATGTCATTTATTTCTGCTCTAATCTTTATTATCTCCTTCCTTCTGCTCACTCTGGGCTTTTCTTGTTGCTGTCTTTCTAATTGTTTGAGTTGTAGTATTAGATGATTTACTACCATTTTTTCTTGTTTGTTTGTTTGTTTGTTTGTTTGTTTTTTAGATAGGGCTGTAAAGCTATATATTTTCTTCTCAGGACTGCTTTCATTGTGTCCCATAGATTTTGGATTGTTGTGTTTTTATTATCATTAGTTTCCAGAATATTTTTAATTTCTTCTTTGATCTCACTGGTAACCCACTCAATATTTAATAACATGCTATTCAGCTTCCAAGTGTTTGAGTGTTTCAGATTGTTTTTATTGTAGCTTATTTCTAATATTATGCCATTGTAGTCTGAAAAGATGCTTGGTATGATTTCAATCTTCTTGAATTTGGGGAGACTTTGCTTGTGACCCAGTATGTGGTCTATTTTTGAAAATACCCCATGTGCACTTGAGAAGAATGTATATTCTGCAGCTTTGAGATGAAATGTTCTGAAGATGTCAAAGTATTCCATCTGATCTAGTGAGTCATTTAGGATTGTTGTTTCTTTGCTGATTTTTTGTCTAGAGGATTTATCCAGTTATGTCAGTGGTGTATTAAAGTCCCCTACTATGATTGTATTGTTGTCTATCTCTCTCTTGATATCTTCAAGGAGATTTTTTATGTATTTGAGTGCTCCTGCATTGGGTCCATATATGTTTACCAGGGTTATATCCTCTTGTTGTATTGATCCCTTTAGTATTATGAAGTGGCCTTCCTTATCTCTTGTTATAGCCTTCACTTTGAGGTCTATTTTGTCAGATATAAGTATTGCAATTTCAGATTTTTTTTCATTTTTATTTGCTTGGAAAATATTTTTCCATCCCTTCACTTTCAATCTGTGAAAGTATCTTGTTCTGAGGTGGGTCTCTTCTAGACAGCATATATATGGGTCATTTTTTTTTTATCCATTCAGCCACTCGATGTCTTTTGATTGGATAATTTAGTCCCTTTATGTTTAAAGTTATTATTGAAAGGTATTTGTTTGTAGCCATTTTTATTTCCTGAGGCTGTGTTCCTTCTTACCTTTTTGTTTCTTCTTTTAACAACATCTCCTTTAGCATTTCTTGCATTGCTGGTTTGGTAGTGATAAAACCCTTAGGTTTTTTTGGTCTGTGAAGCTCCCAATTTCCCCTTCAATTTTGATTGATAGTCTTGCTTGATAGAGTATTCTTGGATTGAAGCCCTTGCTTTGCATAACTTTGAATATCTCCTTCCATTTCCTTCTTGCTTGATGTGTTTCTGTTGAGAAATCACTTGATAATCTGATGGGAGAACCCTTATAAGTAACTCTCTGTCTCTCTCTTGCAGTTTTTAAGATTCTCTCTTTGTTGATAACATTTACCATTGTAATTATGATGTGTCTTGTTGTGGGTCTTTTGGGATTCATCTGGCTTAGGATTCTTTATACTTGAGTAACTTTTTTCTTCCCCATATCAGGAAAGTTTTCTGTCATTATTTCTTCAAATAGATTTTCTATTCCTTGATGCTCTTCTTGTCCTTCTGGAAGCCCTATTATATGTATGTAATTAGTTTTGCATTGTCCCAAAGCTCCCTTAAGCTCTCCTCCTGCTTTTTAATTTTTTTCTCCAGTTGCTGTTTAGATTGGGCTTGTTTCTGTACCTGAGCTTCTAACTCGCTGATTCAGTCCTCTGCTTCTTCTAGTCTACTGTTGAAACCTTCCATGGTGTTGTTGATTGTAGCTATATCATTTTTCATTTCTTCCTGATTTTTGCATTAGGTTGTTGATTTTCACATCCGTCTGGTGTATGAACTGTTTGACCATTACTCTGAATTCCTTTTCTGTCATGTTGCATGTTTCCGATTAGCTTATTTCTTTGTTTGACAATTCACCCTTTTCTTTCCTCTGGGGATTGCTTCATTGTCTCCCCATTCTGACTGTCACCAGAAGGTTCAAGTTGCGGAGACCTCAACCATGTGCAGTGGGAGTTTTTGCAGCCCCCAAGTGTCACCGAAGAGTTCTGATACCAAGACGTGCAGTTGCTGTGGGTTGTTGGGAACCTCGCTCACCCTGGGTCAGAATCACCGGTGCTTAGTGTGGCCTCATGTGTGCACCTAGAATCAGGGAAGCTGCCTGTGCCACGCTGAAACAGAGAACCTGCTGGCATGTGCCAAAAATCAAAGTCCTCTACTGCATGTTAGGAGTCAGAGGCTCCCTGTGTCATGCCAAGTATCAGAGTCTCAGTTTCTTGGTGCTACCTCACACTGAGAATCAGGTGCCTGTGTGTACATGCACCAAGATTTGGAGTCACTGGCTCTTAGGGTGAATGTACTGGGAATCAGGGATCTCAGGCTCATGTAATGAGAAATAGAGTCTAGTCACTGGTGTCAATGCTGCCTCTTATGTGGAAATTCAGAGTCCCCAATCTATCCAGGATACCGAGTTGTTCAGTCACACTGCGTTTATAGGAGGTCCACTTCTGTCCTGCAGTAAACAGCCTTCTGTGTGCATTTGCCCTGAATCAAACTCAGTGGCACTGCCCCTTAGTGTGGGTGTGGGGTTTGGTCACGTAGGTGTGCACTATGGAAAACAAACTCCCTGTGTCCAGGATTAAATTCAGTGCTGCCTTCCTGTGTGGGCACAGGAACAAACTCCCCAAGACTGCACATCCAGGTTCAAATTCACTATAGCCTCTCTGCTAAGGTGCAGGGTCTGGTCATGAAAAACTAACTCCCCCAGGCTAAAATTCAGTGCTGTCTCCCTGTGTGGGCATAGGATCCAGTCACAGAAAACAATCTCCTCAAGGTCATGCAGCTATGTTCACATTCAGGACTGCCTTCCTGCCTGGGCGTGGAGGTGAGTCACAGGAAACAAATTCCCTGAATTTGTAAGACCAAGCTCAAGTTCAGCGCTGTCTCCCTGCCCTGGTCATGGGCATGGACCAGGTCCCTAGGGATGGGCAGCTAGGCTCAAGTTCTACTCAGTCTCCCTGCCTGGGTACAGTGATGAGTTGTGGGAAACAAAAATTCCCCGGAGTCACAAGTCCTAGGTCAAGTTCAGCGCTGTATTTCTGCCCTGCGTGGGCGAGGGATCTGGTCACAGAAGACCAACTCCTTAAGGATAAGCAAATAGGCTGGAATTCCACTCAGTCTCCCTGCCTGGGTGTGGAGATGTGTCACAGGAAACAAATTCCCCGAGATCACAAGTCCAGAGTCAAGTTCAGCACTGACTCCCTGCCCTGTGTGGGTGTAGGATCTGGTCGCAGAAGACCAGCTCCCTAGAGATGAGCTGCTAGGTTTGAATTCTGCTCAGTCTCCCTATCTGGGCACAGAGACTATTCGCGAGAAACAAACTTCCCATGTCTGACACCAAGGCTCAAGGTCAGGCAGAGTTGCCATTGCTTTGTGTGTACAGAAAACCTTATTGTGCGGCTGGGGTCTGGTAGTTTCTATGTCACTGCCACACAGGTGGTGGGGGAGGGGGACTGGCTTTGTGACTCACAGAAATCTGTGGCTGGGTGCCTAGAGAACTAATGTCCCTGGGTCTGCAGCTATGGTGGCAGGTCTTCTACCAGTGCGATTATAGGGTCCTGGTTTGCTTCCAACACCAGACTGGGTGGTGGCGAGGGTAGGATCCACCCCCAACTTCCCTCCTCTGCTGACTTGGTGACCCCTAACTGCCCTCCCCTGCAGGCTTTATCACCCCCAACTGCCCTCCCTTGCAGGTCTGGTCCCTCCCAACTGCCCTCCCCTGCTGCCCATCTTGTGGCACCTATCTTGTGTCCACATGGAGGCAGCCATCTTTGACCACATGGGGGAAGCCACCTTTGGTGTTGGAGTGATGGTCAATTTTCATATTACTCTTTTATTAGATAAGATAGAGGCCTGGTACATGAGTGGGGCCAGCTGGTTTGCCCTGAAGCATATCCCAGATCAGGGTGGAGGTTCCCTTGGGGCATGAGGTAGCCTGGGCAAGAGGCCAGTGGTGGTTTGCAGGCCAGCCACACCCCCTGGTGACCTAGTACCTGGGATTTATTTATCTTCTATAATTGAAACTTTGTAGCCTTGAGTGGAGGCCTAGGCTGGCCAGGGTGTGCTGAAAGCTAGGCTTCCTCCATTACTGAGGAAACCCAAGCCTCCTGTTCGCTCTGTGGCTGTAGCCATCTTGGTTGGGTTAATATGCATACTCTCTCCTGATTGTTTGATGGGCATGGCTTATGGGTGTAGTGGAGTGGTTGTTAATTTTCATATTACACTTTTATTAGATAGGATGGATGCTGGATTTTATAAAAAGCTTTTTCTGCATCCAGTGACATGATCATGTGATTTTTAATCTTTCATTTTGTTTATATGATGTATCATATTTATTGACTTGTGAATATTGTACCAGCCTGTATCCTCAGAATAAATCCCACTAAGTCATGGTATATGATCTTTTTAATATATTAGCTGGTTTGCTAATATTTTGTTTAGGATTTTAATATCTATGTTCATCAGAAATTTTGATCCATAAGTTTTCTTTACTTGTAGTGTCTTTATCTGGTTTTGGAATTAGGACAATTCTGGCCTCATAAAAAGAGTTTGAAAATCTTTCCTCCCTATTTAATGTTTAAAATGGTTTCAGGAGGATAAGTATTAGTTCATCTTTGAATGTTTATTAAAATTTACTAGTGAAGCCATCTGGTTTAAGACTTTCGTTTGCTGGGAGTTTTGCTTTTGTTTTTGTTTTATTACTGCTTCAATTTCATTAGTTGTTATCAGTCTATTTAGGTTTTCTGATTCTTCCTAATTCAATTTTGGAAGATTGTATGTTTCTAGAAATTTGTCCAATCTCCAAGTTGTCCAATTTGTTGGCATATAGTTGTTCATAGATTTTCTTATAATCCTTTGCATTTCTGTGATATCAGTTGTTACTTTTCCTCTTTCATTCACATTTTATTTATATGGGTCCACTCTCTTTGTTTCTTGGTGAGTCTGTCTAAAGCTTCATCCATCTTATTTATCTTTTCAAAGAACCAACTCTGGTTTCATCTTTGTTAAAATTGTTTTTTTAGATTGTATCATTTGCTTCCACTCTGATCTTTATTATTTCCTTCCATTTGCATACTCTGAGCTTTTTTGTTGTTCTCTTGCTATTTCTTTTAGGTGTATAGACTGTTTATTTGAGATTTTTCTTGCTTCTTGAGACAGCTCTATAATGCTATGAACTTCTCTCTCAGGACCAGGTTTCTGTGTCCCACAGCTTTGGAGGGTTGTGTGCTCATTTTTATTTATTTCCCGGTAACTTTTTATTTCATCCTTGATCTCATTAGTAACCCTTTCATTGTTTAATAACATGCTATCAAGCCTCCAGGTGTAGATTTCTAGTTTCATGTCATTGTTATTTGAGAAGATGCTTGGTATAATATCAATCTTTTTTTAATTCTTTAAGCCTTGTTTTGTATCCTAACATGTGGTGTATTTTTGAGAACATTCCATGTGCTCTTGAAAAGAATGTATATTCTGCTCTTTTGGCATGAAATGTTCTCTAAATTACAGTTAAAGCTTTCTAATTTAGTATGCTGTTTAAGGTCGCTGTGTCCTTTCTGTTTTTGTTTTACTTTTTGTCTGGCAGATCTATCCAGGGATGATTAGTGGAATATTAAAATCCTCTACTATAACTGTTTTGCTGCCAATCTTTTTCTTATCATACACCAAGAGTTATTTTTAAAATATATTTAAATGCTCCTATATTGGATTCATATATTTTAATAAGGGTTATGTCCTCTTATTGGATAGATCCTTTTAGTATTATATAGTAATCTTCTTTGTCTCTTTTATAACCTTTGTTTTGAGGGAGATGACTGAGTGCAGTTATCATGGCAGTTATCCACATCTGCTCCCAATCTCTCCCACCCCAGACTTTCCTCAGGTGACTCTAATCTGCACCATCCTCCCTCTGCTGAAGCCCTGGGTAAGTGGCTCTAGATGAAAATTTTGTGTTCTTAATTTCTTTTGTTCATTTTTTATTTCAAAACAAGTAGCTGTGTCTCTGGCAGGCTCCATCTCTCCTGGCAGACAAATGCCCCACCACTTTTCACAGCTGGATCCTACGTAGTCTGTTGTTCCTGGCTCTGGTGCTCTAGCCTGGGGTCCAGCCCTAGCTCCTCTCAGGGTTACCCCCTGCAGCTGATCTATTCCCTCTCAACCTCAGTCTGCTGCCTGTGGGAGTGGAACCAGCCCCTCTTGAAACCCTGCCTTTCCTACCAGTCTCAAGGTGGTTTCTGCCCCTCATTGTTTAAAAGTTTCTTCTCCAGTTAGTCTTCAGCTGGCAATTCAGGGTAAATGTTTTCCAATTTAGCTTTATTTACAGTTTAGTTCTGGGAGAAGGTGAGAGAAAGACCCATTACTCTTTTCAGACCCCTTAAAGTTGTCAATGCTAATAAACGAAATATTTTAGACATTAAACATTTCCAGAAAGGCTGGAATAAAAGTCATTTCTCAAACACTTCAGTCTTTCTACTGTTGCTTCTGCGTCCAGACCAAACACAGGGAAACAGATATGAACACTGTCAAGTAAGTTCAACTTAAGTGCTTATAAGAACAAATTTCAAAGAACAAAAATTAGTAAGTGTTCACTCAGCTAGATCCCCCCAGGAGATCTGCTCCTAACAAAGTTATACAACAGGAAAATTGTCTTGGGTGCATAGCTCTTACCAGTGCTCACCAACCTCACAAACAAGTACACCTGTTGGCTATTTTGCCCTATCTTTGCCCTTTTGATCTGTAAACACTATGCTTAATCCAGATTTCTCTGTGTGATGACAAGGAGACTAATACAATAACTCAGTGAAGTGTGAAAAATGAAGGATAATTTTATATTTCCAGAGGCTGTCTAGATTTTTACAAAGTCAATGTTAAGGGCAAAGTTCAGCCATGGTTGTAGACTATTGGAGATTTTAGATGGGCCTTTTGTATTGCATTGGGCGGGCATTACCCTAATTTGCTTGTGGTGAGCAGACTCCAGACACTGTGGCCTGGTAGGCTTTATCTCCTCTAAGCAAGAGAACTTCTGATAGCAGAAAGAAGCCTTTAGCTTTATGTTTGTGGCTGCCAAACCAGAAACTGTAATTAAAAGATAAAAGCAAATGTACATGACAGAAAATTTTTTCTGAGCTACAACCACTGAAAAAAAAGCAAGAAGTTAACCCAGGAAAGGATATGATAAAAAACACCCAAGCACTGCCTAATCTTCCCAACTGAGGAATGCCTGGAAAGGCCTAAACTTATAGTTGTGTCTGAGGAAGAAGATTTATTGGTCTCAGGTTTGGGAATAGCTGCCTGAAATGAGACCTGGGTCTGCACCCAGCTGTATCTGAAGCTGTTTCCCTGAGTATATTGCCTTCATTGCATTCTTCTCTGGGGGTGTTGTTCATCTTTCCATCTCAGGGACCAAACTTTTTGATTAGCCTCAAAGAATCCTGGTTTATGCCTATTATCTTGGAATCCCTTTGATTTTGCATTTGTTTTGATTTTTTCCATCTTCTAACAATGTAGTAGAAGTAGTAGTAGTAGTAGTAGTAGTAGTAGTAGTAGTAGTAGTAATTGCATTAAAGTATGTTGGGATATGTTGGATACACTTCTTTTTATCTCTGGCTTCTGCCATGGTGTCACCTAAAAATGGGGAGAGGTACATGATCAGTAAGCAGCATTTTCACTTCATTGCCTAGAGCAGAGAGACAGCCAGTGATAACCTACTCTCTTGCCTTTAGCCTTCCTTTATAAAATACTTCTTTTTTCTACAGGAAGTATAAAAAATGTTGAAAAACTAGTCTGGTTGAACAACCAGGGGCTAGAGGCAACTTACTCTTTCCAATTTCTAGTGATATGGTGAGAAAAGAATTTTGGACAATCTGGTATACCAATTTGTGATGCTTTGGCCAGCATTACAGACTGTGAGGTACAATAAGGCATTAACTAAGTCACTAATGAGATCTTAAATTTAATTCTAGTGTGATGTTACATTACCCTACTAGGAAAACTATAGGACTTTGATGAAATTTGTTTGGCAAGATACAAATAAGTGGAAGCAAATACCATGGTCATAGATTGGAAGAATTAACCTTATTAAAATGTCCATACTACCCAAAGCAACCTATAGATTCAATACAATTCTATTAAAATGACAATGGTATATTCCATGGATCTATAACAAATATTTTAAAAATTCATATGGAATGAAAAAATCACCCTGGGCAGCCTCAGCAGTCTTGAGGAAGAAGAACAAAATTGGAGGGATCCCAATATTGGATATCAAGCTATTCTATAAGCCTTTGTAATCACAACAGCCTTGTACTGGCACAAGAACAGGCATATAGATCAATGGAACAGAACAGAGAGCCCAGAAATCAACCCACACCATTATGGTCAATTACTATTTGATAAAGGGATAATGGCATGTATAGTACCAAAAACAGTCCATTAAATAAATGTTAGGAAAATTGGACGTGTAGATGCAACAAAATAAAACTAGATTACTCCATACACAAGTATAAACTTAAATGTAATTCACAAAACTATATAAATCCTAGAAGAAAATGTAGGCAATGAAATCTCAGACATCTTTTATAGCAATATTTTTTGCCAATACATCTCCTAGGGCAGTGGTTGGCAAACTGTGGCTTGCGAGCCACATGTGGCTCTTCAGCCCCTTGAGTGTGGCTCTTCCACAAAATACCACGCCCTGGGAGAGTCTATTTTGAATAAGTGGCGTTAGAAGAAGTTTAAGTTTAAAAAATTTGGCTTTTAAAAGAAATTTCAATCATTGTACTGTTGATATTTGGCTCTGTTGACTAATGAGTTTGCCGACCACTGTCCTAGGACAAGGGAAACAAAGGAAAAATAAATGGGACTACATCAAATGCAAAAGCTTCTGCACTGCAAAAGAAACCATCAACAAACTGAAAAGGGAACCCACTACATGGGAGAACTAACTCACCAATGATATATCTAAAAATAAGTTAGTCTCCAAAATATATAAAGAACTTTTACAACTCGACACCAGAAAGACAAACAATCCAATTAAAACATGAGCAAAGGACCTAAATAGACACTTTTCCATAAAGGACATACAAACGGCCAATAGATATATGAAAAAATACTCAACATCACTAATCATCAGAGAGATGCAAATTAAAACTATGATAAGATATCCTCTCACATCCTGCCAAAATGGCTACTATCAATAAATCAACAAATGCTGGCAAGTATGTGGAAAAATTGGAATCCTATTGCACTGTTGGCGGGAACACAGACTAGTACAGCTTTAGATTCGTGGTTTCAACACCAGGATCAGTATTACTCCAGCTCTCAAACTGAGCAAATCCCCGATGCCCTCAAAGATCACCCATAGTAGCAAGGCAGGAACCTTCCCCAGGAAAGGCTGAGGTTTCCACCTTGGCTCATAAACAGTCAGCACGGTAGCCCTCTGAAAGCCATTCAGTAAGGGTCATGTAGGACTTACAAACTGACTTAGTAAAGTTTCCTGTGGTCTTAGAGCGACTGGAGATTGAGATCAGGAACAGACACCGGGTATCTTTCATGGAAGCTAATTTCCAGAGCTCTCGCTCAATGCCCTGCACTTTGATATGCATTTAGAAGGGGTCCTATTACTACTGAGAATTAACAGCCAGCTGGCTGGCCTGGATTTTGCTTGAAGGAGGAGGGGTCAGCAGAAGGTCACCCCAGTGAATTGCTGAGACCAGGGAGGCAGCCATAGAAGCCCAGCACCGCGCAGTTGTCACACTCAGGAGCACATGCTGTGCTGAGAACAGGTTCCCTCAGCGGGGGCAGGTCTCAGTGTTGAGGTAAACAGACAGGTTATTTCCAGGAAAAAAGGGACTTACTGCCCGCTTTCCCAGGGAGGTTAGGGCAGGAGGCCTGGAGACTGCAGGCCAGCCTCCTAGGGTCTCGCTCATGGAAATGTAGACCGGTCTTTTCTGCACATCAAGTCTAACCCTCTTCAAATAGACACTAAAAGCTGGCTATTTTAATGAGAAGTTTTCTTAAGAGAAAGCCCCACCTGTTTCTTCTGCTCCCATGGTACAGTTCGTTTACTTAGCAATTCAGTCATTTCCCTGAGAATATCATCAGGAAGGCAGAGACTCAGCTGCTGCAAGCTGGCTCAGCCACTCAGGCAGGCTGTCAAGGGCAGGCCAGCGCAGCAGGAGGCCCAGTGTGGTCTCTTTGCTCTGGAACTGTGAGATTCTGCTAGGAGTTCTCTGCCTCCCAAATCACAAGGAACAAAATCTGTTGCCCTGCCTGATCAGTGGGATGAGCCTGCTGCTATAAGCTGACAAATGCTCCAGACTTCCACTGGCACTGCTCGGAAACTCACATCTGCTTTGATCACACCCTGATTAAAACCCTTCAGAGTCAAGTATAAAGTTCTTAAAGGGGTGTCAAAGGCCCTTCTTGTCCTTTTCTACCTCTGTGGCATTTATTGATGTTCAGTTCTCCCAGCCTCTCCAACCGCTGCTCACCACCAATTTGGCTCCAGGCCTCCATTCTTCCTTTATTTCTATCTACTCACAACACACAGACAGACACACACACATACTACCTGGGTAGCACCTACTTGTCCTCTACAAAGCAGCATTGATATAACTGCCTTTAGGAAGCATTCCCTGACCCCCCAATCCCAAAGTGTGCTAGATATTCTCCTAAGTCCTTTCTAAAACCTCCTCCATTCCCATGGAGAACTCTCATTCCAGATTCTGGCCACTCCTAATGTTCCTCCTTGGATACAGTTGGCTAGGCCTTTCTGGGTGGTGCCTATACACCCAACAGGTGGAGCTTGGGTAGAGATGCAACTATCAATATGTCAGGAACCATCCACCAAGTTTAGTTGACAGCACATTCTGTGTGGTCCACCATGAACTGTAGAAGAAGTGCTGGCAGATGGCATTGCCTGCATAAAGAGGATGCAATGGCCTGTCCTACTGGACATGGAGCATAGCATACCCGTAGAGCCAAATTTGGGACATCCCCAAATAGGGAAATAACAGATTCAATTTGGAGGAGAAACATGAGTGGAAATACTTACATAAGTTAAGTGGGAGGTAGAGAGGAGAGAGGAACTGATATGTGAAAGTTCTCTTCAAATACTTGATGCTTGTCATTGAAAGGCAAATAAGACCCTATGAGAGCTGTAGGTGTGCTTTGTTGGGAGGGGCTAGTCCATGAACTCCCCGAATTATAAGAAAACTTCATATGTATATACTTTTTTATTCCTGGAGAGGAAGTCCACAGCTTTATTTTGTTTCTCAAAGAGTTCCCAAAGCCCTAACTGGTTTGGCTCAGTGGATAGAGCATTGGCCTACGGACTCAAGGGTCCCAGGTTTGATTCTGGTCAAGAGCATGTACCTTGGTTGCAGGGACATAACCAGTAGGGAGTGTGCAGGAGGCAGCTGATTGATATTTCTCATCGATGTTTCTAACTCTCTCTCCCTCTCCCTTCCTCTCTGTAAAAAAAACAATAAAATATATTTTTTTAAAAAAAGAGAGTTCCCCAAAATATTAAAAACCAACATAAGATTAAAGCCAAAATATTGCTAAAACTATTGATGTCTATTAAGCATAACTGAAGATAGGTTAAATGTGGGATCAAGTAAGAAGTGAACATATTCAGTAGGAGAAGGGGCAAAGGAAAGTTAAGAGTCAAAAGAAAAACTCCACATTGGCTATGGCAAGTGTTTATAAAAATGCTGTTGAGGTAAGGTTTCCAGATGAGGTTTTCTCATGTACATATTGCTTACAGTCAAACCACTTCTGTAGTTTGGCCCTGTGGTTTCATTCAGCTGGTCTTAAAGGTGAGATTTCCTAGCATCTGATTATATATTTTTTCTAGAATGTCTCCAGCTGTACATGGTTGCTGGATGGTATTGGAGAGAAATCAGCCTCAGAAATAACCACTGGAACAGTATTAATTCAGGGTACTCTCTGTGTAATCCAGAACTTTCAACACTTCTTCCAGTACCCCAAGAAGCAGCCAGCACAGGTGTGTGATAATCCAGCAGTAGGTATGAAAGGCTTTAGCTTTCCCTTGTGGGACAGAGGAAATCAGTGTAGATGAGGGTGAGGATCTTACTTTCACTCTCCCAAGCTCCAAGAGCAGCCCTGCTTCCAGGAGCATGACAGAGTTGAGTATTAATTACTTGCTGAATTTCATGCCAAATAAAACCACATGTGTATTTCAGCTGTGGTTTGGAAACAATTCCACCCTGGATATGATCAGTGAAAATTGTATGAGATTACATCACCTGGATGCTGGTTTATGCATGTTCAAATTTCATGTCAACATGGAAGAGAAGGTGCTTCTGTGTGCTTCTCCTGGATTACTTCATAGAGAGGCAGCAAGCTGACTGAGACAGGGTGAGCGGTGAGGCTTAACCTCGGCCTTCACACCAAAGAGAACTGTGTCTGCCATCTTGGGTGCCTGGAGTTGACCCTGCAGGCAACAGGGATCTCATGAAAGATTTGCTTTAAAAAAAATGGAGGGGTCATATTTATATTGGCCTGGTGGTATGATAGAGTGAAGAGAAAGTAAGAAAAGAAGCAAGGAGAAAAGTTAGGGATTAAGGGCCTGGGAACAAAAGACAAATGTGAGAAGTGTTTTGAAAAATAGAATAAAAAGTGTATATGTAAATTAGATGATCCATTGGATATTGGATGGAGGGGAGAATCTATCTTGTAGATAACTGTGTTTCTCTTGCTGCTTTTAAGATTCTCTTTCTGGCTGGAACTGGTTTGGCTCAGTGGATAGAGTGTCGGTCTGCGGACTGAAAGGTCCCAGGTTCAATACCAGTCGGGGTCATGAACCTTGGTTGCGGGCACATCCCCAGTGGGGGGCATGCAAGAAGCAGCTGATTGGTGTCTCTCATTGATGTTTCTAACTTTCTCTCTCTCTCCCTTTCTCTCTGTAAAAAATCAATAAAATATATTTTTTAAAAAAAAGATTCTCTCTCTGTCTTTAACCTTTGACATATTAAGTATAATGTATCCTAGTGTGGGTTTCTTTACATTCATCTTATTTGGGACTCTATACTTCCTAAACTTGTATGTCTACTTCCTCTTATAAGGCAGCGTAGTTTTCACTCATATATTTCTTCAAATTATTTTTTGGTCCCTTACTCTGTCTCTTCTTCTACTACTCTATGATGTGAATGTTGATATGTTTGATGTTTTCCCATGGGTCACTTAAATTATCCTTATATTTTTTATTCGTTTTACTTTTCTGTTCTGATTTGGTATTTTCTGCTGCCCTGTCTTCCAAATCACATCTGGCCATCTTTGTCATGACATTTCCTTTTGAGTATTGTAACTATGTTTTCAAATATGTATATCTCTTTTTAATTGCATTTCTCCTTGAACATGACAGACATTTATACTGAAGTCAGGACAAAAGCATTATTTTTGAAAAGTAAGATATTCTATTGGAGTTAAGTGATTCTATTTTGACTTAATATTTGTTGTTGTTGTTGTTGTTCTGTCCATTTAGATCTTAAGATCTTTCACTTTAACCAATATCAATTTATGAAAGACATTGTTGTCAGTGATAGAAACCTAACTTAACTGAAACAGACAAAAAAGAAAATACTAGTAAAAGGAAGTATAACACAGAAATAAATGACCCAAGGAACCATAACTTTAATGATTGAAACTGGTATTTAATATAGCCAGATCTCTTTCTCTCTCCATCCCTTCCATCTTCACTTGGCTATCTGACTTCATTTTCTCTTACTTTAGATAAACACAAGCAGCTCCACACCATGCACCCAAATGATTCTTACCTAATTTGAGATCAAGAGACCTTGAGCAAAACTCTAATTGGCTGGATCTGAGACACATTCCAGATGCTAGACCAATCAGTATGTCTACAGAAACAGGAGTAAAGTAATAGACAAAGCCCAGGCTCATTTACAGCACCATTCTTCCCTTCCACTACCAGTCCATCCTCACTATGGGTGGCTAAAGGCCAGGGTCATGAGAATGATTGCAGAAGCAAGTCCCATTCTCTACACAGAGATGATGGAAGTAAACTAGACAGGGAAGGGGGAAGGCGCATTCCCTTGTTATTTGTTATCCACATACATCATACCACAGACCACACATAGGCCTCTGAGAACTAACACTGTGTTGCTTTTAATTTTTGTTTGTAATAGTTTTTGCCTTTACAAAAACACCTACAATATGTTAACCAATAACAAAGTAAAATATAGCCTGTGCTATGATTGAGACATGAACAGAGTGCTCTAAAAGTTTAGAGGTAAGAGATATCCTGTGAGGCATTGGATTACTACTTGAAGGATGTATATATAGGATTACACACGCAGCAATGGGGGAGAGGAGGGCAGGAGCTAGGGCAGGCATTTGGAAGACGAAAGGTTCTGAGAAAATTCTCAGGGGTAATCTGTATTAGAAAGGGTGTCAGGATGATGTGCAGAGGGGAAGAGTTTCAGTGAGTGCTTTTGGCAACAAGAGGAGTGAGCTTTGGCTGAGGCCTATGAAGACCAGAGCATCAGGATACATAAATTCTGGTGTGTCTGTGTGAGAAACAGTCTCATTTCCTTATCATCTCTCATTGTATATTCCTTTTCCCTCATTAAATTCCAAGCTCCTTGAATCCCTTGGGAAAGAAGCTCCTTTATAGAAAGTCAGCTTTGTGCTGATGTGTTTCTAAGTCTCCATAAATCATAGGAGGCCTTCCATAAATCACGCAGAGCTGCCTTTGTGTTGCAGCTGCACTCCATAGATACTTCAGGGTAATGCTTCTATTTGTCCCGGGCAAAACTATCAAGACTTTGGCAGTGTCGGGCTCACTTCTGTTTTTAGATGGTACCTTTTTCTTGCCTCTGGTTCATTTGTCTAAGGCCTTTGACTGTCTTCACTCCCCGCTCCCTTTCCTACCCACTGCACCTATGAAAACAGGAAAGACTCTGTTATCAGTCACCCATACTTGATGATGAATTGATTAATTGCAATCTAACCGCAATCCCGTCATACAAGTATAGCTTGGGCTTTCAACCTTCCTTTTGCATTTTACAAGACCAGTGCTCTAACCCCTATTGTGAGCTGTAGAGCCCACTGCTCTTTTGCATTTTAAAACTTTTATCTTCCAATGTGCAATGGAAAGCTATTTTCTATGTGAAAAGAAATTCCAGCTTTAACTACTTTGCAGAGATATTTTAGAGGGTGATGATAAAGGAAGATTTAAAAAAAAAAAGTAGGAATAGACCTGAAATAAGAAGGGAAAAAAATGGTACAAGCTACAAAGCAAGTGAAAATATAGAAGTAAAAGATACATGCAAACCGGCACTGAGTTTGTCTAATAAATAAGATGTTCATTAAATATTTGTTGAATAGTACTTGTGGAATGCTGAAATGGATAGATGCCAAATTCAGAAAAATAGATTTAAAAATTGTTCTTCTCCAAATTAGACAGCAACTTTTTAGGGGTTGGGAAATGTGACGGCTTTTTTAACCCATAACACCCTATTCAGTAAATAAGTTGAGACGTAATAAATATATGCCGATTAAGGTTGTTATTATGTTATATATTAGGAAGTATTTTCAGAATATAATCCAACTTTCAAGTCTGTAAATAAAATAAATTTTAAGGTCCCAAACTTTAAATTTTTTTACTTCTAGACACCTGGTTTAATCAATAGCTTTTCTGGCCCGCTGTACTTCATTTTCTTATCTGTTAAGCAAATAGCTGGAGGAAATCATCAAATCTGAACCTGTACTCTATGGAACCCTAGAGGTTTTTGAAAGTGCCCCCAAAGAAAAAGTAAATGGTCGGGACAGAAAACCCTCCAGTATTACACTGCATCAACTGTCCATTCCCAAACTCCCCCACCCCAACTATCTGCAGCAGCTCTATGTCAAGGAAAGCAAACCTCATTTTACCTTTGTAATAAAGTACATTATTAAAAATATTTTTTAATTGATTTCAGAGAGGAAGGGAGAGAGAGAGATAGAAACGTCAAGGATGAGAATTATTAATTGGCTGCCTCCTGCATGTCCCCACTGGGGATCAAGCCTGCAAACTGGGCATGAGCCCTTGACTGGAATGGAACTAGGGACCCTTCAGTCCGCAGGCTAACGCTCTATCCCCTGAGCTAAACTAGCTAGGGCTAGTTGAGTAAAAGAAAAGGTTTAAGACTACTGTACTTTATCTCAAACTCAAAATCTCCTTAACTATTTTATGTATTATTTTTAGAATATTTTTACTAGAGTATTATCTGATTATAGCAGCTTCTCAACTTTTTATTATTAATATTTTTAAAATTAGGAATTTAAAATATATTTAAAAGTATTAGTCAGATGCTTTCACATAAAGATGTTAGACTAAAAATAGATTCAGACATAATCTTTAAATTACTCATTTTAAATTTTAAGTGATTTTCAAAATAGTTGGAAAATCCTCAAGCTATGTCAAAACATTCATTGAATGGGCAGCTATTAACATTAATTTCTGAAAATGTCCCTCTTTTCCTAACCAGAAAGCTGAATCATATTTTGTGGGTTTCTGGAGGGTAAGAAGTTTCCAATTAATGATTTCTCTCTTTAGTTGCAATAGAAAAATATAAAATCTCATATTAATAAAGAAGAGAATGTAAATAAATTATTAATTGTGTGATAATTTGTGAATTATCTGGCTTATGAGAATATGAGAATCTAAGCTGAACATATGTCCAACCTCTAGCTTGATGGTAACTATACTCAAAATAGTTAATATGTTTGACCTAAACTGATACCTGTTGATAAAATAAATGAGTAGGAAAGAGATGGGACAACTTACATTACGGAATTACAAGTGATTTTAGAATTCATTGACACCTTCATGACAAGAATGAATAATTGGAGGCCAAGCTCCAAGTAATTAATGTAGATGTGCAATCAATTATATGCATGGTTATGTTTAATGCAGTTCATCAAATATTTCTGGCACTAAGAAAGATTGTACTTCCTGATTTCCTTGTGGTGGAATGGCATCATGTGACTAATTCTGGCCAATATCTGACATGTGAGTTAATTCTGATATAAGCATTTATTAAATGCTAATGCAAGATTTCCAAGAGCTTCCTTTCTACATGGCCTAATTCTTAGCAACTAGGCCCTAAGAGGGATGACTATGAGGGAACTGTAATTATATAGCATAAATGACAAACAGATCATTGTGGTTTAGCTATTGAAATACAAGGGTTTATCACTGCAGCAGAATTTGATAAAATACCTGAAAGATAAATATATTTCAAGCAGGTTGGAAGTAGTCTTCCTCTCCCAAATGAATTGGAAAATTTGCACAAGCCCAGACCATGGGTGGGGTCTTGGGAGATAATGTAGCACACTCCTTCTGAAAAAACATGAAACTGCATTTATTCTTCGGATTCCCACGGAATATTCAAGTATTCTTTAGGAGAATATAATAACCTATTTTAATTGAATGCATATGCTTTTTCCCCCTCCCATCTTGAAGTTTTTAAATTACATTTGTTATATTATTTTGAAAACAAGACAGATGGAGGTTTTTAAAAAATCCAGTATAATATTTTTATTTGAACAGTACTCTAAAACTTTTCCACCAAACCTTATTTTTCCAATTCATTTTTATCCTTTACAAGAAATGCTATAAAAAAAAGAAAAATATATCCAGAGTATCTGAAGACACTGTAACCAGTGTTTTCAAATACATTGATGATATATTACACATTCCTTTCTCTAGGCAATTTTGGAGGGTCTTAATATGTTTAATTTCAAGAGCTGAACGAATGGCCAATGAAAGTGGAACAAGTCCTCTTCTGAGAGTGGCAGAGGGAAGTTCTTTCCCGTGGAATGAGTCACACAATCCACATGGCTGCTGTGTTCAACGGTTCCTGTTAGCCAGAGTTCCAGAACTTATTCCCCTAACTCTTGTTTTTACAGCAATATTAATTCCATTCCTATGAACTGAGGTTTGGACAAGTTCCTTCGTGATTTTAAAAAACATACTAATAGTGATTCATGATGGGCCCCAAAATAAGAAATAAAAACACACACAAAACTTCTGCATGATTCCACTCAGATTAGATCATAAATTCATCAATGTTTTAGACTTTCTACTTCTTTTTCATCATTTAGGCTTACCAGAAAACTAATAAGTGAGATATTTTCATATCTATGCTCCAATTAACCCGTTAGTTAACTGTTTTATTGGTAAAACAAAATATGGCTTAAATAATTTACTTTGTGGATATGCTTTTTTAATCATAAAATTCACTTCCCCCTCCTCCACAAATGTCAAGCATCATTTGTATTTTATAGTATCATTCAAAAACTATGGTAGCAAAGTATTCAATACCTATGGCTACTTAATTAACTTCAGTAATTATTCAATTTATCTCTTTGAAATATAATAGTTGAAATCTCAGTGCTGAAATGTAGTTTTATTTTCAATTTGAGACATTTTCCACAGTTAACTTGGAATTTTATAAATTTATTTTTTTACAGTTGAGCCTCACAAGGCTCTGAAAATGTAGGATGATGATGAACACAGTGGCCCGATATAGTCCATTTGTATTAATTTCCTGATAAGTTGTGATCACTTGGTAAAATGAACATCTTTTCTTTGGGCAGTGCTAGTAACATTCCTATATCACATGGACTTTCACGGAAGAAACTGCTTCAAGTAGTTACTCTTGTACACTGGTAGCCAGGACAATTAATTAGTTTAGGGTGCCTAAAGTCCCCAGAGTCCCCAGAAAAGGTATTACTCGACAGCCTCGAGTGGGAGAGAGAGGGCTGTCCCCTCCCTGGTTCCTGTCTTCTCCTCTAAATGAGTTTAAATGAGAGACCCTGGTTGTGTTACATTAAAGCCAATTTATTAAAGCAATTAAAATGTATTAAAGACCCAAGGCAAGAAATCTATTTCATCCAGCTCTGAGCACAGAATGGTATCATTCAGCTCATTGAAGAGCAAGTTGGATGTGGTATCAAAGTAGTATATACACTCCTATCTATAGGTTTCCAAATTCCTCTGCTGAATATCTTAATTCAGATTAAATCTCAAGGTCCCTTTTTTACTTTGGTGTGGCCTTCCCAGAATTTATGAGATAATTTTGTCTCACCAAGTCTTGAGACTGCTGGCTTCTCTGTTTGGGGTATAAAAAAATAAAATGGCCCTTTTTTCCTTTCTCCTTCCCTAAAATGGCTGATTTTCTCCCTTTTCGCCCCTCCTTTCCTGCATTCTTTAGTTGGAAAATCATTGACCATTTGCTTTCAAGCTTCCTTGGGAAAGATAAGGGCTTACAGTTTACAAGCTGGCTGCAAATTGCCCACACTGTTTGGCCTTGTTTTAACTTTCTTGTCTCAGTTTCCCTATCCATCTTGCCTTGGAATTTTCCTCATGTTTCACTTCCCTGGAACACTAAAACAGATGCTCTACCTGAATTCAGATGGTTGCTTTGAAAACAGATGCTTTGGTGAGTTAACTGTTTGCTTACTTCTTTTTCTTAAATATGCTTTTTAAAATGCAGTTGGGGAGCTGAATAAAAAGACAATGAAAAAGGAGAACCCAGCAAATGAGGAAATGACCCTCTACTGACAGGAAAACCTTACTGGAAAAATGAGAAGACAGGAGTGACCCCAAGTGAAATAGTAAAAATGTCTTGGCATTCCTGAATCCAGAAGGAACCTGGACTCTGACCTGGAACCACAAGTTACAGAGTAAAACACAAATGAAGCCTGAGACAAGGCCACTCATTCTCTGCAGGGGGCCCCAAGAGCAGCTCCTCTGCCAACATCAGAGAGGACTGCTGAGGTGAAGGAAGAGGCATGGAGACCCAACAGCTTCCAGGCTGAGTCAATATACAGTAGCTCACCCCTTAGCCACACTTCTATTTTGTGCAGTTTCAGTTATCTGTGGTCAATGTTGGTCCAAAAATATTGAATAGAAAATTCTAGAAATAAGCAATTCATAAATTTTACATTGAGTGTCATTTAGAGTACCTCCCTTCATCTCCTTACATACCATGTATTCACATATATCTGTGGGGCCTTGTCTAAGAATACACCGGATGTTCAAGACCCACTCTAAGCATGGGCCTAATTGGGGTGCTCCAGGTCAAGATACTTTTATGTAGGTGCAAGGTCACCACAAGCCTCACACTGCAGCCACACCTTTCTGTAGCCAAATACTGATGTTATTGTTTGGCAAAAAGCCTTCTTTGTTTTGATCTTGTTTGAGCATGTACATAAGCTGTCACTGACAAGCGTGCTATGGCTTTTTGTGTGGAATAAAGCACGTTCCATTTGCCTGCTTGCATACCCGTGTTCTTCTGATTCCTGTCACCCAGGAGGGTCAAGTCCTTAGCTGGGTATCTTGCATCTGACAATATACCAAGATGTATATTTAACATATACATATATTTCATGTCATATATATGTAATGTCTAATTAAGATTTTAATATAATCTCATGTTGAGTTCCATCCATGTAATTTAAATAGTCCATGAGTACTTTCATATGGAAATATTCAACTAAACAACCTGGGGAAATTCCTAAAATGAAAGCATGGAAGAGATTCAGTCTTATTCCTCATCATCTGTTTAGTGAACTTTGCATAACAGACTGCAAGCTTCCCAACAGAATCTGTTTTAGATGTGGAGGCCAAGATCATAGAGGGAGTGGTTTTAGGCATTAATCTAAAATACACACATTGTATTTCTCAGCATCAAACATGACTTTATTATTATCATCTATTATCCTCTTCCTTCCTTTGCATCCCTCAGGCATAATAGTTCTGTGCAGCTCGGTGGAAAATGTATTTGTGTGAACTAGCACAGTGGAACCACACCTCAGGGAATGGGGCCACAGGAAGATCAGGCCACCTCTGCCTTCTTGGAAAGGGAAGGTGCCTATGGCCAGACCCTATGTCTTGTAGAAGAAGAGAGTGAACTGTGAAATAATGGCTTTCCTCAGGGAATGTTTTCCCCCAAGAGGGATGTTTTTCTTTCTTTAAGGTTTCCAGCCTTCCTACTTGGTCTCATTGCTGCCAAGTTGCACACAAATATGTGCTTGAATTCAGCCTTTTTCCAGGCCCTCTAGCCACATCTTGATTTCTTCTTCTAGTGAGGGTTCCATACTGGGCCTGGTGGTCAGACAGTGTTGCATGGTGAAAATTGCCTAATAAATCTTAGTGATCATGAGTTCCTTATATAAATAGGTTTTTCTCCACACTAGTATATCTTCTGCCTGGTGCAAAATGCATTGAAGGCTGATTTTGTATGAGTAATTGTGCAATTTTATACATACTTTAAGAACCCAGATCTTAATAAGGCAGACCTCTGGAGTCCTTGGAGTGGTGTGTGCGTGTGTGTGTGTGTGTGTGTGTGTGTGTGTGTGTGTTAGTATTCTCTTTAGTTTTGAATTTGCTTGATGGTGTTGGCTGCAGACGTGTAATTTCTGCTAGAGTTGAATTTTCCACGCAGAGCAATTTTATAACTCTCCAGTGTTCATGGAGACCAGAATAGATATTTTTTGCCAATTTGACCAACTTCACTGACAGACTCAGAATCTTAAGTGTGGGCCAAATAGTGGACATAATTTACTTCTTACAAGGACTCATTAATTTGTCCAGGATCTGATGCTAGCTTCATATGAATAACTACCCAGCTTTTTTATCAGGGAGTCTTGGAATATGCAAGGACCTATCCCACAGGGAACACAATGTTTTTCCTTATTTCCCAGCATGTAGTCTCAGGGTCAATGAAATCTTTTGGGAGAGATGCAATGTCCACACAATCCTGAATAGCTTTTTTCTTGATTATGTAGAAGTTGAGAGAACGTTTAGTGTTCAGAGTTGAAGCAGAATTATGACTCATCAGACTACTAGATCTGTTTTATGAAGAAAAAGCTTATTCAAATATTCTGTTGCATGGGAAGGCTACGTGATTCCGGAGAGGCTCCTTCATTCTCTTTAAAATTTTTTTTTCAATTACAGTTGTTCAGTATTATTCTATATTAGTTTAAGGTATAAATCTTAATATGCTAAGTGTCTGGTCATCTGGTCGGCCTTTCAATCAATCAAAGCATAATATGCTAATGATATGCTAAGGCCACTCAATTGCTCGCTGTAATTATACTGACCACCAGGGAGCAGACTCTCTGACTGGTAGGTTGATGCTGGGGTCTGGCCTATCAGGACTGAGTGAGATAGACCAGACATGCCCTAGAGCTCTCCCATGGTCCCTCCCTAGCTAGCCAATCTCCTGCGTCCCTCTCTGGCCCCAATTGTGCACAGCTGGAGTCCTTCAGCTGGCCTGTGCCCACTTGCAATTTGGGACCCCTCATGGGATGTTGGAGAGACAATTTGGGTCCAATCCCAGAGGCCAGGCCAACAAACTCCACTGGTGCATGAATTTGTGCACCAGGCCTCTAGTTGTAAATAATCCTGCAATAAACATAGGGATATATACAATGAGTGGCCATCCTATATAAGGAAAGAGTAATATGCAAATTAACCATCACTCCACTATGCCCACAAGCCAATCAAGAGCGAGTATGCAAATTAACCCCAACTAAGCTGGTTGCAGCCATAAAATGAACAGGAGGGAGGCTTGGGTTTCCCCAGTGATGGAGGAAGCCAAGCTTTCCACACATCCTGGTGGGCTCAGGCCTCCACTCAAGGCCACAAAGTTTCAATTATAGAAGATAAATAAATCTCAACAAAAATGGCAGCAGCCATGGAGCTGGAGAGAGCAAGAGGCTAGGGTTGCTCCTGGCAATGGAAGAAGCCAAGCTTCTCAGCCCTAGTCTGTCTTGACCTCCACTTAAGGCCAAGAGTTTCAATTAAGGAAGATAAATAAATCCCAACAGAAATGGCTGCCACCATGGAGTGAGCAGGAGGTTTGGCTCCACTCCAGGCTACAAAGTTTCAATTATAGAAAGTAAATAAACCTCAGATACCAGGGCCTACACTTGGGTTGCCAGGGGGCATAGCCAGCCTGCAAACCACCACAGGCCCCTTGCCCAGGCTGCCCCATGCCCCAAGGGAACCCCCACCCTGATCTGGGACACCCTTCAGGGCAAATCAGCTGGCCCCCACCCATGCACCAGGTCTCTATCTTATCTAATAAAAGAGTAATATGCAGATTGACCATCACACAAGTTGGCTGCCCCCATGTGGTCAAAGATCCTGCCCCCATGTGCACACAAGATGGCCACCACAAGATGGCCAGCAGGGGAGAGCAGTTGGGGATGACCAGGCCTGCAGGAAAGGGCAGTTTCGGGGGGGGGGGGGACCCAGGCCTGCAAGGGAAAGCAGATGTGGGGAGATCAGACCTATAGGGGAGGGCAGTTAGGGGTGACCAAGCCTGCAGGAGAGGGCAGTTAGGGGCAAACAGACTGGCAGGGGAGCAGTTAGATATCAATCAGGCTGGCAGGGGAATGGTTAGGGGGTGATCAGGCTGGCAGGCAGAAGCAGTTAGGGGCAATTAGGAAGGCAGGCAGGTGAGTAGTTGGGAGCCAACAGTCCTGGATTGTGAGAGGGATGTCCGACTGCTTGTTTAGATCTGGTGGAATCAGGCTTAAACAGGCAGTCAGATATCCCTCTAGGGGTCCCAGATTGAAGAGGGTGAATTTCATGCACTGGACCTCTAGTATTATTATGATCTCTGAAAGCATAATAATCTGGCCACTCAGTATATATATTAGAGGCCCAGTGCATGAATTTGTGCATGGGTGGTGTCCAACCAGCCTGGCCAGGGGGAGGGAACATGGATGGTTGGTCAGCCTGCCTGCTGGTTGAACTCCTAGTCAAGGGGACAATTTGCATATTAGCCTTTTATTATATAGGATATACAATGAGTGGCTAGATTATTATGCATTCAGGGATCATAATAATCTGGCCACTCAGTGTATGTCTGTTCAAATTTAAATTTTGGTAGTACCTCTGTTCATGAGAGAGATTAGCCGAAAACTTTATTATTTTTTGTAATGTTTTTATCTTGTTTTAGAATCAGTATAATGCTAGCTTTATAAAATGATCTTGAGAGCTTTCTTGTCTCTTGAATTTTTAAAAATAGTTTGAGAAGAGTAGGTATTAATTTTTTGACATTTTTTCTAAAATTCACCTGTGAGGCTATCTGGTCCAAGACTTTTTAATGAGTGTCTTTATTTTGTTAAAATCTTTCAGATTTTTCTGTTTCTTCTTGACTCAGTCTTGGAAGATTGTTTATTTCTAGGAATTTATCTATTTCTTCTAAAGTGTCCAGTTTATTGGCGTATAGTATTTTTACAATCCTTTGCAGTTCTAAGGTGTCAGTTATCACTTTTCCTCTTTCATGTTTAATAATATTTACTTGAGTCCTCTCTCTTTCCTTTTTTCTTGATGACAGCATTACCTGGTAAGAGCTACAAAACCATCTGAAGTTGGCAGCTCCCAGTACTAGTCCTAGAGGCATGTGGGAAAAACTATGCTGCTAACTAAGGCCAGATGCCACTGGAACCAGACCTGAGATCACTTGGCAGAAGGGCACCCCAAGAACCATTATCGCCTGCCAGCTTCTCACAAGGCTCAGCCTCCAAATAAACCCTGGGCAGTAGGCACGTTGGGTGAGGAGTAGTCTCAGGAAGTTACCAGAATAAGGCAAGTGCTATTCACCAGGGCAATGCAAATTCAGATTTGGCTTTGTGTGTGTGTGTGTGTGTGTGTGTGTGTGTGTGTGTGTGTAGGGGGGATGTGCTCAATATAGGAAAGATGATGCTCACCTAGCCACCGTGTGGGAAGAGGGCTCCATCAGGTATAATGGGGTTGTTCCTCCAGGCCTCACCTTGAAGCCACACAACTCAGCTTCTCCCTTGAGCTACTGTCCCTATGCTGTTCTTCTTCCTCCAGCACTCCATAAGCTACTGTCCCTATGCTGGAGGCCAGGGTGAGCACTTGCACGTCAGTGAGTAGTGTGCAGATCTTTTTTAAAAAATATATTTTATTGATTTTTTACAGAGAGGAAGGGAGAGAGATAGAAAGTCAGAAACATTGATGAGAGAGAGACATCGATCAGCCGCCTCTTGCACGCCCCAAGTGGAGATGTGCCCACAAGCAAGGTACATGCCCCCGACTGGAATAGAACCTGGGACCTTTCAGTCCGCAAGCCAATGCTCTGTCCACTGAGCCAAACCAGTCTCGGCAGTGTGCAGGTCTTTTAAGATGACATCTGATTTCCAGCAGCCTTCCATCTCACTCTGACCTGTGGAATCCCTGCTGATTTTCACAACCAGATATTGTAAGAAGTCCTCTTCCTGGCACTGGTGCTTCATACTGAGAAACCCAAAGTTGGCCTGGGATCCCTTGCTTCTCAGGGGTCCCTCTGCAGTTGAAATATTTCTCCTGACTCTCAACTGCTGCAGGTGGGTGCAGGGCCAGCCCATTTCATATCTCTGCCCCTCCTACCAGTCTCCACATGGCTTCTTCTGTATATCCTTACTTGTAGGACTTCTGTCCAACTATTCTTCAGATGGCACTCCGGTTTGATTATTACCTAGTTTAGTTGTAATTTTGATGTTGTCATGGGAGCAGGCAAGTACAGTGTTTTCCTGCTTTGCCATCATGACTAGAACTGCTACATAAGAATGATATTCTGTTTTATGAGAATAATAATCAGGAGAATGACAGATAACCCAGATGTCATTTAAGAGTAGCTGATATAAGACAATTCTTGCCTAATTTCATGTATCAAGGCAATGAAAACTCAGTACTCAAATCCATTGTATATAATATAGCTTGGGCTAAAATTAATGCAAATTATATGCATGAGTAAGAACTGTAAGGGATGTTCAATTCTATATAGAAAATAATACATTCTGAAAGTTGGGGAAAGGGAATTAGCAACATTTAAGCATTTGCTATATGGCCCATATCTTGCCTTTATTAAGTCTAATTAAATGTGGAAGAAATCTCACTTTATGGATTAACCACTCAAAACAGGAAAATTAAGTAACATACTCAAGATTACACAGCTGATTAACTAGCAGAGTTAAACTAGAAACCATGTTTCTCTGACTACCAAAGCTAATGTTCTACCCACTACACAATTATTTTCTTAAATTTGTATAAAACTTTGAGTCTTCAAGCAAAATTTGGTAAACACTTGCTGTGATCATTGCCACTTTCAACTTTCCTGCCATTACCTTAAGATGTTCCCAATTAGATACACTCTCCAGTGAATGTTCACTCAGTGCCTGCCACCAAACTTGTACAAAGTACTACTAAATATACAAAATTTAAAAGGAAATCATCCAAATAGATACATATACAAGATGGTAAGGACATCAATGCATTAGAAACTCAGAGGACCACCAGTGAACTGGCTGTGATTAACAGGGATTATTTGAGTAAGTACTGCA
Organism: Lasiurus cinereus; assembly: GCA_011751065.1. NCBI lineage: Eukaryota > Metazoa > Chordata > Mammalia > Chiroptera > Vespertilionidae > Lasiurus > Lasiurus cinereus. The sequence continues at coordinate 39,491,589 of JAAGEH010000307.1, forward strand.
GAGAAGCAATTTCGGGCAAATATGTGGGTGGCAATGCAAATGATTTTATGAATTAAGAATATCCAAAATTAACTACAGTAAATCACTGAGCAAGAAAGTCACTTCCTTATCAATGTTCTTTCACTCAAACTGTCTCCATTTGTTGCTGAGTGATTAACTCCAATACTCTCTAATACCTACTACTAGCTTTCCATTTTAATAAAGGAAACAGAGGTGTCAGGCTAATTGCTTTCAACAAGTCAGAGTATCTAATGATAATTTTGAACCTGAATATTTATTTTCATGATTTTCTCCTATTACACTAGTTTTCTATTTATTGTAAAAATGTAAAATTCCCTTTAAAATCAATTTACTTATGTTTTATAGTGACACTTTTTACCTATCCTATTGGTATAAACTCAGAAATCTAACAAAACCAAGTACTGAGGTGGGTGTGGATCCATAAGATACGTGTATATGATTGATGGCAAAATAAATTGTCATGACTCATTTGGAAAGGAGTTTGGCACTGTTTCCTTTGTTGAACATTTTCCTGCCCTAATGAACCACCATTCCATCCATATGTCCATGTCGAAAATACATTTTTTTATTTTAACAGCAAAAGATTTGCATAGCAGCCCTCTCAACAATGGCGAAATCATGCAAAACTTAAATGGGGACTTGGAGTGGGGTCTCAGAGAATTAAATTGTCCCCTACAGGAGACTGAACAAGGTAGAAGCTTTGGAGTCTAGAATAAACCTGTGTTGAGAGAGAGCCCAAACT
>JAAGEH010000307.1:39494488-39584353 GCA_011751065.1 Lasiurus cinereus
AAGAAAGAAAGAAAGAAAGAAAGAAAGAAAGAAAGAAAGAAAAGGTACGTGTTATAAAGGATTGAACTTTCATGCAAAAAAATCACCATATCAGGTTCTCTATGCCAATGAGGCAGCTACTGTCTAAGGTCAATAGCTGACCTCATCATCTTAAGCTAGAGGATCTGGGAGATGGTTTTCCAGAAGTAACTAAGGATGAAAAAGAAGAAAAAGAACCATATCAATTTCCCTCTAACAAAAATATTTATTCTACATTAAAGTTTTAAAATTATGTTTTAATTTTTTTGTTGACATTGTTATAGATGTACCCCTCTCCCTTCTTTAAACCACAGTGAGATATCACCTCACACCTGTCAGAATAGCTACAATCGAGAGATCAACAAACAGCAAGTGCTGTGGAGGATGTGGAGAAAAGGGAACCCTAATGCACTCCTGGAAAACACTATGGAGTTTCCTCACAAATTTTAAAACTGGCCCCAGCAGGTTTGGCTCAGTGGATAGAGCATTGGCCTGCGGACTGAAAGGTCCCAGGTTTGATTCTAGTCAAGGGCACATGCCAGGGTTGCGGGTTCAATCCCCAGGGTGGGACGTGCAGGAGGCACCTGATCAATGATTCCCTCTCATCATTGATGTTGCCCTCTCTCCTTCTCTTCCTTCCTCTCTGAAATCAATAAAAATATATTTAAAAACATTTTTTAATGGAACTGCCTTTTGACCCAATGATTCTATTTCTGAGAATATTGGTCTCATCAACCTTTTCTTTGATGCCTACTTTTTCTGCTTTGATCCTGGTCTCAAGACTTCAAATGATTACATTATATGGCCAAGCTGTCCTCTGTTGGACTTTGAGCGAGTCACTTGTCTTGGTCTTCCAGACATAGGGCCTTGTCTCTGAATTCCAGCAGTGGCTGAGGCAGGTAACCCATGCAAGTCCTTCCCAGGCAATGTCTGTTTCCTAATTGAGGAGAAGATTCCACTATTTCTTTTCCTCACGCTCTGTGCGCATGTTAAAATCTTGACCTCAAACTTGCCATCTGCCATTTCTGAAACTATGCTTAAGACAATGTGTGTTTGGACGTTATTCCTGACTCAGGGGCCTGTACTTAGAGTCAGCCTCTCCAGGCACATGGTTTCTACACCTTTATTGGATTGAAAGGTCAAAAGTTCAGCAGCTCCTGGCTGCCTTTTACCTTCCTGCCTAAACCATGGCATCTCACTGGATTCATAAGGTCTAATATCTGAGTTACAGATGTCACAGAACCAGAAGCACTAGTTTTGCAACTATATATCTTGAATAAGCCAGTGTCTTCAGTGAATACCTTGTTTTATGCTTTATTATGTATCATACATAGCAAATTGTGTGGCACCTAGTACGTGGTGCATAAACATTTGTTGAAGGAAAGAGAGATGGGGAGGAGAAAGGGAGGAAATGTTGTGCTCCCTTTTTTCTGGGTTATTGTGGGAGTAATTGAGTGATTATATGCAAAGTATTTTCAGTTTTTTGAAAATTCACTGCTTCCATCTCAAGTTGTTTTATTGTTACCATCAATAGAATAATCAGCTGTGTCCATAGAACTCTAATGCAGTTTTGTGATGTCATGCTTCTTCTCTAGACTAGTGCGCTTTACCTATTAAGAGATTTATAAACTTAAAAGAAAAAGAAAATTCAGTAAATCCAACAAGAAGACAGCCCAGCACAGATGGGAAAATAATCACTTGGGAGTGAAAAGAGACAGGTGTTCCTGTGACACGCTAACCCACTGAGGTCACTGGAGCAGTGCGCCAGGCTAGCGCAGGGAGATTCCAAAAGCCATCTTGCTTGTTCATCATCCCAGAAGCCCTGGGGTGAGAAATACAAGTGCATTGCCTTTGCACAGAGACTGGGAGTGGGGTGGGGACCATCCATGGTCTGGGGTCTCCTGGCAGCCGTAGGATTGGCTTCTAGGGCTTTCTTGGGAGGAGGGGGATAATAGCAAGGCCTTCCCTTGGACTGACCTCAGGAGCCCTATTACCCACAGTCATTTCTCTACACGTCAGAAAGGAGTTGGGGGCATCCAAAGAGAATTGAGCTAGTCAGAGGGTATTTGTTTCACATAGGTTTCTGAGTTTTGTGGTTCTTCTTTTGATAAATTATGTTGGTATTTCCTTAAATGGCTAATTTCTCCCCTCTTTTCAAGTGAATAATTTCTTACATTCTCAGAACAAAATTGAGAGTTCCCTTTTACCATTTTTCTGCCCTAATTTAACCTGGGGGTGCAAGGTTGGTACAATATTCACAAATTAATAATTGTGATATGTCACACAAAAAATGAAACATAAAAAATCACATGGATCATATACATAGATGCAGAAAAAGCATTTGATAGAAAACCAGCACTCATCTGTCACAAAAACTTTCAGCAAATGGAGACTAAAGGGATTATACTTCAACATAATAAAGACCACATATGACAAACCTTCAGCCAACATCATACTCAATGGGCAAAAACTAAAAACATTTCCCTTATGATCAGGAATAAGACACAGATGTCCACTTTCACTGTTCTTACTCAACACAGTACTGGAAGTCCTAGCCTCAGTGATGAAACAAGAAAATATTAAAGGCATTCAAATTAGAATGGAAGAAGTAAAAATGTCATTATTTGCAGATGACATAATATTGTACATAGAAAACTCTAAAGACTCCACACACACACACACACACACACACAAATGAGTAGTTATAATAAATGAATTCTCCAAAGTAGCAGGATACAGATATACTGTATATGTAAAAATACCTCATTGTTAAAAAGGCAAGCAGAACATAAAGATGGTGGACCAACCTCCTATGAAGCTAGTATGAAGATAATGGAAACACACACAAACATGTAAAATAAGACATTAAAAACATAAAATGAAAGGGCGAAGTAAAAATATAGGGCATTTAGAACTGAAGCAAAAGGCAGAAAAGGCTGGTTGTCAATCAAGGCTGGCCAAGACAATTGGGTTCCTCCTACTGTTGGCTGGAGACAAACCAAATACTATGTCACTTAGAAGAGACTGGCTCAGAGTCCTCTCCAGCTGCTTCCGGGGGTGTTCTCTCCCTCTTTTCCTTACTCCCTTAGACCCGACACCAGTGCTCACCCAGATCCCAAAGCCATCATGAATGTTGGTTTTACTGGCAGTTTGCATTGGATTATGTCAAATAAAGGAGTCAATGTTAAGACCAAACTGAAAGGATATTCTAGTATTGCTAGAAGTGCTTGAGCTTTTAAGGACATTTCCTCTGGAAAAGAAACAATTTAGGAGAAATAACATAGCTGTTTAGATATATCTTAAGAACCACCAGAAGGAGGTGGGATTAGGCTTATTTAGCGTAGCTAATTGTTATTAGTGAAGCAACAGTATTATTAGTGTAGGTCCAGCATGCAGAATTTTGTTAGGCTTGATTTACAACCATCTGTTTTGTCCTCTTAGTGAAAAGAGTGGCCAAATCATAATAATATGCCAAGGTAAGGAATCACTTTGTCAAGATAATTCCTTTTGCCCTTTTATATGTTTATTTTGCCATCTGTAAAAATAATACATTTTTATAATTTAATCATTGCAATCATTAACTAAAACTTAGTTTTTTTCTCTATATTTATAATTTTAAAGCTCACTGCAATATTAATTATTATTTGATTGCACTCAGATTCTACAGAATTTGCCATAAAAATATGACTTACAATTCTAAAGGAAAATGAGTAATACTTGAGAAATTCCATGTTAATACAGTTTTAGAATACTGTGTTCAAGTAGATAAAGACCGCATGCCCACAAATATCCCCACCTTTATATTCACATTTTGAGACTTTTATTTTCTTTGATTTGCCATATCAGGATCTCTCTTTCTGGATTAATACATACATGGAAACAATCAATAGTTTCTACTTTTTTTCAATAACTGTTGAAATGTTTTCTGATTAAATATTAAGTTTGAGAGGGATTTATACTATGCAAAAAAAATGCGATGAGTTATGAATCTGCCTTTCTTAAATACATTCTTTTTTTAATATATTTTATTGATTTTTTATAGAGAGGAAGGGAGAAGGATAGAGAGTTAGAAACATCGATGGAGAGAGAACCATCAATCAGCTACCTCCTGCACACCCCCTACTGGGGATGTGCCCGCAACCAAGGTGTGTGCCCTTGACCAGAATCGGATCTAGGACCTTTCAGTCCATAGGCTGACACTCTACCCACTGAGCCAAACCGGTTTCAGCTTCTTAAATGCATTCTTAATTTAAATTTCCAGGTGCCAACGACCAATAGGTGAGAAACCCTACAATGATGCCCAGATGGTCACACCACTATGAGCTCTTTGTTTCTCTAGGGGTTGGTTTGAAAAATGGGTAGACTTTTAGCTGGTTGCGAACATTTGCACACAATAGGAGAGAGAGAATTTCAAAAACTTCCTATTCTTCTTCTTGATTGTGGACCTCTGCCAAAGTTCAGGTATACATATTCTAGTTACTTCTAGGAAAGCCACCTTCCCTGCAACAGAGGAACAAATCATCCCAACATTTAGAGCAGCAGATGGATTTCAGGAAAAATATAAATCATCTACCTGCTGTTGCTGGGGGCTAATTCCAGCAAGGTCATAAATGCAAGAAGATCATCAAAAGGTTGGTGAACCCTGAGGCTTCAGCGGGGCTGAATCATATTGCCTGCTGCTGGAATAGCCGAAAGCATTTCCCCAAACCTGAAGATACATATGATTGCCTGCTGCCAGGCAGCTGAAGACAGTTCCCCCAACCTAACAATTCTGTTCAGCAAAACCTTACCTTTAATATGTATATCTGCTTTGCTATAGGGCAAAATGTGGGAATAAAGAGCCCTGGGTGCAGAGATTCAGAGAACTTGATTACTGAAACCAGGTCTCTTCTGTCTCCCCAAAATGCCTTCCAAATTTATATTTCATGTCTAGTCTCTATTAATTTACTCGCAGCCCTTCTCCAGATTCCTGAACCTTTCTAGATGCTGAGAAACACCCCGGCATGCTGTAGCAAGAAGCTGACATAATGTTGGACATATTAGAAGATGGCTCAGGGTGCTGACTTCCTTGCGGTTGTCAGCATGCAGCTTTCTCAGGCTCCTCTGCTTTCTGGGTCGATAGCACAGCAGGCAATAGAGCTTTACTGTCTGTTTCTTGGGGACTGCAGGGATCTGTCTCTACCCCAACACAAGATCTGGCCTCACTTTTTGGGTAGCCACAAAGTTTAATCCACCTTCTCCCTGTAGCAGAAACTTGTGAATGTTTGTTGAAATAAATTTAAATTCAAGGTAATAGATGAAGATGGTCAATCTGCATATTACTCTCTTATTAGATAGGATAGAGGCCTGGTGCACGGGGGTAGGGGTGGGGGTGGGGGGGGGAGGCAGTTGGTTTACCCTGAAGGGTGCTCTGGATCAGTGTTCCCTTGGGATGTGGTGTGGCCTGAGCGAGGGGTCTGTAGTAGTTTGCAGTGACCCAAGCGAAAGCCCTGGTATCTGGGATTTATTTATCTTCTACAATTGAAACTTTGTAGCCTGGAGAAGAGCCAAGCCTTCTGCTCCCACAGCCATTGAAACTTTGTTGCCTTAAGCAGAGGCCTGGGCCAGCCAGGGTTTACGGAAAGCTTGGCTTTCTCCATCACCAGGGGCAACCCAAGCCTCCCTCCTGCCTTCTCTGTGGCTGTAGCCATCTTGATTGGGTTAATTTGCACACTCACTCTGATTGGCTGGTGGGTGTGCTTGGTGGGCATGGCTTCTGGGTGCATTTTGCATATTAGTCTTAGACAGGATATATATATGTATATATAATATATACATATACATATATATATAATATATACATAATATATATAATATATATAATATACATATAATATATATGTAAACATACATATATATTATACATATTATATATAATATATATTATGTACTACAAACACCTGCGTACTCAGTATGCAGTTAGAAAAATAAAAATATTGAAAATTTGTTGAAACTACCTGTATCCCTCTCTGGTCTCTAAGTTCATTCTGCTTCACCCACACACAGGAGAGCATTATCTGTGTCTTGGTGTTCCACGTATGCCAACATATTATTCCAAGTGTTATTTTATGTTTGTGCATTTGTGTAAAATATTATGTAGAGTTCGATGAAAATTTTCTTTTAAGTCAAAGTCAATTTCTGTTTGTTACTCATCAATTTGCAGGATAATAATCTCTGCTACCAAAATAGGAATTATGGAAATAGTGATTTAATTTGGAGGCAAGGAAACAAAACACACATACACACACACACACACACATACACACATATTTCCTACCAGCAACAATTCAAAACACTTCTTTCTTGGGCTTCATTATCTTTCCTGTGCCTCGTGCAATTGCCTGGCATGCAATGGGTCCTCAATGAATGTCTCCCAGATGAACAGCTGTGATTTGCCAATGCTGCTCTTCCCCTCTTCTGGTGTACTTTGGGTCCTGAAATCAGTCCTTAATTTCAGCACGTTAATAGCAGGAGCAATTTCAGTTGAGGAAATCTGTAATGCATTTTGTGGGTGTAATCAGAGAAACAATGCAACTATTAGAATTCTTTAAACTTTAGTAAAATACACTCAGGCAGGGCTTTACTCCATTACCTTTAACTATTGGCAAGAGGCTAAATTATTGTTTAAATGATTCGATTTCCTTGAAATACAAGGTCAACTAAATTATTCATACTCATAAAGAAGTCTAGATCAAAATGTATGAATTAAACCCCATTTTCACAGTTTTTTCCCTCCAGACCCCATCCAGAAGCTCAGAGACATCAATGACTGATGATGTTTATGACAAGCTCTAATCTTGGCATAATGGGGCCCTTCCGTTTGAAGGCCCTTTCATTCGCCATATAACAGCTCTGTTGTCAGCAGCATTCAATGACATCACAGTCATAAAACTCAGCCACAGCAAGAAGACTGTCTTGGTGTGGAAGTGGGAATTCCGCTGCATACAGCACCGTGTCATCCTGTGTTCTTTGTTCCAGATCAGTGCTCACTCTGGGCTGGCTCTACCTAGTATGGGCTCTGACTAATGTACAGGCTGCTCACTTTTCATTGCTGCTTCCAGCCGAGAAACACGATTTCGCTCTGACATTTTGTTTCTAGCATTTTCTTGTACTCTGGCCTTTAGGATCAGTAACTCAGGTGGCCACCTCCATGAGGTCCTTGGATGATTGTTTTAGAAAAGGGAACATGAAATTTCACCATCAGAAAAGTGTCTCCATATATGAAAGGCATTTCTAGCTTCATTAGCCTCTTCCTACAATCTGAATACTCCTTAATTAGTAGCTGACTGAATCACCTCACCACAGGACCTTGGGCGAGGTTACTGGCTTGATCTCCAAAAGGGGGCATGCAGCAGGCAGCCAATCAATGATTCTCTCTCATCATTGATGTTTCTCTCCCCTTTCCTCTCCCTTCCTCTCTGAAATAAATAAAAATATATTTAATAAATAAATAAATAAATAAATAAATAAATAAATAAATAAATAAAATACCACTCTTCCTAGGTAGAAGTAGGCATGAAAATGAATGGCTTTAGGAGGAGGTAAAAATATGAAGTCACATCCTCAGAAAGCAGTGGCCCTTCTTACCAAATATTATAAGAGAAGAAGTTGCCCTAGCCCAGTGAGGCTCAGTTGGTTGGGTGTAGTGCTGGGCACCAAGAGGTTGCTGGTTCAATTCCTGTTCAAGGCACATGCCCAGATTGCAGTCTTCATCCCTGGTAGGGGGCATGCAGGAGGCATCCAATTGATGGGTCACTATCATGTCAATGTTTCTCTCTCTTTCTTCCCCTTATCTCTCTCTCTCTTTAAAAAAGTCAATAAAGCCTATCCTCAGGTGATGTTTCAAAAAGAAAAAACATTTTTTAAAGACTCCTTGTTACCTCCAAACTAATCTTCCAAATGTGCAATGTACATGCAAGGCTTTTGTTACAAACTTACCTTTCCAGGCTCATGTCCCACCACACCTGCCCACAAACCCAGCCCTCCCAACACAGTAAGCAACTCACTGTGAGCTTATGAGAACCTGCAGAAAATCTAGTTCATCTGAATTGTGCTCTGCATTCCCCACCGCTCATGGCCTTGACACACACATCTGGAACTTTATTTGTGCTATTTTTCCTCTTAGGATGCCCATATTCTTTTGACTCATTAATTTAATAAACCTCTACTGTGGCTAAATTTTCTTTTCTTTTCATTTTTAATTTTTTTATTAATGTATTACATGTAAGCATATCTTCCCATTGCCCACCCTTCCCCCTCCCAGGCATATCCTAAGTCCCCAGTGTCTTGTGTCCACTGGTTGTGCTTATATGCATGCATACAAGTCCTTCAGTTGATCTCTTATCTACCCTACCTTTCCCTAACCTTCCCACTGTAGTTTGACAGTCTGTTTGATGCTTTACTGCCTCCATATCTATTTTTTGTTCATCAGTTTATAATGTTCTTTATTATCCATAAATGAGTGAGATCATAAGGTGTTTTTCTTTCATTGACTGGCTTATTTAACTTACCATAATGCTCTCCAGTTCCATCCAGGTTGCTGCAAATGGTAAGAATTCCTTCTTTTTGATGGCAGCATAGTATTCCATTGTGTAGATGTACCATAGTTTTCTGATCCACTCATCTGCTGACAGGCACCTAGGTTGTTTCCAAATTGTAGCTATTATAAATTGTGCTGCTATGAACATAGGGGAGCATAAGCCCTTTCTGATTGATGTTTCTAATTTCTTAGGATATATTCCTAAGAGTGGGGTTGCTGGGTCAAATGGGAGTTCCATTTTTAGTTTTTTGAGGAAACTCCATACTGTTCTCTACAGTGGCTGCACCAGTCTGCATTCCCACCAGCAGTGTACAAGGGTTCCTTTTCCTCTGCATCCTGGCCAACACTTGTCGTTTGTTGGTTTGTTGATGATTGCCATTCTGACAGGTGTGAGATGGTACCTCATTGTCATTTTGATTTGCATCTCTCTGATAATTAGTGATTTTGAGCATGTTGTCATGTGTCTCTTGGCCTTCCTTCTGTCGTTTTTCGAAAAGGATTTAGGCCAGTTGCCCATTTTTTTATTGGATCATTTATCTTCCTTTTATTAAGTTGTATAAGTTGGCTGTAGATTTTGGAGATTAAACCTTTATCAGTGATAATATTGGCAAATATGTTCTCCCATATAGTGGGCTTTCTTGTTGTTTTGTTGATGGTTTCTTTTGCTGTGCAAAGCCTTTTATTTTGATTTAGTCCCATTTGCTTATTTTCTCTTTAGCTTTCAATGCCTTTGGAGCAGTATCAGTGAAGAAGTTCTTTCGGCATATGTCTGAGATTGTGCTGCCTGTGGATTCCTCTAGTATTTTTATAGTTTTTCTTCTTATGTTTAAATCCTGTATCCATTTGGATTTTATTTTTGTGTATGGTGTAAGTTGGTGGTCTAGTTTCATTTTTTTGCATGTATCTATCCAATTTTCCCAACACCATTTATTAAAGAGACTGTCTTGACTCCATTGCATGTTCAAATATTAATTGAGCATAGTGCTTTGGGTCAATATCTGTATTCTCTATTCTATTCCATTGGTCTATGTGTCTGTTCTTGTGTCTGTACCAGGCTGTTTTGAGAACAGTTGCTTTGTAATATAGTTTGAAATCTGGTATTGAGATCCCACCTACTTTATTCTTCTTTCTCAGGATTGCTGTGGCTATTTGGGGTCTTTTTTGTTCCAGATGAATCTTTGGAGAGTTCTTTCTAGGTCTGTGAAATATGTCATTGGTATTTTAATGGGTAGTACATTGAATCTATAGATTGCTTTGGGTAGTATGAACATTTTAATGATGTTGATTCTCCCATTCCATGAGCATGGTATGCTCTTCCATCTGTGTACATCTTCCTCTATCTCTTTTTTCAGTGTCCTATAGTTTTCTGCATATAGATCTTTTACCTCCTTAGTTAAGTTTATTCCTATGTATCTTAATTTTTTTGGTGCGATGGTAAATGGGATTGCTTTTTTAATCTTTCTTTAATTTCACTATTAGTATATAGAAATGCCATAGATTTCTTGGCATTAATTTTGTATCCTGCTACATTTCCGAATTCATTTATTAAGTCTATTAGTTTTTGGATGGAGTCTTTAGGGTTTTTTATGTACAGTATCATGTCATCTGTAAATAAAGACAGCTTTACTTCTTTTTTTCTAATTTGAATGCCTTTTATTTCTTCTTCTTTTCTAATTGCAATGGCTAATACTTCCAGTACTATGTCAAACAGGAGTGGTGAGAGTGGGCTTTCCTGTCGTCTACCTGTTCTTAGGGGAAATGGTTTTAGTTTATGTCCATTGAGTACGATGTAAGCTGTGGGTTTATCATATATGGCTCTTAGGATGTTGAGGTATGATCCTTCTATTCCCTACTGTGGCTAAATTTTCTTTGATTTCTGGAGGTTATCAGATATCTACCTATAAAAAAAGAAACTTTGTGGTATTTTAAAACCACTTCCTCCAGAAAGTCTATCTTAGAAACCGTTGAGTCTAACCTTTCCTTAAGAGAAGGAAACAAAGTAAATTTACTTTTTGTAAAAGTTGAGGGCAGTCCTGTAAGTTTTGGTTAATTGAAAATGGACCACTTCCCCAAGGTAAGGTGACTGCTTCACCATAACACACCCAAGCTTTGGCTGAAACCATAAGCAATCCAACATCTCCTTTCTTCAGATAGTGTGTCAAGATAGTTAAAAAAAAAAAAAGAGAGGGAGAGAGAGAAAGAGAGAGAGTAACTTTATGACTTGGTCAGATGTGAAATTTGCATTGATTTTTATAAATGGCCTTAATTTAAGGCATTAGTACAGAGTGATGAAGGCACAGATTTTTTATTCAGATGTGGGTTCAAATCTCAGATTTCTGATTACTACCTGAGGTATCTTAGGCAATTTGCTTAACCCACTTTACTTCCACTTCCCCATCTGAGAAATGAGAATAATTGTAGTATTTATCATGCAGCCTTGTCAGATATTTGAAAATTACTAATATATATAAGACAATTATAAAACTTGCTGGTCAAATATTGAACACTCAGTAAGTATTTCTTTTTTTGTTGATTTTTATAACACATTTATTGAGATATAACTTCATACTCACATACAGTACAGTCCACCTATTTTAAGTGTGTAAGTTAATGGGTTTTGGTATAATTATGCAAGCATTACAATAAATATTTCTAATCCTATCTAATAAAAGAGTAATATGCAAATTGACCATACTTCTGCTATACCTACAAGCCACACCCACCAGCCAATCAGGAGCAAATATGCAAATTAACCTAACCAAGATGGCTACTGCCACAGAGAGAGCAGGAGGGAGGCTTGGGTTGCCCTGGCAATGGAGGAAGCCAAGCTTTCCACACACCCTGGCAGGCCCAGGTCTCCACTTAAGGCTACAAAGTTTCAATTATAGAAGATAAATAAATCCCAGATATCAGGGTCTCTGCTTAGGTTGCCAGGGGGTGTGGCTAGCCTTCAAATCACCACAGACCCCTCACCCAGGCTGCCCCATGCCCCAAGGGAACCCCCACCCTGATCTGAGACACCCTTCAGGGCAAACCAGCTGGCCCCTACCCGTACATCAGGCCTCTATCCTATCTAATAAAAGAGTAATATGCAGATTGACCATCACTCCAACACATGAGATGACTGCTCCCATGTGGATGCAGTCACACAAGATGGCCAGCAGGGAAGGGCAGTTGGGAGGAACCAGGCCTGCAAGGGAGGGTAGTTGGGGGTGATCAAGCCTGCAGGAGAGGGCAGTTAGGGTTGACCAGGCCAGCAGAGGAGAGAAGTTGGGGTGACTGGACTTGCAGGGAAGGGCAGTTGTGGGGGGCCTGGGCCTGCAGGGGAGGACAGTTAGGGGTGACCAAGCCTGCAGGGGAGGGCAGTTAGGGGCAAACAGTTCTGGCAGTGGAGCAGTTAGGCATCAATCAGGCTGGCAGGGGAGTGGTTAGGGGTGATCAGGTTGGCAGGCAGAATCAGTTAGGGGCAATCAGGAAGGCAGGCAGGCGAGCAGTTGGGAGCCAGCAGTCCTGGATTGTGAGAGGGATGTCCAACTGCCCACTTAGGCCTGATCCCACTGTGGGGTCCCAAATTGGAGAAGGTGCAGACTGGGCTAAAGGACATGCCCCCATGTATGAGTTTTGTGCACTGGGCCTCTGGTAGTAATAATAATAACCTTGTGAAAAAGCTGGTGGCCAATGGCTGGTCTGAATTTAAGTAGAAAGAAGGGAACAAAAAGATGCAAGAAATAATAAAATAGGTCAGAGAAGAGAAAAAAAAATTATCAAAATTGAGAGGTGTGCCTCTGTTTTATGTAGAATACCAGTTAATTAGAAAGGAAGCCACCATTGAGATCCTGAATTACCCAAATTAGTAATTGGTGCTGACTCAAATTCTTCCCCAGCTTTCCCCTTCAACCTGAACTGAGTAGACCCAGAATTAAAAGCAGCAAAATAGAAAAGTTATTTGTCTTTAACGGTGGGGAAATATGAACCTTTCAGAACTACGGCTCCCAAAAGTGACAGGAACATACAGCTCTGGGCAAAATAGTTGATGACCAAATGGGTCCCCATTGCTCCAAATAAGGGAAGGGTCTTTTTACTTCATTTCCTGGTGTTTTCCTTCTGCTTACTCCCTTTTACAATGATCATTTTTCTTCTTGTTTCTGTTTTTTCCATTAAGCCTTCTTCTCTTGTCCTTGAGAAATAAAATAGCACTATTTCAATAGACACCGTTCATGGCTTCTAATATTCTTCTACTCACCCTGTACGCGTTTTCAAAGACTTGGAATCTGAGATTATAGAGGGAAAACTCAGAAGAAAGGGAACGTTTTTGTTTATTATGAAGTAAACATTTGACGGTCGAGTGTAAAGTCCATCTTAAGCACATTGCTCTGATGAAGAACCAAGTTAACCCACTCTTTTCATCAGGCATTCAGACCAGCTGTGATTCCAGAAGCTGAGGATTCTCTGGGGACTTCATGTTGGCCAGCGCTAGTCCCCGGGCTTAAACATGAGGCAATGTCTCCCTCCCTTGATGTTATTTTTCAGTGTCTCCTCTTCCCCTTTTTCCCTCACTGAGATCAGGTTTGAAGATGCCCAGCTGCATTTGGAATGGCTGTGAGGGCTTTTCTCTCATTTGCTCCTCTCATCCAGAGCTCATCACTTCTCGCTAAAATGATTGTTATAAACACGTGTCCTTTATGATCAGTCTTTTGCTCATGAGCAAAGAGAGTAAATAGTTCAACACCACCCCACAGAGACTTTTGTTTCTTGAGGAAAGTTATCTAACTCATTTCTCTTTTCCAGCAAGGGGGAGAATTAATAATCTGATTTGGGCAAGTTCAAAGACCTGTCATTGAGCGGTGGTTTTTAGCAGTAGGGCTAATGTGCAGTTTGTAAGCATACATGGGCATTGACTTTCTCTCTCAGACAAAAATCCTCATCCGGCTGGTGGGGCTCAGTGGTTTGAGCATCAATCTATGAACCAGGAGGCCAGTTAGATTCCCGGTCAAGGCACATACCCAGGTTTCGGGCTCCATCCCCAATGTGGGACATGCAGAAGGCAGCCAATCAATTATTCTCTCTCATCATGGATGTTTCTAGCTCTCTCTCATTCTCTCTTCTTCTCTGAAATCAATAAAAATATGTATATATATATATTTTTTTTTAAAAGCAAAAGGCTTTAATGCCGTTTCTCTGAAAGGCTGCCCCTGCTTCACCCAAAACAGGCCTAGGACCAGAGGCACAAATGGGTTCCACCCCGAGGCCACATCAGATTTCCACTTGGGGATACCGCAACTAAAATATGACAGGGATAGAAAGGAAGCATTCACAGACTTGACCTTCACAGGACTGGCCTGTTTATTGTACCTCGGGCCAGTGACTAAACATAATTATGAGATGGTATAACAGGCAGTATTCCATCAGAGAAACTGGAACCCCAATCAGCAAGGACATCATATAATTTGTCAGTTCAATCTAGACCCTCAATCTAAAACACTTTGAGAACAAAAAGAAACCTTGTTAATAATTACGTGAGGACAAAAGGTGCGCATGGGGCCATCCCAGGTAAATCAGGTGTCTGAGCACCCTAACTCTATAAATTTCAAGGAGGGAGGCCTTTCATACAGGGAACCAAGGCTGCACTTCAACCACAGAAGCTGGAGGAGCAAAAGTCAGGGACAGGGCTGCTGGGACTGGCCCAGAAGCTGTAGCAAATCTTAGTCATTGTTGGGCGACAGACCATCGATGGTCTCAGCTGCCAAAGTGGGTGGTTTTTGAAATCTTTTCTCTGCTCTGCAACTACCTGCGACTACTGCTTGTGTGCTCCAGAAGGAGAACTTCTCACTTGCCTTCCATATGTTATGTGAGAGACAGTAGCTGGCAGACTACGCCAGACCTTGCAAAAAAAAAAAACCTGTGGGAGAGCCTGGCATGGATGTTAGGCCAACATCAAATGAGTCAGCATTGATGCATAAATGCTAAATTGCTAAATGGATTTACATAAACAAGGGCAAAGCAGTCCATCTGGAAGGGCAGAGGAGGACACAGGAGGAGAGAGAACTTGGAGCTATTGCAGGCTAGCCCTGTGGTTCTGAGGAAGGAAAAATAAACGGGAAGAGGGAGAAGAGAGATTAATGCAGCTAACCCACTATAAAGCACTTGCAGAAGATAGAGGTGTGAAGAATTTTGGGGACCCTGTGCATGTGATGAGGTAATCTGATACTTTGTTGTGTCTTCTAGAAGTTTTAGCAAAGGCTTACATTATTTTTCAAGGGTGTTTGCATCTGTTTTTTTGTTTGTTTGTTTGTTTTAATGAGATGCAATGCTCACACCTTTTCCCGGGGCACATAGTTTCAAGGGAGTGACATATTGTTTAAGCTAGTTTTGTAGAATTATGTACTACAGTTTGTGGGCCAAATTCCCCACTGAGAAACCAAATTTCTCCTTGTCCCACTTTCTAGTCCTTTTCCTGCATGTGTGCTTTTCTCTCAGGGGCACAGAGATAGGAATCTTTTGTATGGGGCAGAATTGGAGTAATACTGGTATACACGCGTACGCCAAGCATGATCTTGAATTCTTCCAAGATAATTACTCCAATTGGGAAGAAGACCCCATAGGGAATTGAAAAAAAAAACATTTTGATAAACAAATGAAAAGCTAAAGAGTTTAGAAAGTTGCAGGAGAGAGAAAAGATAGTGATGTTTCGTCTTAGTGTTTAAACTATTGTCATTAACTCATTAATAATTAAATAATGTGTTTAATGTTTGTCTGACTTGTAAGGCTGGAATCTTTGTGAGCAATGACTGGCATATCTTTTCTTCACTTTTCCTGTTGCTGAGCATGTTGAGACTGGCATAACATGTGTTTTTTACAGTTATTTGTTAAACACAGTGGTTGATAAATGTGAACTTCCGAATAGTGGATAATCAACAGGTGAGTATCAGAGCAGTGAGAGGTGAACATCAATATTTGGCACTATTGGTAATGGTCTGTTGCTTAAGTTTGGTTGCTTATTCGGTTAATTAAATTGTTAAAAAATTAAAACCTTGTTACAATCAGGAAAGTTTTCAAATTCCTTACCACAACCTGCCGAGATTTATGTTGGTCTTTTTATTACCTCCCTGGTTTCCTTTGCTGCCACTTAACATTTATTTATCATTTTCCAAACACACTGGTCTTATTTTAGTTCCTCAGATGCTCCAAATATTTCCCCACCTTAGTGCTTTTCCTGATATTCCTTTTGCCCAGAAACCTTAGTGGTAAAGATGGAAGAATATGTGTCCTTGGCAAGTATGAAAAGGCCCCTCAAAACAAGGTCGAACTCAGGTAGTGAAGACACTGCCTCTCGGTGCTTAGCCATCGTGCTCCATTCAATTTAATGAGTTTGAGAGCCATGAGTCATGGGTGTTTGGACAAGTGCAAATTGGAGCCAAGTAGCAGGGGGAGACTCATGTCATGTTTCCTAGGAGATTCCTGCGAGCCTGCGAATAGCAGGGTTTCACAGAGAAAAGCAATCCTAATAGATGGAGTCCCTTACTTTGTCGCTTTGGATAATTGTGTGCTGCTTTTGCTAAAAAGCTCAGGATGCAAGCTGTGCTCCAAAGTCATGGGGATTGCCAACCTCCTGCCAATGAGCTGTGCTGCACAAAAGCCTTAGCCGTGGCTGGGGCCAGGACCTTTCTGAGGAAGCATTACAGTAATTGGGCTGGAAAAGTTAAAAATTAAAAAACAACTTTTTAATAACGTTACCTCTAAACATAGCTCACTATGTAACCCTGAACGGGTAAAAATGGGGAATTTATAAAATCAATTAAATATGTACTAAATGCCAACCCATTCTAAATATTTTACATATTATTTACTTAACACAAGAAAAATTTAAGGTAGATTTTGGCTGCATTTTTTTCGTGCAATGACTTAATCAGAGATGAAGTAACTTTTTTGAAATCAGAAAGCTGCAGCTGTAGAATTTGAATGCAAGTCTGCCTGGCTCCAAATCTGATGCTTTGTGCATTCTGTCAAGCAGCTTCCTATCATACTTCTAGGTCTTTGGTCTACTCATCCATAAAAAAGGGGGGAGGGAGAGGATTGATATCATCTGTCGCTCAGAATTTTAGTCCTAGCAAAGGCACTGCTAGTATCAAGTCTACATTCCTCAGCCTTTTCCATATGTTAATAAAGGCTCCTGAAAACACTCGCATTTTCTTGAGCTTGTATATTTGCTTTTAGATCTTTAGAAAATTGTTCCTCAAAGCAATATGAAAAATAATGATTTCTCCTAAAGCTGGAGTAAAATCCATCACATCTTGGTAGCTTCTCTTTAATTTATAAAGTCCCATTCTTGGTACAGACAGATGCCATACAGACAAATACTCATTGGAACAAGCAATAGAAGATGCAGAGGTCAGCTGCATTAGTTTTCCACTACTACCGCAAACTTAGAGGCTTAAAGCAACACACATTTATTACCTCACAGTCTCTGTGGGTCAGGATTTCAGACACACTTTAGCCGGATCTTTTGCTTAGGATCTCACAAGGCAACTATCAAGCATTCTCATCCAGAGGCCCTCCTGAGGAAGAACCAATAACAATCCAAACAAATGAATCATCAAGTGCATGCAAAATAAAAACAATTCGAGGTGCCAGAAAATCCTTCCATGCACCCATTCTTTAAAAGATGTACCTCGGGACTCCTAACCAGTTTAGTTCAGTAGATAGAGCGTCAGCATGAGGACTGAAGGGTCCTAGGTTCAATTCTAGTCAAGTGCACATCCCCAGTAGGAGGTGTGCAGGAGGCAGCTGATTGATGTTTTTCTCTCTCATCAATGTTTCTGACTCTCTATCCCTCTTCCTTCTTCTCTGTAAAAAAATCAATAAAATATATATATTTTTAAAAAATATGTACCTCAGGAGGAGAACAAAGGATCCAACCCAAGGGAGGAGAACGTGAAGTCCAGGAAACCACCAACTCAACACAAAAGTCAGGTTCCGGCGTAAGAGCTGTGCTGCAGACGGTGTGCAGGAACATAGCTGAAACTCTGCTCAAGCTCCCCAGAAGGACAACTGAATGCAGTGGAGACAGTTAGCCATAAACATCTAGCACTGGTACATACGGCGTTTCTAGTGCCAGAACCTTCCCTGGAAAAAGCGATACCAACTTTTCAGGACCAGATATTGTTTAAAAACCTTCAAAAAGTTAAGCTGGGAAATAAAACACAGAAATGTGGCTTTCTGTCTATAACCCGGGATCACTTGTCGATTCTAGTGAAAAGATCCAATACTGTTCTCAGTAGTTATGTGGTATTTGAATAAATTAACTGGCTTTATAACTTCTTTTAATTTTGGGAAATAAGCATATTTAATTTTTAAAGAGAAAGTAAAAGAGATGCTGCTTATAATTGATAGCAAAGAAATTGTTATATAAATATTAGTTCTGGAAGTAATGAACAGAGTTAAAGGGTCAGATTTAAGCAATTATATAGCTTTTTGGGTTGAAGAAGGAGGAGATATTGGGTAGTTTAACTTAATGCATACATTTTATGAGGAAATGAAGAGATATATATTCAGGTAATAATTAAAACCCAACATTTTATGAAGCAAATATCTTAGATGGAGGCAACCAAAAATAAAATTTATAAAATGTAATTGTTTGTGTAAGAATATGACCTAATACCACTGAACTATCCACTTAAAAATGGATAACTTTTATGCTATGTGTATTTTGCCACAAATACTATTTTTTTTAAAGAGAAAAGAAATGGTTGACTTTGAGTTAGAAATAAGTGGAGTTTGGTACTGTTGTGTATTATTTATAATCACTATAATACTTAGGGTTTTTTAGCCATGTGCATATAATATTTTGACAAAAACAAAACAAATAAATTTTCTACCAAATAGAATTATTTTAGCTGCAAGTAACAGATTTTTTTAACTGAAAATGGTATAAAAAATTAAAGAATTTATGATCTTGCATTAAAGGAAGTCTGAGAGTAGAGCAGGTTGAGGCTCAGAGTGGCAGTCCATCAACACCATCCTGCACTCAGCAGCTCTCCATTTATCCTCTCTGCTACTTGTGCACTTATTTTATTGACTCTCGGTTTCAAATTCACCCTTCTTTCTTTGGTTTGGTGAAACTGGGCTCTTTCTTTTTGCGCAATGTCAAGTTTTCTCAGTAGAGGGCACTTGCAAACGTGCAGGAAGAAATGGCTCTTCCTCGTTCTGATAAGCAATTTTCTGCTGGCTCCTATAGCACAGGGTGACTGGCAGCACCTCAGGCATCCTGCAGTGTGCATCCCGACTCCAGAGGGCAGAGTCCCAGTGAATTCCGCCTGTGCCCCAACCAGCTTCCCAATGGGTGTCATCAGTGCCCCAGCAAGCAAGATGCCCAGTGAGTTTCAGCGGCATCCCAGAGGGATATTGTGCCAGCTTTTCTTCCCCTTATCAACATCTGGGCCAGATCCAACAGTCCCTATCAGGTACTAAGAATGGCATACAAACATTGTTAGTTTGTTTTCCTTAACTCTTCCTGTAGATGCTTCTGGTCAAACAGGTTGACCTAAGGCTGCATTTGTCATGGAGTGCATGAACAGTTTCTATAGAAATCCTGTGCAGACTTCAGCAGCATCTGGTGCCACGATGTAGGAGCTCTAATCTCCAGCTCTCTTATTCTCTCCTCTCAACCATCTCTAGGCTCCTATTCCTAGAAAACCCCTCACAAAGCTTCTTACAATTAGCATGAGGACCAGTCAAGATGGTTTTCTTCATAGAATCACCTTTAAGAAATCTGAAGGTCGGTTGTATTCCCCAATGTCTGGGTTTCTGGAGAAACATGAGTGTCTGTTATATAGCTGACTTTTCTCCTCAGTCTGCAATTAAACGTTGTTCAGTCCATTCTCCTATCTTTAGGATTATCCAGGAGAACTGAGCATCACTATCCACATTTACCATAGACTCTTGGGGACACATGAAACTACCCCCCAAGAACTCTCTCATTGACTCCCTTCTGCTGGGCTGGCAACTCTGGGGAAGGCCTGCAGACACCATCACTCGGAAGAGATCTTGCTGTGGAGGAAATGCCAGCGTCCCTTTTTCAGGCGTCATCAGTTTTCACACATGACTTTCTGAGAGCCTCTCTCATCTGTCCCGAGAAAGGAAAAAAGCTTCGCACTCCTCATTCAGACAACAGTCCATACTGAAAATACTGATCCTTGCCCACTATATCACACTTCTCTCAGATTTCTAGTTTTCTCTTTGGAGGTTGGGACAGAGACTTGTAAGACCACTTTGGCTACTTCTTAATAATCCCTGGAGGTGACATGGGCACTTGATGAGTTGGGGATACTTGTCCTCAGTGCAGGGCCTTTGACAGAAGTATTGGGTGGCAGGAAACGTCCAATCAATGTCTTACTGTATTATTCTTGTATGTGTCCTTGTGTATATACCCCAGTTCATTTGAAAACATTATGTGCAGCTGTAGAAATGCATAAAATACAACATAACACAGGTAAGGTTAAGAAAAGATTCATCTGATACTGTGAAGATACTACCGACATACCTAAAAATTTATTAACAGAAGTGTAACATGAAAACAATGTTTTAGAAAGAGTAAGCTGAGGGTGGTATGAGGGATAAATGAGAGTGTGCAAAATCTGGAGACTAGGCCTGTTACAGAAGTCTGGGCATGTGGTAGAAGAGTACCTGGTCATGGGTGTGCAGATGGAAGTGATGGAGAAGGATGTGTGGGACAAGTTCAAGGACTGTAAACGAGAAATGTTTACAGGATGTAGCATGCTTTTGCTCTCCTGCTGAATGAAAATACAATGTGTCCAAGAAGACACACTTGCAGGCTGCTCCTCTTTGCTAGTGGTGGGCTTCAAGTCCAAAATGGTTCTCCGTGACTCAGTAGAAGACTCAATAGAATTGTGGACATCGAGTCATTATACGATAACAGGTGAAGTTGGGTGTTTGCTAAGTGCACTTTAAGATGAGAGAGAGAAAATGAATCAGTGTTAACTGAGCAGTCCTTGCCCAATAACCAGCACTAAGTTAGATTTTGTAAAACAGTGCAGCAGTGCCAGCTTCTGGGGGTGGTAAATCTTTTCAGTCCCTCAAAGCAGAAGAGACACCTGGATACTCCTGCCTGGAAAGATGCTCCCTCTTTCTCAAATCCTGAGTCACCCTGAACCACCTCCAGCTATGGGTTCTAAAGCAGTTAAAGAATATTCAAGTGGAGCAGTGACACCAGGGAATTTAAGGAGGACTTCACAATTGTCCTCCATCACACTCTAGAGAGTTCTCTGTGGTTACCACCCTGATTCCCTTCAAGTGATACCAGGCAAGTCCTCTGGAACTTTTCTCAGCTACTCTCTAAGCTGTGGAGACAGTTCCTTGGGTGAACTCCAGCCTGCTGAATCACTCATTTCCTGTTCTTGATCTCAGAAATTTCTGTTTGATGTTGCTTCTCAAAAATCTTATAGTTTTTGGTGAAAAAAAATATTTATATGGTGCAGATTTATGGGCTCAAGTACTAAAACCAATTGTGGGTGCTGAGAAAAACTCAAGGACTGTTCTCCCAGTATATGAGGATGTTGGATGTCATAGGCAGAATTCCCAGTTCTGTTTATACTGTAAAGTTGAAGACATCACTTAACTGGTCAGCAACAAGTCAGTAGAAACTGCCATTTATAAAAACATCAGATGAATTACCAGGACAATTCAAGAATCAGTTGTGTGGGTGTTTCCTAGTCTTCCATCCTATGAAAGTATTCTTCTGTTTAGAATTGAAATACAGATGACTTTATTCCCCATTCCTCATTTAGCTGACTCCCTGTACTTCTCAGGAATCTCAGGGACTTTCCATTTCTCATAGTTTTTCCATCTCCTAATATCTTTCTTCTGTTCAATTACCTGCTTCCTTTCTACATTCTGCATTAAACCAAATGTGGAAACATGGATTTTTTCCCATGGTTTTTCCAAGGCATTAACCCACACAAGATGGTAGTTATAAGGAAGTTTCCTAAGGAGTCAAAAGTAAAGAATAGAACTTAGAGAAGTACAGCAGATGACTGGAAATTGCCTGTTAGTGCATCTGAGAGTCTCCTATTCCATGAAGTGTCCTGGCCATTTCTCCCAGGGAAAACATCTCCCTGGCTGACCTTTACCTTTGACCTCTTTCCACACAACTGGCATTTTCTTACTCTTCATTCGCCCCAAACCCGCATGCTGCTTCCCTCATAAGCTCCAATGAAAAATTTGAGTTCTCTTATTTTATTGGGCAAGTAAATTTAATTTTCTTTATCTTATTTCTCTTCTCCTAGGCCCAGGCTTGAGGTCTATTTATCTTCCAAAAATTCAGCATACATCAATTATGCTGCCTGCCAGCCACACTTTGTTTTCAAACTCCCATCCACTGCATTCGTTTTTAAGTCATTAATTTTTTTAAAAATGTGTAAACACTATATCTAGTCTCATTAGAAATCAGAAGGACTCCATTTCAATAATTATCATTCCCATAGTTATTTTAAAACATGCATCTACCTGACTTGGGAAAAATAATCTTTATGCTCAACAATGTTTAGACTGATTT
The DNA here is from genome assembly GCA_011751065.1 of Lasiurus cinereus. Classification (NCBI taxonomy): domain Eukaryota; kingdom Metazoa; phylum Chordata; class Mammalia; order Chiroptera; family Vespertilionidae; genus Lasiurus; species Lasiurus cinereus. The sequence continues at coordinate 39,516,655 of JAAGEH010000307.1, forward strand.
TTTTTTCTGGCTCCCTGTGGAGCATGATGACTGGAAATATGAAGCTGTTGTTGGTGGACAGGCATAAAGACAATAGCTCCTCTCAAGCCAGCAAAAGAACATCTCCCAATGAAAAGCAGCTCATCTCTCTTCCTTGCAATAGAGAGGAGACTCTGAAAGTGTCCTGGCCCTCCCAATTCATATGTGAGAAAGACACACACAAAGCAATATAGCATGTACAAAGTTAAAATGTCAGCAACACACAAAAAAAGAGAAAAAAGTGATCTCAAGTTCTGTGGAGTTCACTAATACAGGAGCATTAAATGCATATGAAGGGCTCATCAGTTTTTATCTGGGACTCTACCCTAAAAGAGTAAACCCAAAAGATCCATGCACTGGTGCCAGTCTGTGGCAAAGTTTTATCTGGTTTAAGACAAAATAAGATAAAAATAATAATATTGCCTTTTCACAAAGCTTATATTAATAAAAAAAAAACCATTCTCCCTCCAAATATTTCAGTAGCCCCATTGCTGTCTTCTTCAAATCACTAAGCGCCTGCCTGTGACGTGGGATTCTACAGCTTTTTTAACCACTGCTCCCCTCTGTTTTCTAGGAGGCCTTCTTTAATGTTGATGAGTTTCATTTCAATTGCTGTCTGTTTCATCTCAAACACCAGTCCAGTATAAAGTCAAATTGTTTCTTTGAAAACTAAAATTTATTGTATCCTAGTGTTGTTGGTGGGAAACAGGCTCTTTAATGGGATCCACACCTGGGAGACTGTGATGTGGCATGGTTTATTTGTGATGCAATATTAAAAGAGTTCTCTTAGCTTTCCAATGTCCCCATCTCTCTATTGTACCACAGAAAAAGTTCATCCATATCTTCAGCTGGGTCAAGACAAAGACCAATGCCCAGAGTTTCTGCTGCTTCATAGTCCTTGGGAGCCTAAACCAGTGGTTGGCAAACTGTGGCTCACAAGCCACATGCGGCTCTTTGGCCCCTTGAGTGTGGCTCTTCCACAAAATACCACAGCCTGGGCGAGTCTATTTTGAGTAAGTGGCGTTAGAAGAAGTTTAAGTTTAAAAAATTTGGCTCTCAAAAGAAATTTCAATTGTTGCACTGTTGATATTTGGCTCTGTTGACTAATGAGTTTGCCGACCACTGGCCTATACAAACTATCTTGGGCCTCAGGTGGCTACTAGACCTGCTTGATTATATATTCTCCAGTTGGGAGAGAACAGGAACAAATGGGTGAGTATGATTGGAGCAGGAGAGAGAGCTTTGTTCTCCTGGGGTTTTGAGCGGAAGCTTTTGCAAACTAGCTAATTAACTTCCCAAATTTTCATTCATTGATTTGCATTGGGGCCCACCCAGGCTTAGTTAATGATCTTTTTCCCAGGTTAGACTGACAGGTCTTTAGGGCCAAGCACCTGCCTCTGCACTATCTTGACTATTGTGTTTGCCTCCTTCTTTTTTTTAATCCCTTTGCCCAATGATCTGTGGGGAATAGACTGGTGTTTCCCTGGGGGCGTGTGAAGCTGTAACTTCTGGGTGAAGCAAATAGGCCTCTGTTTCCCAGTCAAATACATTCAACAATGTCTTACTCAACATCTCTCTTCTTTTCAATAACTAGCTAATGACAGTGAGAGTAGTGTCACTTTTACTAATTGTTAAAGTTAATAGTATCTAGACCTGCAGAATTTCTTATAAACATTTAACTTTTTTTTTATAGAAGGGAAACCTCCTTTATACTTTATATATGATGATGTGCCTTCTATTTTAGACTAGTTAGACACAATGTATTTATATCAGTGAATCTGGGAATATCCTCGCTAAAATCAGAATGGAGCTGAACAACCAGTCATGCAACTGAAATATTTTTTTAGGTACCTCTCCCTGTCACACAGACTCAAGCTGTGTTGGCCATAACAGACTCATGAAAGAAAGGGACACTCTTTCTTGGGTTCTGAGACAGTGCCCCTTGGAGAGAAGCATCCAAAAGTGTTCTTTAGGTAACATGAATAGGAGAAAAGTAAGATGCCTTTTGCTTTGTCTTTTTCCTAAATTATTTAAAGAAAAAAATCTGGAAGAGATATCAAAGGAATCCTAATTTCAGCATTAGGAATGTTTTAACAAAATATAACTCATAGGGAACAAAAAACTATTCTGGAGTCATAATTTCTCCCAAGAAGGTCTTCTTGTACCTTTAAGTTGGAGAAAAAATTAAGACAAACCTGGGTAATTATAATTGGATGCTGAATTCAAACCTGTCATTCCTGATTTAAAGGAGAAACATATAGAGCTCCTGAGTATTCGACACACTGACCAATTGACTTGGCTGATTGCATCTCACAGGGAAATGTCTCATTTTTCCATTTTCCTTATAAATGTAGCACTGTTCATTCAGTTCTGTTCTCAAAATTGAATGATATACATAATTCTTAGCAATGCTGCTTTAATTTATCTGCACAAACTTCATAAAAAAGTTGTTTCATTACATAAGCTGGAGTCATACTTATGTCTGATGTGTTGCACATGGCAAGCAGCATGATTTATGTCCTGATGTGCAGCCTGCCATAATCAGGCATTTCAATGCTATGTCAATTATTTAGATGTATTCAGAATCTTACTGGGGTTTTTTTGCCAATAAATACTAGGCTTTCTTCAAAAACTCTATATAAGTGTCAAGATATTCTTTTCCTCAGAGAGATGCCAAACCCAGATGTATTCTGTTCCCCCAAGGTTAAAGCAATGAATGAGATGTCCTTTGTTTTTTGTTTTTTTCTCCACTTCTTATTCCCAGAAAATAATTCATTTACATTCACACAGTGACAGCTCTTGGCATGAACAAAGGTGTCCCAAGAAAAGCCAGTAGGCATCCATGTAATTGCTCATAATTATATCATTGTGTATTTAGCATATTTGTAGGCTTTTAGGTTTAAATACTAACCTGGCCCAAAATAAGACAAAGTTAAACAAAAAATTATAAAGTCATTTTTTATTATACTTTACAGTAAGTTTGTAAATGTCAATGGAGTCCAGCAGGTGAAGAAATCCACTATCAGAGATTACCAAGAAATCTAAGTTGGGTATCTGCTTTTCTAGTAGATTTCTTTTATTTTCTTCCTTAGCTCTGAAGTGATCCTATCTAATAAAAGAGTAATACTCAAATTAACCATCACTCTGCTACACCCACCATCACACCCACCAGCCATGCCCACCAGCCAATCAGGAGCAAGAATGCCAATTAACCCCAACCAAGATGGCTGCAGATCGAGCAGGAGAGAGGCTTGAGTTTCCCCAGCAATGGAGGAAGCCAAGCTTTCCATACACCCTGGTGGGCCCAGGCCTCCACTCAAGGCTACAAAGTTTCAATTATAGAAGATAAATAAATCTCAACAGAAATGGCTGCCTCCACAGAGTGAACAGGAGGCTTGGCTCCACTCCAGGCTACAAAATCTCAATTATAGAAGATAAATAAATCCCAGATACCAGGGCTTCCACTTAGTTCACCAGGGGACATGGCTGGCCTGCAAACCACCACAGGCCCCTAGTCCAGGCCACCCCATTCCCCAAGGGAACCCCACCCTGATTTGGGACACCCTTCAGGGCAAACCAGCTGGCCCCCATCTGTGCACTAGGCCTCTATCTTATCTAATAAAAGAGTAATATGTAGATTAACCATCACTCCAACACACAAGATGGCTGCCCCCAATGTGGTCAAAAGATCTTGCCCCCATGTGGACACAAGATGGCCACCACAAGATAGCCAGAAGGGAAGGGCAGTTGGCAGGGACCAGGCCTGCAAGGGAGGGCAGTTGGGGGTGATCAAGCCTTCAGGGAGGGTAGTTAGGGATGACCAGGCCGGCAGAGGAGGGAAGTTGGGGGTGACCAGACCTGTAGAGAAGGGTAGTTGAGGGGGATTCAGGCCTGCAGGGAAGGGCAGTTATGAGCAAGCAGGCTGGCAGGGGAGCAGTTAGGCATCAATCAGGCTGGCAGGGGAGTGGTTAGGGGGTGATCAGGCTGGCAGGCAGAAGTGGTTAAGAGCAATCAGGAAGGCAGGCAGGTGAGCAGTTGGGAGCCAGCAATCCTGGATTGTGAGAGGGATGTCCGGCTGTCCCATTAGGCCCTATCCTATTTGGATCGGGCCTAAACAAGCAGTCAGACATCCCTCAAGGGGTCCCAGATTGGGGAGGGAGCAGGCTGGGCTGAAGGACATCCCCCACCCACTGTGCACAAATTTTGTGCACTGGGCCTCTATTTTATTTTTAAAACCCATCCTTAATCATTAGAGTTTTTTTAGTTGTTGATTTGCTTGTGTTGCTTTGGCAATGTATTATAACTGTTGTTTTTCCTTATTGCCACCTAGATACAGATGCTCCTGATGCTCACATTTATTTCCACACAAACCCAGGTGTGATAGGGCTGTCAGTAGCCAGGAGCAGAAAGTTTGTGGCTAACAATGTGGGGAAGCTATTTCCATACAAATAATATCTCCATAAAGTTGAATTTTTTATTTTATTTTTTTAAAATATATTTTATTGATTTTTTACAGAGCAGAAGGGAAAGAGATAGAAAGTCAGAAACATCGATGAGAGAGAGACATCGATCAGCCGCCTTCTGCACACCCCACAGTGGAGATGTGCCCGCAAGCAAGGTACATGCCCCCAACCGGAATCGAACCTGGGACCTCTCAGTCCACAAGCCGACGCTCTATCCACTGAGCCAAACCAGTCTCGGCAAGTTGAATTTTTTATCTCTCCTGTTTTATCTCTTCATTTTAAGTTTTTCTTAAGAAAATTGTTTTTGAGATCAAGTAATAATTCTACTTTTAGAAACATCTTATACCTCTAACTCTCAGAGAAAATTGCCCCATCATCTCCGATATTTTTAAGTAGAGCGGATATTTCATAGACAGATGAAGGAAGGTATCAGTACTGATAAGTCCATGAGGCAGATGCAACCTGGAACATAGTTCAGACCAGCTGCCTCGAATCTGCTGCTCTCCTCAGAATGAGGAGACTTTACTATGATTCACACTGGTGCAGCATGAAGAATAAGAAGAAATAGCTAAGGAGCTCAAAGAAGGTTATTTTACAAGGTAAAACCCTTATAATTTAATAAAGTGGCAAACAATATAACAAATGAGGACAATATTTGAACACATGACTACACACAAAAAAGATTCAAATGACTAATAAGAGCATGAGGAGATTCTCAACAACAGTAGCCACAGTGAAAGACCACTTAACACCCTCTAGAATGGCCAAATAAAAAGACAAACAGTAACAAGTGTTGGAGAAAATGTGGAGCAACTGGAACTCTCATATATCGTTGGTCAGTATGTAATTTGCTTCGAGCCATAGAAAGCTACTTGACAGCTTTGTACAAAGTTAATCATACAGTTTCCACACAACCAGAAATCCCATGCCTAGTTATTTACCCAAAAAATAATGAAAATATTAGTCTATACCTAATAGTTAAAAACTGGAGGCAATCTAATGCCCATCAACACATAAACAGATAAACTGTGACCTCTCCATGCCATAGAGTACTAGCTGGAAATAATACACACTGAGACGTATCTAAAAAACACGCCGAGTGGAAGAAGTGACACAAGAGTACATACATGCTCGATGGTTTCATTTATAAGGAATGACTAAATAATCCATAGGGACTGAAAACAGATCAGTAGTTTCTGGGTTGAAGAGTTAGGGGAGACTGACCTGGAAGGCGCACAAGGGGATTTGGGGGGGTAATGGAAAACTCTGTATCTGGATTGTGATGGCTGTTATATGTGTGTATAACTTTACCAAAATTTATTGAAAAGTACACATAAAAAGAAATGTTCTGTTCTGTTTTGATTTTTAAAAAACCGGCTGTTTTAATTTAAGTATCCCCTCCCCACCCCCATCAGTCTCCTTGGGGAATGTCGGGGACTTCCTGCAACCAGCTAGGGCTGGCAAGAGAGCTTGCACACCCACAGCTCTGCTGGCAACTAAGCAGTAGAAAGAAGCCAGCTTCATCACCCAGTCTCATTGAAGGAGCGGCCAGAGGGAAATTGTGTCGTGTGGAGACTGGATGGTGCTATTCTCAACTCCATGTTCAATTCTGCGTTTCCAATACCAGAAGCATCCGGGGAGCCGTGCCAAAGCTGAGGCCTGATTCCACTGGGACTCGGCTAGGTTGGGGTGAACTTGCATGATTTTATTCCCAGTTTTCAGTCTCCACTTCACTTCGGGGTGGTCCACACCCCCTCCCACGGGCCTGGTTTCCCAGCTGCAGTCACGTCTGCAGAGGAATCTCGTCTCATCAGGAACTGCCATCCCCACTGCAGACACAGAAGGAATTCCGACCGTCCCACCGCAGCCGCTCCCAACCTTCTTGTGAGTAGCAGTGGGATCGGCTGCTCATGGGCTCTCAGCATGTGTATGGCACCACATTCCAAGCCCAGGAAAGAATTTGCCTTTGAAGGCTGGGATACAACTAGGCAGATGCCTCCGGACCCTCACAGGAACCTGTGTGCCAGCACCCAGTGGCTGGGACTGAAATTGGTAACTTCAGACAGTCTCTTCATTGTGTTGGCTTCCCCGAGCCCTCCCCTTTACCATATGGTGTGATCAACTTCTCGGGGTCAAACTCCGAAAGGAAGCCACTCAAACATTCAGACTTTTCATGCCAGGGCGAAATCTCTGAAGCCCTAGGAAGTTGTTTGTTTACCTTTCAGCAGCCTGGGGGTGGGTGGTGACAGAGCAACTGGAAATATGCTTGAGATTCAAAGGAAGGCACCTAGGTGAGTGCAGGCGTGCAAAGAGTGCTTCCCCTGCCCTCCCTCTGCCCCACCCCCATTTCCTGGTGTCACTTTCCAATACCTCCGGAGGAAATGAGCTTTGTCATGTTCCACTCTCCAGCGCAGCCCGCTCCTGCCATTCCTCTTAGCTCTTGAGTCTGAGGACCTCCTTCCAATTCTTTATTCCTCACGAAGCTCAATACCAGAGCCCTGAATTGGAAAGTTGGGGAGTAGCCGAGAATAACTATAGCACCTGTTAAGAATGAACTCTAAATTCGGTTTTAGGCATCACTCTGTGGAAAACCCTTGAGCTATTCAGCACCATATGATGTTTTCTATGGGCCTGTCCTTCAAATCTCTCAGTTTCTACCCCCTTTTAAAAAAAAGAAATCCTCACCCAAGGATATGCCTATTTAGTGTTTAGAGAGAGGGGGGCGAAGAGAACAAGAGAGAGAGAGAGAGAGAAAGAGAGACAGAGAGAGAGAAAGACAGAGGGAGAAAAACATCAATGTGAGAGAAACATTGATTATTTGCTTCTTGTAAGTGCCCCTATCTGCGATCAAACCCGAAATCTAGGTATGTGTCCTCATCTGGATTCAAACTTGCAACCTTTTGGGTCTGGTACAATGCTCCAACCACTGAGACACCTGTCCAAGGAAGTTTCTCCCTTCTTCAAGAGTCTTCTCTTCCTACTGCCACTGCCAAATTCCTGTGATTCTTTGTCCTATGTTCAGTGGCCTTACTCTTTATTACCTTAAGGTATTTTCCACACTAAAAGGTAATTTTGCCTTCTTTCTAAGTAGATATGTTCAAAGTACCACCAGACTTTTAAAACAATTCTTCCCCTCACCCTACCCTTCGTGTGTGTGTGTGTGTGTGTGTGTGTATTTTAGCCATGCAAACATTCTTTCCTTCATGCTTGATTATGGATAAGAGGGAAAATAATTCTAAAAGGGTTAGTCCCTTCCCGGAACTATTTTTAAGGTTACTCAATCTTTCAGTAACAAAAAAAAAGTCTGGTTACTGTGTGCACAAATAATTTTAACACTGGCACAGAACTTTGTCATTTGCTGTTATTATTAGATTTTTCCCAAAATATTTATTACTACTTACACTGGTTCCTGAGAAAAATAATTTCCAGTAATGTTTTTTTTTTCAATCAGAAACCTAAAGATCTTCTGTGAATATTTGAAGGCAACTCAAAATGAGGTTCTTAGAGACACTGAAAATTCAATGACTTTTTCAAGCTTCCCTCCAGTACCATGCCCAGTGGAGAGATTAATCCAGCCTCCACTGATGAAGTCAGCATGTCTAGGAGCCTCTACTGATTGTGAATTAGAGGCTGTTCACTGACTCTCCGCTGCTGGGAAAGCAGCCACGGTAGCTCCAAGTCTTTGTTCCCCCGAGAAGCCAATTAACCCTATGGGTGGAAAATACATTTTCTGACCCAGCTGCAGTTTTTTATTTCCTAGTCTCCCCTTCAACACCAGACTTAGGAAGCATGGAGGCTTGCCATCAGTGTGGAAAATATGACTCAAACTCGACACTTGCTCATTCCAGATGGCAACATGTTACCTGAATGTAACGCACACTGTAACAGGAAACCTGGTTTTCATAACAAGAGGAGTCTGTGTGTAGCTAAAAAGAATATGACCAAAAAGGAATCAGTCAGTAATCCTAGAGGCTCAAGAACCAAATGATCCCAGAGAAGAAATAAGAATCAGAGAGAGAACTAAGCCCTGGCAATAATGTGTGAGAGCTCTTCCATGGTGATGAAATCTCAGAACATTTATTATCTTCCTTATGTCAGCGCTTCTTCCTTAGTGCCTGGGCGCTTGGCCCGGTACACTCATGGCAAACACCTGGAAAGCAGGTGAGCTTTGTCCTCAGCCCTCCCTTAGTTCGCTTTTTAGTCTCTCTCCTTTTTCCCAGCCCCTCTCCTTAAGAAGGCATGTGCCCCCTGAGCCTCTGGCAAGGGGGCTGTGTACTGTCCCTGGGATGTGATGAGCACTCAAATATTTGCGAGATGCTGGAACGAGTGATTCTTCTTCCTTGCTTGATACACAAGACAGCTTACCCGGTACCGCTCTTGCCCAGATCAACTCTGAGAAGAACAGACCTTCACAGAATATTTAGTAATCACTATGCTTAACATGTTATCATGATTAAGGACAATCACGGAGATGATGGCATCACTCCCAAAAGGAAACTTTCATTGAGTGAGGTATCACAAAAGTCTTCAAAAATAAAACGTATCAAGATCATTCCTATTTATTCCTAATGGATAGCCCTGGTCTATTCTGTAGCACTCTCTTTCCCGAGACTTCAAATATTAGTGAAAAACTAAGTATTTGAAAAATATTTGAAAGGAAAACAACATGATAACAGTCCACTGGGAGATCGAGCTTCTGTCTTTAATTAGGGAGCTAGATGGCTTTATTTTATGTTAGGCTGCATCCTGATATCCTCTATGCCAAGCATCCTCTGCTCATTCCAAGTGGTTTGGAGTCAGTTTGCCTCTTCCTCGCCCACACAACTCCCTGGAGCAATTGAAACTCAGAAATAAGCCTCCACACTTTCTCACATTTCCACAGCAGTGAGCTGGGATGTGCAGAAGGGTAGCCTGGGAGGCATTCAAAGGCTCAGAGCTGATCTGCACCACCCCCTGCCTGGGCACCAAGCTCCTCACCTGTTCTTGGGGAACCTTGGCTGTCTTTAATTGGCCTCCAAGCTTTGAAGATGCTCTTTTCTACCTAGAACACTCTTCCCCAGGCTCATCACAAGACTAACCTTTATTCATCCTTGAGTTTCCAGTTGGTCTTCAGAACTGGGACCTCATGATGACTTACCATAGGACCAGATCAATTCCTTTTTATGGCACGCATTTTTAACAGTTTGCTCAGGACCTGTGTCTGCCGCAACACCATGGCCATGAGGATCTAGCTCGGTACCAGGCTTTGGTAAGACAATTGGCAAGCACCCTGTTGAAATAATGACAGAGCTCACCCAAACACAATACCTAGAGTGAAGATGGCTATGTCCTTGCCAGGCTTTATGTGAAGTAGAATCATTGATTTAAACTTAAATAGGAAAATCATAACTGAAAGAGGTGACCAAGGAAGAAGGAACAATATGAAATACTGGCACAAACATGGGCTCTAAAGCCAGATCATTATTTTCCATATCCAGTCCTACCTCTTACCAGTTCTATGACCCTAGAAAAAAATAGGTAACTGCCCTATGCACATTTCCTTTATTTTTAAAATGGTAATAAAACCTCTCTGGCCAGATAGCTCAGTTGGTTAGAGCATTGATCTGATACACCAACATTGCATGTTCAATCTCCTGTTTGGGCACATATAAGAAGCAGCCAATGAATCCATAGATAAGTGGAATAACAAATCAATATTTCTCTCTCTGTGTTTCTCTCTCTCTGTAAAATCAATAAATAAAACTTTTTAAATGAGAATAATACTACTAACACACTAATAGGGCTATTATGAAGATTGTGTGAAGTGCTTAAGAAATATTATGTTGCTAATATCATTAAAAAACATGGTAGCTACCTTAATCAAGGTCATTGCTCTGACATTGTACCCAGATCTCAATTCTCATTACAGCAGACCATAAACTTGACTTCTCTGATAACTCACAGACTGGGAACAAGACCAATTCCTGGGTGCTGCTGTATTATGAAGTGACATGTGGTGCTAAGCTATTTAGAAAAGGTTTTATCACACATTACACGTATATTTTTTCCTCAATTCAAGTCTGGTAAATTTTTCCAAAACACTGTTGGCCCTGAATAATCAGAAGAAAGAAAACAAGGCAGTCATGATTAAATTCAAACCAGAACTGACATCACTGGTTTGCCTTGCTGGCCCCTTAGTTGTGGAAACACCTGTGACAAATTGTAGATCCAGGGCAGCAAAGTCCTAAGAACAGTAGAGTCAGCCTTCCTACCAGGGCCCAATCTTAATTCTGTAAGCAGTATCATGATAGTCCCTGGGATCATTAGAAACCCCAGTGCTCTGCCTCTGTCAGCTGAATTACAAAGAAAGTTCTAGGGCAAAATAAGTTTTCTTGAACCTAAGTAGTCATTGGCTCTTGGCACTGAAGCTGGAAACAGAAGTTGGCTGTAAGTCAAGTCTATAAAAGGAGTTGTGTGGAATACGTGTGGCTGAGCAGCTGCTGACATTGCAGTTCTACATAAAATCTCTAGGTCAGTTTCAGACACAACTAGGAGATCTCTTTGTAACATTCATTGGCAAGTTCAGTAAGATTTCCTTAGGGAATGAGAAGATGTCAGGAAGAAACAACTAAATGTTCCAAGCCTTCAAGTCCTCCTGTCCTTCATTCCATATTTCATTAAAACGGAGGAATGTGAGTGTGAGGGCACTGACAGAAAGAAGCAGGCCAGGCAAATCCCAAGCAAGTTTAGTTAAGGAAAGAGGATTGAAAGTTTGTGAAGGAAACATTGGAGTTGAGTACAATGGAGAGTGCCATGGTAAGGAGCCCATGGATTATGTAGACTAAGCATTTGTTATCTAAAAACCAATTAAAGGAAGCATACTCATTTTTCTAGGTAACCTAACTTAGTCAATCTAAAGAGGTAGAGGGGTAATGAATCTGAGAAATGTCTTTCAATAAACTGTTTCAACCTCTCCCATCATGCATTTTACCAAAGCTGCTGTGTTAGCATTGCTCTCCTTTCTGCCTCCCTGTCTGGAGGAGTTTCTGAGTAGTAAAAATGACTAAAGGGCATGCAGTGGAGGGGAGTAGGAGAGGGAAGAGAAGGAACTAAGGCCTTAGATAATCTTTAAATTGTATAATCAGGTTCCAGAAATTTGACTTCATCTGTGTTAAGGAGTTTTATAAAAATAAATCTTATAGTCAAAGATTGTTAGAGCTGGAAGACACCTTTAAAAAGATCCTTAGAACCCTACCCATTTAAAAGGGTATTTAAGGCCATGTTTATCCCAGAATAAAAAGCTGATAAGAATGTTTTGAAAATAAATTTCAGTTGGATAATAATTCATACAGCTGACAAGAAGCTTAATGTGTTTGCAATAAGTGAGAACGACGTACTAGATTCAAGAACGAATAAATAATTCTTTGAAGAAACTCTGAAAGGCAATCCAAGAACAGGCTAGATAATGTTCAGACTTTTCTTCATCATTAGAAGAGAATTAACCTTTATTGAAAGCCCACTATGTGTCATGTGTTTTCATATGCTTCATCTTCTTTAATGTTTATGTAAGCCCTTCAAACTATCTTCCAGGGGTACCTGACCAGACTATAGGGAATAAGATGGGGTCAGGAATAAGATGGGGTCAGGGAAGACTTCCCAGAATAAGCGGAGACTGTGTTGACTTGAAACAGGAATAGTGGTTGGCCATGTGCCAACAAGAAGAGAACCAGACATCAGTGTGAGCAGATTACATTAAAGCAAGGAGTATGGACAGGTAAAGGGCAAGCAAGGGCCTCAGGCAAATTAAGAAGCAGGCTGGTAGATTGCAAAAGATTGTGTAAGCCATGCAAAAATGTTCAACCTTTATCTCAAAGGGTATGGAGAAGCACTGAACTATTCAAAGAGGAGGGATAAAAAGTGAAATTGTAGTTTTTGTCTCTAGAAAAATTATTCTGGTCTAGTCTGAAGAACTGCAAGACTAGAGGGGAGGAGACCAGAGAACAGGTTTCCAGGAGAGAAATGATTTTTTAAAAGTAAAGAATTACTATTTTCCATCTGTGCAGAATGTTTCTTAAGTGTGGGTGATAGCTTAGCCTTGTGACAGAAAAAAAGATTAAAGAAGTGAAATGTTAAATACACAGTATACAGAAGAAATCAGAAAGAGAAAGACCATAGAATTTAAGGAGGTAAAAGAATTCTGAAACAAACTCCTGAAACTCTATAAGCTTCAGAGAATGTAGGATTAAGTTGGGTCTAACAGAAGCCCCATTACTTCAAACTATAACTGCTACCAGAGGAGTCACATGATGGCAAGACACAAGGAAAGAACCACAAGACACTTCTTGAAAACATCAATATTGTTGTTGTTGTTTTAGCCTGGCCAATTATTATCTAAAAAGGTATTAAACAAATAGTTATCTGAACAAATGGGAGCCTTTCTTTTTTTAAATTTTTTTATTAAATCTTTATTATTCAGATTATTACAGTTGTTTCTCTTTTTCCCCCTCCATATCTCCCCTCCACCCGGCTCCCACCCTTCCCTCTACCCTTACTTCCCTCCCGTTGACCTCATCCATAGGTGTATGATTTTTGTCCAGTCTCTCCCTGTACACCCCTCACCTCTTTCACCCTGAAAATTATCAGTCCACTCCCTTTTTGTGCTCCTGATTCTATTATATTCACCAGTTTATTCTGTTGATCAAATCTTCAATTCCCTTAATTTTCAGATTCACTTGTTGATAGATACGTATTTGTTGTTCATAATTTTTTATCTTTTACCTTTTTCTTCTTCCTCTTCTAAAAGAGTACCTTTCAGCATTTCTTATAATATTGGTTTGGAGTTGATGAACTCCTTTAGCTTTTTCTTCTCTGTGAAGCTCTTTATCTGCCCTTCAATTCTGAATGATAACTTTGCTGGATAGAGTATTCTTGGTTGTAGGTTCTTGCTATTCATCACATTGAATATTTCTTGCCACTCCCTTCTGGCCTGCATAGTTTCTGTTGAGAAATCACCTGACAATCATATGGGTGCTCCCTTGTAGGTAATTAACTGTTTTTCCCTTGCTGCTTTAAATATTCTCTGTTTGTCTTTTGCTCTTGGTATTTTAATTATATGTCTTGGTATGGTCCTCTTTGGATTCCTTTTATTTTGGGGTTCTGTGTGCTTCTTGGACTTGTAAGTCTATTTCTTTCACCAGATGTGGGAAGTTTTCAGTCATTATTTCTTCAAATAGGTTTTCAGTATCTTGCTCTCTTTCTTCTTCTGGCACCCCCATAATTCTGATGTTGGTATGCTTGAAGCTGTCCCAGAGGCTCCTTACATTATCTTCACATTTTTGGATTCTTTTCTCTTCTTGTTTTCCAGTTGAGTGTTTTCTGATTCTTTATATTTCAAAATTTTGACTTGATTCTTGCCTTCCTCTAGTCTGCTGTTAGGTCTCTGTACAATATTTTTTTAATTCAGTCAGTGTATGTTTAAATTTTAGTTGGTTCTTTTCCATCTCTAGTTGGATCTTTTTCATCTCCTCTTGGGTCTCGCTAAATTTATCCATCTTTTCTAGGATATTCTTGAAAAACCTTATAAGCGTGGTTTTGAACTCTATATCCAGTCATTTGTTTTCCTCCCTTTTGTTTGTGATCCCTACCCATGACTCGGCATTTTCACTATGCTGGGAGAACTTCGGTGTTGGATTCAGCCTTATGATACCAGACTTGCAAAACTGCTGAAGCCTCTCTATTGAGCTTGGGATGGGTGGAGTCTCAGGGCTTAAGGGACTGCCTTGCCTTCCAGTCGGCCTTGCCCTCCATAGCCCCCGAGTCTCACGTGACTGGGTAATCGCTGAAGCAGTCCCTTGCACATGCGCACACACGCTCTTGCAGTGCCTCTAGATTGCTGCCTTTCCGGCTCCCCTGTGCTCCAGGACCATATGAGTCTGGGTCCCCAGGGTTTGGCCCGAAACTGGGGTTTAGTGAAGTTAGAAGTGGTGCAGTTGGGAGGGTCTGTCTCCTGCCCACTCGAGAAAGCCAGAGGCACAATCAGCAGCCGGTCCTCTGCACGCAATGCCATGCGTGTCACCAGACTTCTGATCTCTTGCAATTCCCCTAAATTTCCATGCACTTTTCCCTTTTCACAGTCCAAACTCCTCCCGTATGAGTTTCGGCTGGACCTGGGATTTAGTGTCGTAGGATAAGAGGGTTCAATGCTGTTGAGAGTCTTCGTTTCCCTCCCACCAGAGAAAGCCAGTCAGGTTCTCCGGCACCCGCTCTCTCTGCGCGCACGTCTCCGTACCTCAGCTTTTTGCAGCTCCTCTGGGTTTCTGTGAGCCCCTCTCTTTCCCTCTAGTTGTAGAATTTCCACTCATACAGCTTTCGTGTGGTTCTGGATGATGCTCATTCTGTCTTTTAGTTGTAGTTTTGAAATTGTTGTGTGAGGCAGCAGTGTAGGTGTTTACCTATGCTGCCATCTTGGATTCCAAATGGGAGCCTTTCTTTAGTACTTTGCAAATTGACTAGGAAAATGGAGGCAGATATAATTCCTCAGGACTTCTGTTGAGCAATCCAGAAATTTAACTGATTAGATAATATATTATGTATTTAACCAACATTCTTTCTGGGACACACTAAAAAACTGGGTCTTAGAGTCTGCAAATGATCAGCCTGAGGTCATATATCTATTGAGGGATGGGGCTGGGATTTAAAACCACACCAGCCTCATTTCACATCCTGTGTCTTACCACTACACTACAGTGCCTTCATTAAATAAAAACTCCTGTGAAAATATATATTCTCTAGATAAGTATTATGAAAGTATTTATAAGGTAACTCCACGAACTATTGTTTTAAACATTGAAGAGCCAGGTCTGTTGAATTGTTTTATTAGACAGTTATAAACATGCTTCTGATCCACAATAACAATGAAAATTGTGCTGTGTATTCTGTTACCTCACACGACTACTGAGGACTGTTAGCTATTTAGAGAAGCAGCACTTTTAGTTTTAATTACAGTCTTCTCATTTGGCAGAAACTTATATAACTGACAGATACCACATAACACTTTACAGTGTTATCTCCCTTCCTTTGAACAGCAGTGTCTTATCCTTGGACCAGCTTAAATACACAGACTTCCTCAGAGTCTTGTTCGTTTGTTTGGTGGCTGTCTCTTCCCGTGCAAATGGAAGCATATCAGGCCTTTCTCACAGTCCCTCTAGGTGGCCATTTTCAAATCATAGGACTCTCCATGGGTATGTAGGGCTCTGCGGTGTAGGTTAACATACATCTACAGGCAATAGTAAAGGTAGCCAATGACTACCTGTGTTTGTTTTTCAACTATTTATAACCCATAAGTAGATCCAGTTTTAAGGCCATAATCAATGGTTATAGACCATTGATCTTGGGAGTATATTCAATTTCCAAAATGTAACAAGCATCATTTTGCTATTTGGTTCAAACTGACTCAAAAGAAAAACTCTTTTCTTTATTGAATTTATTGGTTCACAAAACCAGTAAATGTTTCATGTGTACAGCTCAACAAAACATCACGTGCACACTGCATCATGTACTCATCGCCCCAAGCAAAGACTCTTTGCATCTCAATTTTCTTCCCCTTTGCCCACCTTCACCTACCACCCACCACCCTTTTCCTCTGGGTATTATCACCCTGTTGTCTATCTATATGTCTTTGGCTTCATCTTCTACACCTTCCTTCATCCAGCTCCCTAACCTCCCTCCCCCCTGACAGCTATGTCTCTGTATCCATGCTTCTGTTTCTGTTCATCTTAAGTTGAAGAATTGTTATGGTCACTGGAATGTGTATATATCAGTTCAAGTCAATTTATTTGACAGACATTTATCTATATGTTTAATTTTTTTAATTTAAATTTATTGTTGACAGTATTATAAATGTCCTCTAGTGGGCCCCCCCCACCGCTTTGCCCCCTTTTCCCCCCCCCCCATTTTAATGTGTTCTTTCAAAGTTAGTCTACTATTTGTCACAACTCATGCATTGCTCTATGTGTCGTAGAATGGGGGAACAAAATTTGATTAATCAAGCCAAACAACTACAATGGTACCTCGAGATACAAGTGCCCTAACATACGAGATTTTTGAGACATTTGAGATAGGAGTAATCGTGCGGATTGGCCGGCTGCACACCAGTTTACCACGTCTCAAGGTTAATGAACGAATTAAACTTGTATCTCGAGGTACCACTGTATTTATAATCACATCAGCTATTGGAATATGTTGAGTTTTACATATTTTCTTCTCCTGTGTATTGTTCATTAATGGGGCAAAGAATCATCTTAAATATTTTGGGGGGCAGTTTCACTAGGCAACTAACAAATTCTAAAGTATTATATTTGCAGTTGGCCTATACAGAGTGTAGATTTTGATGGAAAAGCTCTGCTTTAAGTCTTCTATCCTAATCCATAGAAAAGTAAAACTTAAGCCAAAAAGAAAAATTGGATGATTGCCACATATCTCTGTAATTATGGGTTGGATATGAAATAATTTAAAATGCAGTAAAACTCAGTAAATTAGCACATAGGTTAGTGAGAATGCACATGTTTTGCCAAAAGGCTGCACACAGATGGAAAACCTATTTCTAGACACCAATTTGTTGGGTTTTAAAAGTCCCCTGTTTACTTCATTCATTGTAAAACATACTTTTATTTCGAGATTTTTCTGTCAAAACAGTTGGTAACAAGTCAGTCTAAATCCCAGGAAAAAGGCTTAAAAAATGATTCTTTGATACCCACATTTATATCAGCAACCAGTGATGGGGGAAAAGTGGATAAAACAGTAAAATATAGATCTGCCAAGTGATTGCAAAAATTAGGAAACTGTTTTTGAGAGAAAGAAGTGGGTGGTGTATGGATGTTCCAAGCTTTCATGTGTTGGATATTCCCCAACAGTTACATAGCTCCGTTGTCAGCAGCCACATGGTGTTAAAGGGAGAGATTTCAGTCTCTTGCAGCATTCTGGGTATTATTTTTATGTACAAATATGTACTTCAGTGTCAGAAGTTCTATGCAGAGAAAAAAATATATATGTGGGAGGGAAATAAAAACAGATTGTCTGGGTCCTGAGTAGATGACATTGTTACCTTTTCAAGACTATTTACCTCCATCAGTCATGAAGTTGACATAACAATCTGAAACTAATTTATTCCAAGGAAGAAACTCTGAATTGCGAAATTTTCAGCATCCTGCATTTTCCTGGATTTTCATAGCCATGAAATTCAATGATTGTGGTGATAAATTGCAACTGGCACCACCTTTGCCACAGATCACCCTCAGCACCTGTAAGAACTAGTGCGGCAAGGTGGAGGCTAAGCTGGCAGCTCAAGCAGGAAGGGAACTCTAACCAAGAGTACAGAATGGCTCAAACTTTAAAAGTTTTGTCTGCTTTTTACTTTTTTGTGGTTCCCAGAGTGTCTGTGATAGCTTTCTCTCTTTCATCCATATATATTTAACTTTTAGATGGATTTTATTTATTAGTGTGCATTTTTAACTTTGCCAAGGTTTTGGTGTGGTGAGGTTCTTTCTTTTAAGCTTTACTTGTAAATATTATATTCTGAAGAATTTATTCTGAGTCAGAAGGGAGATGAGTAAAACCACATTTATGATTTGAAGCTTCAGGGACATTTAAGTAAATAAACATAATTATTGCATTGAACACAACGAAACACCATCTGGCAAGAATCAGTTCTTGAAATGGGGAAGCCTTGAGCCAAATGAGTAAAGCAGGAGAGAGACTCCTTCTGGTCAGGAAAAGTGTAAAGTTGTAGGTTCACGTTCAGGGTGGGAGCACTGCAATTTTTTTAAAACTATGTTTTTATTGATGTTAGAGAGAAAAGAAGGGAGAAGGAGAGACAGAAACATCGGTGAGAGATAGCAGCCTGCACCCTGACTGGGAATTGAACTGGTAACCTCTTAGTGCGTGGGACAGCACTGCACCAACTGAGACATCCCAGCCAGGCCAGGAGCACTGTATTTTTAAATTTCCCTCTTGGAATCTGTAATTAGCAAACCTATATTTTTCTCCTGCTCCCTCACACAGGCAGTCACTTTCAAGTTTCAGAAATGACCATGTGGTATTCTTCTGGTTAAAGGAAGTTAGTTGTTGAAAGCAGCAACGACGTATATACACGTATTGTAGAAGCCTGGAAGTCCCAAGATCTGCTACAGTCAGGAAGCTGGAGACCCAGGAGAGCCAGTGGTATAGTTCCAGTCTGAGTTCAAGGGCTTAATAACCAAGATAATCAATAGTGTAAACTGTGGTGTGAGTCAGAATCTGCAGACATAGAAGTCCCAGCCAGAACAGTCAGGCAGAGAGAGAGAGAGAAATCTTTCCTACCCAGACTTTTTGTTCTATCAGGCAGTCTGTAGATTGTCTGAGGCCCACTCACATTGGGAAGGGCACTCTGCTTTATTCAGCCCAGCAATTCAAATGTTAATCTCCTTCAGAACACCCTCACAGGCAGAGGCAGAATAGGGTTTAAACAAATATTTGAGCAACCTAAGACCCAGTCAAGTTGATACATTTTTATGTGATTCTGGGAAAAATTGCTTAACCTGGAGATCCTCAAGTACTTACAATTGTAAAAATGGAGCTAGGTCTTTATTAGGCTATTAGATTCAGATTATAGACCAAATCTTTGGCATCGTGTCTGTCCAGTAAGAAGAGCTTGGTAATGAATCATCTGGTATCAATCATATCCACACAGTTATGATACCTGGGCAACTTTGCAAATGTTAAACCCCATAGCACAAGTGCTTTACACACATTATCTCATTTAATCTTCACATCAACCTTATGATGTGTTTTTATCTCCACATTACCATTAAGTAAATTGAGGTTCAGTGAGCCCTATTTTGCCCCATGGTCACACAGACATCAGTCTATAGAGCAAATATTTGAACCAGACATTCTGACCCCAGAGTGAACTCTTAGCTCTTATACTATACTGCTTTCCTCAACCTATAGGTCATGCAAATTATATGAAAGTTAATTAGCCTACCATTATTACTTATTTTAATCACTAGCATTGCATTAGCATTATTCTCTATTATTTTTATTATAATTACAAAATATTTCAGCTATGTTACGAGTTAAACAGGTTTTTATAAGGTAGCTTAAAAACCAAATTGCCATCTATAATATTCTTGCTGAAAATATGGTCTGAATTTTAAACAACCAACCTAAAAAAGAGTTTTAAATGGTAGCATGCTTCCAAGTTAGGGACTGTCTGCTGAAATTAATAATATTCTGTAATGTTATTCTTCATTGTTTAACTAAAGAAGGATTGTTGTTTTTTAAAGACTGTTTGAAGACAATTATATGGAAAGGATGCCAGTTTCTCTCAGTCATCCACATTATTAGAAAGTCTATTCTTAGAAGATACAATCAAAAGTGCTCATCCCAGTTAGCTGACACCCTTAGTGTAGGCAAACTCCTGAGGAGAGGAAAACAAACACAAATTTGCAAGTGCAAGGTTAGAAATGCAGAAGACCCCCCCACATACACATACACCCACATACACACACCACTTACATACGCACTCACACCCCCTGGTGCTCCCCACCTCCTCTCTCCAGTGTTCACTTCGAGCAGTATCACAATCACTGGGACTCTGGAAACAGAAGAGCCTGCTTTACCCGAGTAACTTAACTAACTATGCAACTTTCACCAATTATTTAACATCTCCAAACGTCGTGTTTTTTGTCACTTATAAAGTAAGCCTAATAGTAGCTGCTAGTGGGATTACTATGGGGATGAAGTACATTTTTATATGTAATTTCTAATGTAAGTATACTCAATAAATAGCCATTTCTGCTCACTTTCCTTATCTTTTCTATACTATCTGGGTAGGTTGAAGAAGGAAGTCCTAGACATGAAAACAATGGGGAAGGTTGGTGATTATCATCAAAGGCCTGAATGGAGAAGGTTGAGGCAAAGGTGAAGGAGAGAGGAGACTGGGAAAGGGGTTCCCATACATTTGGCTGTAAAAAATCCAAGCTCTGACAAGGGTGGGATTCCCATTAGTGAGGCTTTTTAAATTCATGTTTCCATTTATAATTACTGCTATCAGGATATGCTGATGGGAAACAGAAATACCTTTATTCCAGCAGGATTTCACTCAGTGTGTTTATTGGCTCCTTGTTGATAAGTAGAGGAACATCAGGCCCAGGTGGAGAGGCCAAGTAGTTCAGCAGTGTATTCCCACCTCTCTTTCCTGAACTATGTCAACCTTAAAGAAAGTCTTAGTGCTAAAATGTGTCCTATACTCATTTTCTCAAAATTTAACTCAAATTTATTAAGTAACAACTGCAAATGCTCCAGAGAACCCATGCTTCCAAATTACATTTAAACATGCAATTCAAAAACCACATGCTAATGACACAACTGAAGGACCCATGAATTAGGAAAGAATAATATATACCTTTGTGAACACTAAAACGCTGCTCTATAAGACACTTCAGTCAAATCAGGAATTCTTTTCTCCCCTGTATTTTGCATAGCCTCCATTTTCCCAGCAATACAATTGGAATAGAAAAAAACCTTTTGGTACAAAGGTAGTCATTCTGCCTACTGAAAATAAAGATACAACTTGGTTTGTCAACAGCAAAACCTTAGTTATATTTTCTTCACTCGGTATATATTTAGGCCCTCTTTCTATATTTTCTTTTATTCTTATGAAATACATCATATTCTGAGATATAACAAAAAAATCAATAACAAAGTAAGACAAACTGTTACGTTTTATTTCTTATTTCTCTTTGTTATAAATCTATGATATTTGACTTAGATGCCTTCTTTTTAGAAAATAAACATGTTGCATCATGGATATGCTAATAGTATTGAAAAATTATTTAACTTTTATTGAATTTTTTGGGGTGACATTGGTTAATAAAATTATATAGGTTTCATGAATATAACTCTATATATAAACATTATCTGTATGTTGTATTGTGTGTTGATCACACCAAGTCAAATCTCCCTCCATCACCACTTACCTGCCCCCCCTTTACCCTCGTCTACCTCCCTCCATCCTCTCTTTCCCTCTGGCAATCACCATACAGTTGTCTGTGTCCATGAATCTTTTTCTTTGTTTAGTATCTTCACCATTTCACACAGCCCTAATCCCCTCACCTCTGACAGCTGTCAGTCTGTTCTCTGTATTCATGAGTCTGTCTCCATTTTGTTAGTTTATTTTGTTCATTATATTCCACATATAAGTGAAATCATGTGATACTTACCTTTCTCTGACTGGCTTATTTCACTTGGGATAATACTTTCCAGCTCCATCCATGGTGTCACAAAGGTAAGACTTCCTTCCTTTTTAAGGCTAAGTAGTATTCCATTGTGTAAGTGTATCACAGCTTTTGTATCTATTCATTTACTGATGGGCACTTGGGCTGCTTCCAAATCTCGGCTATTGTAAATAATGCTGCTATGAACACAGAGGTGCATATATTCTTTCCAATTACTGTTTCAGATTTCTTTAGATGTATCCCCATAAGTGGAATTCCTGAGTAATAAGGCTGTTCCAGTTTTAAATTTTTGAGGTAACTCCATACCGCTTTCCATAGTAGCTGCACGAATCTGCATTCCCACCCACAATGCATGAGGGTTCCCTTTTCTCCACCTCCTCACTAGCACCAGCTGTTTGCCAATTTACTGATAGTAGCCATTTTGACAGGTGTGATACCTCATTGTAGTTTATAATTGCATTTCTCTGATGATTAGTGACTGTTAGCATTTTTTCATATGTCTATTGGCCATCTGTATGTCCTCTGTGGAGAAGTATCTATTTAGGTCCTTTGCCCAGTTTTAAATTGGATTGAGTATCTTCCAGCTGTTAAATTGTATAAGGTCTTTATATATTTGGTAAATTAACCTCTTATCAGATATATCACTGACAAATACGTTCTTCAATACAGTGGATTCCTTTTTCATTTTGAAGATGGTTTATTTTCCTATGATGGGCAGATTGGTGATGGGAAGGCCTGTGGGAAACCTGATTGATACCAATTTGCTTGAGTAGTAGTGTTGGCAGGAAATGGGCTTCTGGATAGGTCCTTACTCTGAATTACACCTATGCTGGACAAGACAGAGATTACTTGTCATTCTTTTGAGCAATTTGTAGTTTTCTAGGAACTGGATGATAGATTGAATAATTATGGTCCTCAGAAGTACTATATTTGTCTTCATCTGATAAAGGAGCAAATATATTTATGAGAAGGCTATATTCACTTCTCATTGCTGGTATAACAAATTGCCACAATCTTAGTGGCTTAAGTCAACACAAATTTATTTTCTTATAGTTCTGGAGACCAGATGTTCAAAATGAGTCATATATGGCTAAAATCCAGACTTGGGCAGGATCGTTCCTTCTGAAAACCCTAGTGAAGAATCTGTTTGATTGCTTCTTCCAGCTGTTGGTGGCTGCTGACATTTCTTGACTTATAGCTTAATCAGTCCACTTTCTACTTCTGTCTTCACAATGCCTTCTACTCTTCTGTAGCCTAATCTCTTTCTGCTTCTGTTTTATGAGGGCACTTGTCATTAGCTTGGGTCCTTCCAGATAATCTAGGATAACCTCTTCACTCAAGAGACTTAACATAATCACATCTGAAAAGTTCTTATTGCCATATAAGGCAAAATTCGCTGGAAGTAGAGATTAGAACCTAGATATTTTGGGGGACTAGTATTAAGCAAGCATACCACAGAGATGAAAGATGAACTTCTACAGATTACATCTTCAGTGACTGAGGGCTTTCTCAGTGTTGTTCCTCTGTTGGGAATATATGAATGGACCTGTTGATGGACTCCATGTGGCATTAGGAAGTAGACCAATGATTCCAAAGTAGACAAATTTGGGTAAATTTTTTTAAAACCAGAAAAATTGTGGGGTAGATGGTTGTGGTTGTAATCAAGGAGCTAGAGTGTCTGTGTACTCAAATCACCATAATGTACAAAGAACTAACTATCAATGCTGAATCATGACCAGCGTTGGAGGACAGATTGAGATCATCTTGGTTATGGAAGAGGTAAGTTCTCAAAAGAGTGCATTGTGATATTTTAGAACATAAGTAGATGCATAAATTTTGTGAGAGTCCAGGGCTCATTATTGATGTATTACTGAATATTACTCATTCATTCAACAATATTTATTGAATACCTACTGTGTCCCAAGTCTTGAGATAGATGAATATACAAACAGATTAATACCTCTCTTTCCTGTGATGATGGGGGATCAGAACTGAATGTACCATGTGTAATGTAGGGCTAGCAGAGTTCCACAGACAATTTTTAGGAACTTGGAATGTGAACAGAATTGAGACATAGCTACAGTCCTTGGATAGTTTTTTATCTCCTGGGAGATTAGAGCTTTCTGTTCTGGAAAGCCAGCTCTCTGTGCTCTCTTCCTTGGATGGATCTCAGCTGTAAACAGTTGTCTACTGCTCTCACTGCACTATTACCATCAGCTATTACACAGTCTGAGGGGAGTGAAAGCTTCCCAGTTTAGAGGGTTACTTGAGATTTTGAATTTCCCTTTGGTATTCTGACTCATGTTATGAATTACATGCTCAGCAGCTTGGGGTGTCAAGCCATTGATAATGTCTGAAGGACATGGCCAACATCACCTGAGAGTAGCTAAACTTCAGATATTTATAATCAGATTATGTGGTAAGATGGTTCCCTAAAGCCAATAAATGGACCCACCTCCACATATTCAATGCTCTGTCTTCCTAATAAAACTGGGGGTTCTTTCCTCAACAGCCTCAGTCAGGGAAGGATCCGTGCTGGGGGATAAGAATGGATAGTCTTCCACTTATGACCACACAAATTATGCTCCATATAGCTCTAGAGGACAACTTTTGAATTGCAATATATATATGAAAAGCACCTCCCACAGATATGCAGTGCACAACCATACAGGCCTGAGAAAAGAGGCTCCAAACAATTTCCAGGTTGAAACAAGACTGTGAGGACTAAGATGTCAAAGTGTTTAACCCCTGGAACTTCCTCATTGTATATTTCTCCAATAAGGTTCTTGTGAACCCAGCCAGGGCCTGAGACTGGGTCCACAGGTGCTGTACAATGTATCCTAGTGTGGTCCTGGAGGTGGAATTCTACTAGTGGCAAGGTGATAACTGGGTGTGGTGGGTATAATGTCCATTTCCCAACTGGGTAGACTGTAGGGACTCAGGGGTGTTTTGGTGGTGGAGTGTCTACAGTCCCTTTGGAAAGGAAGAGGGATCTAATTTCTAGAGGTTGATAGGGATCCTCATGTTAAGAGAATGAGTATAGGTAAGAGGTGAATATTAAGACAAGATCCAAAAAGTCAAAGTGAAATGAAATGCATCACCAAATATAGGTATCAAAGCTGGGACCATGAGATCAAGAATCTGAAAGCCAAAGAGATGAGCATAGAGGTATGTGTGTGCTGAGACAAGCCCTAGGTCTTTAAACTGGAAAACTGTTTGAAAAGACTCATCTTGACCACCAGCTCCATTTTGCAGATGAGAAAACTAGGTCTGGAATACCAAGAGACTTAATAAGCAATGACAGGATCAGACAATTTATCAAACTCCTGTGGATCTTTTCTTTTGTGTTTTTTAGTCAGCAGAACCATATGCTTCCTGGAGAAACAGGCTTTCAGCCCTAAAACCAGCATCTTTAGAGAAAGCAGATTGTGTCTGTCAAGTCCCTCGACTCTTCTCCAATGATACTATGTGATCTTTCATATCTCTCCCTCACTGGCTGACAGGCTGTCCAAGCCTTTGGTGAAAATCTGATTAATCTGAAGATATTTTAGCCTACATCCCAAATAGTTTTTCCCTTGAGATTTTTATCACTCTTATGTAAGTTTGAAATTTTGCTAAGCTTGCAGAGTTCTTTACTTCCCCAATAGTAGGCAGGCAATTGAAGGACAGGCATCCATTTTACTGTAGACCTTCATGGATCAGCTCAAGCCTTACACAAGATTTGTGGTCTAGGGTCACTGATGAGAAATTAACAGACAGCAAGTGATGCAAAGTATGCTCTAGGTAAAATGAGAGACAAGAGAAAATGCAGAATCAATGTTTTCTAAGTATGTAGCATGGGTATATTTTATGTTCCCGAATTTCATGGCATTATTAACATAAAATCTAAGATGAATCACAATTCCTCTAAAGCTGTGATGAGAACACTAAGAACAAACTGATTTTTGTTTGCACAAACATTCCTCAGCTGAAAAAATGATCTGAGAGTTTTGACAACAAAGTTCTTTGCATACTGGTTGTTGGCAGTAATTTTAAGGGGTAATTCTGACTATTTTTTTCCCATGCTTCCTTTCAACGTCTTAGATCCTGGACCTTGAGAATTTCTAGTCCCTAATTAATCTAGAGGGTCTCTGGACTTATAACTCTCAAGATAGCTCCTTGACTGGTTGAAGTGTGGGAGAGATGAAAGAGACTTTTTAGTGGCTGAGAAAGTGTGGATGTAAGGAACACAGCAGACCTCCATCTGAATACCACTACACCGATTCAGAAGACACCCGCAAATTCTTAGTGACATTCTAGACAGTGATTCAAGAGCTAGGATCGGTAGCCTCCCAGTCAGTCAAAGTGGCTGCCATGCTACTTGTTTTTCATCCTCATATAAGGGACCTCCAATTTTTTTAGATTGATCTTTTCCTAGCTCCATACTCCCTTACTTCTGTCACCCCTTCTCTACTTCTATGGCCATCAAGATTTGAAACCTGAATCTTCTTCTCCAACATATATTCTAAAGGCATGCCAGGGGTCCATGGTCAAGATAAAAACCATTTAAAACCCCATTCTCACTTCCATTGTCTTCAACCACCTACTTCCCCATCACTCCAGGGACCTAGCTATCACTGGGAACAATTCCTCCTGTGAACACTACAACTCAGAGATCCACTTCTCTGACATATGTTCCTCTTTTCCTGATGTTCTGCATTATCACAGACTCTTGGTTGGACTTCCTTATCCACCCAGTCGACATCCCAGGATTAGTTCCCTAAATATTCTCACCAGCTTCTCAGGATCTTTGCTTCCCAGACCTCCTACCTCACCTAATCATATAAAACCTTACCCTGTATCTTTTCTAATCTACCTTCTGTTCCAACTGGGCTGTTAGGGGACTGGAGACAACCCTCATATGCTGTCCATCTTCCACTAAAATCCAAGGTCCATCGCTGATCCTTTCATTTGTCCTCTTTCATTTCTTTTCTCATCCAACCCTTTCCTTCAGTGACTGTCTCAAACCTTCACTGCTCCTTTCAACCCCTCAGAACACCAGTTCCTAGTTCACTTCATCAAGAGAGTCAGATTATCAGGCAATAGTGGCCCCAAATCTTTTTATTTCACTTAGAAATTTTTTAGACCAGTCTTTTAATTTTCTCCAAAAGGTAGTTGTCTCTTTTCTTCCACCTCCTTACAAATTATCTTTTTAAATTTGTTCTTGGTCCCAATTAACCCCATTTTGTGAAAGATCTTGTTATAATTATATTTTTTCTCTCCTCCTCCCTCTCCCATCCCCCTTACTGAATTTTTTTTTTTTGCATTTTTTTCACTCAAGAAGTATTTACTAGAAGCCTACTAGTTGCACTGTTACAGGTACAAGAAAACTTATTTGGAAACAAGGATGACATGACCCCTCCCTTCATGGAGTTTAGGGTCTAGTGAATGAGAGAAATTATATATATATATATAATTAATAAAAATCATGACAGATACTAAAAGAATTACAAAAGAAAAGCACAAGCTTGCCACACATGCTTGTATCAGGGGATATCTTCTGGATCCAGGGGTAAGAAGTTTCTCTATGAGAAGGTAGGGTGGACAAGGGTCAGAATTGGTGCCAGCTCAACTACTTAACAGCTGATCATTTTTTCTTTTCTTTAAATTTATCTTTAGTGTTGAAAGTTTTACATATGTCTCCATTTTAAGCCTTCACTCTCCCCATTTCAGCTGCCCATATTTCTTCTCATTTGAGCTTCTGTTTACAATAATCTATGCTTCTACCTTCTTGGTCCCCTTTTCCCTTGTCCCTCAGCTCTGCTTCTATATCTGCTCTAGCCAGACTCATTTTTGACCTTCTAACTCTAAAATTAAAGACACTTCCAAGTCTGTGTTAAAATGAAAATTCATTAAAATTGCCCCCAAAAGAAACTTGTGTATATTCTCTTCAGTAACTGTATACCTTGCTAAAGTTAACAGGCATAACATCTCTTAGTCTAATGAAATTAGAAATGGAATATATATATATATATATATATATATATATCCCTTGAATATATGGATATATATATATATGAAAGCATGAAAGTATTTTGTATTGTAAAAGAATAATATGATAACTATTTAGCACCTAATTTTAAAATCTCAGTGGAATAGACTAGAAAAATAAGAATCAACATTAACTCAAAAAAAAAACAAAAACAAATTTAAAAAGAAAAAAATCATGAAGGAATTGCCTTTGTGGTTTTGAACTTTTCCCCCCAAATATTAAGAGGTATACAGTCCTATGTTATATATTGCAGAGCCTAGATCAGCACGGTCCAATAGGATGACCACTAGTTCCATGTGGCTGTTGAGACTATGAAATGGGGCTCATCCAAGATGAGAGGATCTGTCTGTGTAAGAACATACTGATTCTGAAGACTGGGGGTGAAAACAGAATGTAGAATATCTCAATAATTTTATATTGATTACATTTGAAATGATAATATTATTTTTCTTGGGAAGTTTAAATATATGATTAAAATTAAGTTTACCCATTTCTTTTTAATGTAGCTACTAGAGAACTTAAAATTACAGATGTGGTTTGCATTGTGTTTTTGGCTGACCATGCTGGACTAGTAAAAGAAGGGACATGTGCCCTAGCCAGTTTGGCTCAGTAGAGCGTAGGCCCACGGATTGAAGGGTGCAGGTTTCGATTCCAGGCAAGGGCATATTCCTCAGTAGCAAGCTCAATCCCCTGACCAGGGCACGTGCAGGAGGCAACCAATCAATATGTCTCTCTTACATCAATGTTTCTCTCTGTCTCTCCTTCTGCCTTCCACTCTCTAAAAATCAATGTAAAAATGTCCTCAAGTGAGGATTAACAACAACAACAGAAAGAAGGGACATGTGACAAATCACCATGATTAACTAGCATAAAAGTAAAAATGTTACTGGCAAGATGACATTTCAGTTCTTGTCTTCTTGAAGGAAAGATTTCAATCAAGAGACAAAATGTAGCAAAGTAGGTAAGAATTTATTGGCCTAAGCAAAGATATACTTAGGACAGTAAAACAAGGAAGGACATAGAAGAAGCTATGGGAGAGCCTAGGCTGAGCTGCTTTGTCTCACTGAGAAGTCAGAGAAGAATCCTTGGAGAAGGTTCAGGGGGTTAGCCTGGGATGAGATGCTGCTGCCCATTGCTCCCCTGGTTGCAAGTCTCATGGAGTCCCTTAGAGAGAAGAAAGAGGGAAGGGAATGGTGTGGGTGTGTTCCCCTGGGAAGAGCACACACTGGATCCTTCATCCTGAGCATATTTAAGTCTCTTGCAGGTGGAAATGTTAGGGATATCTCAGGGGACAGTCTCAAAAACTATTCATCAGTTTTCCAGGTGTGCTCTTTTAGAGTTGTGGTCTTCATTGATTGGAACCAATGACTGGTCAGTACTAGGATATGGGGTCCTTATTCAATGCAGCTGGTCCTGAGGCAGCCAGGGCATCACTTGTCTGATTTCACTGCTTTATCTGGATCTGGAGCTGAAATACAACTGAGTCCTGGATGTTATCTAATAGACTGCATGATCAGTGATATGCTATGGCAGTGATAGTACCCTGGGAATGAGATTCCCAGTTTTGCTCCTTGCTAGGCATCTGGGGCTTTTTGGCCTGTACCTGGCCCATTGTTCTTGCTCTGCTCATGTCTGTCTAACTGCCTATAATAGAAACATTATTGAAAACACTATTAGCCATATCTAATGTTTAGTGTGATTTCAATGTGTACTGGCACTATGCTAAATATTTTACATAAATTATCTCAGAACTGGTCTCAGAACAACCCCACAGGGCAGATGACTTGTACATTTTTTTGATGACATGACTTTGACCTTACTCAGGTGTTACAGCCAGCGTGTGACAGAGCTGATCCTCCCATTCTGGTTTTTCAGAACCTGAAGCACTTGCTCCTCCACCTTGACATTCTCCTCACCTACATCTACCAGACAAGGATTAGGAAGGAATGTGCTCAGCTTCACTCTTTTAATACATGATATTTCTTAAGTTCTCAGTTGCTAACTTGTAGTCAATTTTCTCATGTTCTGGGGTCAGTTTCTGGCTATGAGATGGGAAGGAGCTGGATACCACATCACCAACTATTAGGAACATGATCTGATGCGCCTCTAAGGCTGAAAGAGCGATGCAAAAGTGCCTCAGGGCCAACCAGGCCCACACCGGGTGTGCTGATGGCTTGACCATTTGAATTCTATTTGCATTCCCTCTGTCCTCCAACACAGGAACAGGCCTTTTCAAATGGGCTTAGCTCTCCAAGTCCACTCAAAATGTCACGAAATTAAATGAATGGTTTCTTAGACACCATGGGGAGTAGAAACTCAATAGCAAAATACTAATGGTTTCTTTTGCAGAAAGCCCCTTTGAGGATAAAAGAATTCATCTCCGAGTCAGACCCCTTCCTGGCTGGTGTGTCTGTCTGTCAGATGACAAGCCGTGGGGAGTCCATCGCACCCTTGCCCCCCTTCCATCTGTGATCCTGGAGAACAAGAGAGGAGCTGGCCAGAGGAAAGCAAATCCTGATCCTGTGATTTCAATTACAGGGAGGCAAAAAATTATTTGATATCTGAGCTTGCTAAAGGCGCCCATTCCTTCTGCTCCAAAGATCTTTCCTGCTAAACTGAACAAAAGAGCAGAAAGAAGTTTCGAGGCATTTTGAGGGGAGGGGGTAGTGGAGAGAAAGCAAGCACAGCAGGCAGAGAGTTGATGACAATGCAGACAAAGGAAAGAACTTCTTAAGATTCTTTCTAAGAAGTGGAATTCACACTGCGCAGCTTCCTTTATTTGGCTATCTCTCACCTTCTCCCTTGCTCTTTCTCTCTCTCACACCAAGAATCAGATTTGGACTTTTGAATTTACACTGATAGCACAGATTTGGTTGGTACCTTCAGCCTCTGCCTTATCTGGGCAGTGCCAGCTCAAACATGGAAGCCCTGGCTAGGGCCCAGCTCACTCCTTGGCAAGTGTCCATGTTGGTTTTTCTGGAAAGAAAACCCTGACTGGGCTTTTGGGAATTTGCTGTCTTTTACACCTAAGGGAAGAGACAAGGCCTCTGTCCCTTGTAGCTCCTGAGGAGACAAACTTCTCACTAGGTGAGGTGGAATGTTATGCTGGCTATTGCATCCCACAGACCAATACGCAAACCTGCCTTGACTTCTAGACGATTGTGTGCAAGTTACCGAAGCTCTCTGAGTGACAGTTTCCTCATCTGGTACCTGAGGAAAAGCAACATTACCTAATGAGGCTGACAGAGGCTAAAATACATGCACATTGTTTGGCTCAGAGTAGATGCGTACTTTGTATCTCTAGAAATCAATTCTTCTTCCTGTAAAGAAATAATCATCATAAATATAGACTTTTTGGAGTTTAAAATCCCGTTTTTTTACAAGCTCCAATTGCAGCATCCAATAATGATGAAATAAATATGCCTACTCTGTACTCTGCTGCTGATTCAGCAGTGTCATCATTTTCTCCAACTGCATTTTCACCCCTTAGCATATTCAATAAAAATATTATATATCACTGTACAGTGATCATGAAAAATAACCTCCGGTTATATAGCAGCTGAGAAAAATCATCTCATTTTCATATTTCTGCTGTCCTGCATAATTTTCACAAACATGTTGCAGTGCAGAGCTGTGTAACTATCATAATAAACTCTACATAACTTGAAATGATAATGTTTTAATATAGGGACCCATGAGGGAAACTTAGTCAATGTGAAAATTCTGGCATGTTTGTTCTAAAATTTGAGTCACACTAATATTACAGACACCTAGAGTCACCTATTATAAATTTGGTCTCTTCATCTAGATAATAAACTTGCCAAAGGCAAGAACCCTTTCCAACATTTGGGCAAGTCCTTCAGGATCTGCCTCTGTGCTTGGCAAACGGTGGTTGCCTAATTAATATTTGTTCCTGGGATGACTAATTAATTTCAAAACAACAACAATCCTTTGGAGGCTAAATAGGCTGGAGGAAAGAGGACATGGTTCTTCTCACTTCCGAGAGACCATGCCCTCATGCTAAGATGTTGGGGGCCATCTTTGTGTGAGAATCCTGCCAAAGAGTCCCCTTGCACAAAGGAGACACATTGGGAGCTGGGTCTGAAAACCATGCAAAATTCTGAACCTCTTGCAAATACAGACTCAGCTCCCAACAGTACTTTTGCACCAATGTGCATGAGCTCCTCATGTCAAGACTCTGCTGAGCAAAGCTCAGACCCCAAGCAGCACATGTAGGCTGGTGAACCGAGAAACCCAGGGTAGTTAGTGAGGTCTGTCTGTCTCTTATGTTCCCAGGAACATCAAGGAAACTCCAAAATTTAGGAAGCTGTGATGAGAAAAGAACAGAGCAGACTTGGGGTATCAGGAATATAAGTTTAGTTGTAGGATATCCATCCTCCCATGGAGTATTAAAGGAGAAATTTAACCTATAATAACAACCTCTGGGTTTCATAAGCTGGTTCACACAGCAAACTCCTAACAGGACTGTCTATGCCTAAAGTCAGGGGTAGACCCATTTTTCAGTACCTAACCTTCTCAGGTCACCAGGTCTGATGGTACCTGAAGAGAGGCCAGTGCTGCCCAGTGCTCTCTAGAGACTGCCATCAGTGAAGATGGGGCAGAAGTGACAGCACAGACGACCTACAGAGGCTGTCAGGACCCCTCCCAAACTCATCCTCTATATCCCATCAGTACACACCAGCCTGACTTCTACTGCCAAAGTGCCTCGTCTGACTGCCAGAGACCAGTTTGCCCACCCTGGAAGTAGCCTGAAAGGGTCAGAGGTTTAATCTCCCTGTGCCCAGCAACCCTTCACCAGTGACTAAGAGGAGGTGATATAGAAATGCCTTATCTCATCCTATGGTGGGGTAACTGAATCACATGATCTACATTGGCCTTCAGAGTTCCCTAATGATATTAAGAAACATGTTTCTTGGGGTCATCTCCCAAATAAATGATTTGCACTCAAATCCTTGATTCAACTTCTGCTTCTGTAACTCAACACAGAGTATACCTTCCTCATTAACAAGTGTCACATGGCCACAGGAACAGGTAAACATTCTGGTTGTCTGTCACAGAGCCTCCAGAATGCTCATGTAAAAATAAAACAGACAAAAAAACATTAAAATGCTAGAGCCAGCTGCTCGTGGTTAATGCAAGCAAGAAGCTCCCAGCCTTCTTTCCCTGTCCCAATGTGCAGCAGGCATGGAAACAAACCAATTTCCTGTTCAAGATGCCAGACTATGGATGTCCTGCAAGAGTCATCGGAGTCTCACAAGCTCATTCCTATACTGTTTCTAGTTCTTTCCCAAGTGATGGAGTCTCATGGACCTATCTCACTGACAGGGATGCACCTGTGTCTTTCTTGTGCAGACTCCTAATTGGCACAGAGTGCAGTGATTATGCCCACAGATGGATTCAGTCATGTAGCTGGGGAAGGGCAGCAAAGTCCCAATCTGGCTGGACAGAAGGAATGTGCTCAGAGCACATCCCCATCATGGAGCAGTGGGCTCATGAATCTTAAGTATATACGCTTAGGTGACCCAGTATCTGGCTGGCTTTCTGGTTTTACAGAAACTATCACTAGCCTGACACTGAGAGAACTGTTTGGTGGTGCTGAGATAAGAGAGGCCTTCAGAGTTAGAAAAGTCAGAGGCTGCACTAGGCACTCAGCCTTGAAGGAGTCTCCAGATCACTCAGAGGAAGAGTTTCAAAGAGCAGGCTAGTCAGTTGATGTCCTCTGGAGATCTTTTATCATTTATTCTATCAGCTTTTATAACCAATAAATGTTCCTTTTTGAACTATGATGGATTCTGGGTGCCATCTATCTTCTGATGAGGTTTAAACCAGAGTATGTCTTTAAAATCACACTGACAAGACTTACTTCATTTTTTTAAGTTTACCTGAAAGAGAAGTTCTGTATTACCTCAAAGATATAGTCCTTGGGTTGGTTGTGACCTCAACATATGATGACAGGTCAGTGCCCATTCTGAGAAATGTGTCAGAAGCCCCTTCTTCCTCATTCATTTTATCATTTTAAAACACAAATTAGGAGTATTGGAGGCTATGCCTGGTTCTTCTTTCTATTTCTCAAATGTACAAGGGCATTTTTGGAGAATTTTGGGGGATGTGATTCAAGCTTTTCTCCTGTGACAGCAATTTTGTTCTATGACTGCTTCTGAGATGAATGGTGTGTGCCATTCTGACAAAATGCATTAAGAACATCCACAATCAGATGAGTCTGGTAAATCTGAGGCACTCTGGGGCTTAGGGTCCTATTTTATATTTATTTTTGCTTAAACTCTGGAAAGTAAATAAATTACTGCATTAATTTAAAAAAAAACTTGATTCCTAAAGTAGTAATCAATTACATAATTCTGGAATAGGCAGGGTGATATCCTCACTCCCTAAATGGCTAAAGAAGAAGGCAAATTTTCTTCTCATATTATTTTAGTGCAAAATGTTCCAATTGGGTCTACAACATTTTGCAAAACTTAGAGTAACATTTTGCATTTTTCATCCGTAAACATTTTGAAAGCAATCACCCATTTTCCAACAACTTACAGCAGACTAACTGGACCTGCCAATTCTGCTCACAAGTGCAATTTAAAACCAGCCTTTCCTGGATCTAGGTCATACATAATTCTACCTTCTATCCAAAGTGCATAAATTAAAATATATTTTCTGTAGACACATCTGTGCATAGTCTTGCAAACACTTTGAAGACAACATAATCATTAACTATGCCTCAAATACTCCACTGTAATATTCCTTTAAAATTTTTGGTTACCTATCCCCTCTCTGTGGAAGATATAGAGGTTACTGTTTAAAATGGTATTAATAGGGGAGAACCAAGATGGCAGCATAAGGTATACAACTGAATGTGCTGCCTCTCACAACCACACCAAAACTACAACTAAAAAACAAAACGACTATCTCCCAGAACCACAGGAAAGCTGGCAGAGTGGAAGTTCTACAACTAGAAGGAAAGAAAAAATGCATTGAGACCTGGTAGGATGTACAGAGGCTCAGAAAGGCAGAGGTACTGAGATGTGCGGGCGTGCATTGTATTTTTCAATTGGGAGGGAGTTACAAGTTCCTGACTGCTCTGAAGTCCAGTTTCAGGCAAGATTCTGGGGACCCAGACTTATACAGGAAGAAACTGGACTGTCAGCCATTGAGTTGGAAAGATAGGGTGGCTCTCTCACAGAGG
This sequence comes from Lasiurus cinereus, assembly GCA_011751065.1. NCBI lineage: Eukaryota > Metazoa > Chordata > Mammalia > Chiroptera > Vespertilionidae > Lasiurus > Lasiurus cinereus. The sequence goes on from JAAGEH010000307.1 coordinate 39,551,632, forward strand.
TGCACACAAGAATCATTGTTTACTGCTGGGGCGCAGACAGGGGACAGGGATCAGAACGCAGAAATGCAGAGATGCAGAGAGGGCTAACTGGCAGCCATCACTGTTTGCCATGCCCTAGAGCCTCCCTGAAACCCCGCCCTATTTAATTTACAAACTCACCGAGCGGGCTGTGCACAGTGGCTTTTGCACATGAATGGCCTGCCCCCTTGCAGCTCAACCTAACAAATTGCAGCTGGGTCAGACAACTCCAAAACTTCCAAACTCTAAGCAAAGAGGAGAAATCTGCAGATCTCCCTGTAGCTCCTGCTAGGTGGCCTCAGACACTAGCTGACTTGCACCTACTTGGAGATTCAGGAACCAGTGTACCTAGAGGTCAGTGTGAGAGGACACCAGATTTCAATTTCTCACATACATAAGTGACACACTCAAGAGACAGACTTGGTGAGCACTTAAGCTCCACTGAAGCAAGTCCTGCCCCATAAGGGTGTCTCCAGCACAGCAATTCTTCCATTACAGACACAGTTAATCCTCATAGCCAATTGGCCTGGAGGTCAATTCCTCCCAGTGTATCAATAGCAATCAAGGCTTAACTACAACAATATCACAAAGTGGTGCACCAAGAGTGTCCACCTCAGGTGACCAGGGAGGCAGAGCTATTGATCCATAAAGGATAACTAGCACACAAAGTCACTCCATCAACACAGGGAAACAGTCAAAATGTGGAGACAAAGAAACATTTCATGAATGAAAGAAATGGAGGAAAGCAAACTACTGGACATAGAGTTCAAAACCACATTTATAAGGTTACTAAAGACTTTTCTACAAACCACCAAGAAACTTATTGAGATTTCTGAGAAACTTAGTGAGACCTTCAAGGATCTTAATGCGAATGCCAAAAAAATTGAAAATGACCAGTCAGAAATTAAACATGCACTGTCTGAAATAAAGAATAATATACAGAAATCCAACAGCAGACTAGAGGACCCCACGAATCAGACTAAAGATGTGAAATATGAGAAAGCAAAAAATACCCAACCAGAAAAACAAAAAGAAAAAAAGAGTCCAAAAATGTAAGGATAGTGTAAGGAGCCTCTGGGACAACTTCAAGCATACTAATATCAGAATTATGGGGGTGCCAGAAGAAGAGAGAGAGCAAGACACTGAAAACCTATTTGAAGAAATAATGACTGAAAACTTACCCCACCTGGTGAAAGAAATAGACTTACAAGTCCAGGAAGCACAGAGAACCCCAAACAAAAGGAATTCAAAGAGGACCACACCAAGACACATCATAATTAAAATGCCAAGAGCAAAAGACAAAGAGAGAATCTTGAAAGCAGCAAGAGAAAAACAGTTAGTTACCTACAAGGGAGTACCCATACAACTGTCAGCTGGTTTCTCAACAGAAAATATGCAGGCCAGAAGGAAGTGGCAGGAAATATTCAATGTGATGAATAGCAAGAACCTACAACCAAGATTACTCTACCACAAAGCTATCATTCAGAAATGAATGTCAGATAAGAAAAAGCTAAAGGAGTTCATCATCATCAAACCAGGATTATCTGAAATACTGAAGGGATTTCTTTAAGAAGAGGAAGAGGAGGAAAAGGGTAAAGATAAAAATTATGAACAACAAAGTGATAACAAATACATACCTATCAACAAGTGAATCTAAAAATCAAGTGAATAAGAAATCTGATTAACAGAATAAACTGGTGAATATAATAGAATCAGGGGCATAAAAAGAGAATAGACTGACAATTCTCGAGGGGAAGAGGGTGTGAGGGGTGCGGGAAGAGATTGGACAAAGGTCTTACACCTATGGATGAGGACAGTCGCAGGGATAAGGGCATGGGGTGGGGTGAGGAATCAGGTAGAGGGGAGTTTTAGGGGGAAAAAAAGAGGAGCATCTGTAATAAACTGAACAATAAAGACTTATTTTAAAAAAGATTGATATAATGAAAAAAATGAAAAAATAAAATGATATTAATATTCATTTTTACATTCAAAGAGTGACTCCATTGATCATAGCCTCTCTAGATGCAATTTTGGTTCCTATAACAAAGCAAAACAAATCTCCAAAGAAACTATAACAGCTTTAAAATAAGCTTTACTAGAAAACTAACTAAAAGCCATCTTCTGATAGTAAAAATTACTCAAGGAACAAAAGTTATAAACCTAATTTTATATTTAGAAATAAGCAGAACGTGACATTATCATGTTTTGAAAACCAGGAGAGAGATACTGGGGAGGCGATACTCCAAGAGTAGGAAGTCTTATGCAAGATAAATCAGTTCTGGAGATCTACGGCATGATGTCTATGATTAACAAGACTGTATTGTATACTTAAAAAATTCCAAGGGTATAGATCTCTGGGAGATTATGGGTATGTGTGATAGCTTCACAGGTATATGCTTATCTCAAACTCAACAAGTTGCATAAATTAAACATATACAGCTTTTTATATGTTAACCTCAATAAGTGGGTTAAAAAATAAATAAAAGTAGTTGCAGAGTTCTACTTAGACTTTGCCCCTTTGCTTGTAAGTTTGATTTTTATCCTTCAAAGTTGATCAGTAAAAGGCATGAAAAGATGAATTCAACCAGTTAGTGTGGCTCAGTGGTTGAGCATTGATCTATGAACCAAGACCTCAGGGTTAGATTCCCAGTCTGGGCACATGTCCAGGTGGCAGGCTTGATTCCCAATTGGGGGCATGCAAAGGGCAGTTGATCAATGATTCTCTCTCATCATTGACGTTTCTATCTCCCTCTCCCTTTCTCTTTGAAATCAATAAAAATATTTCTTCTTAAAAAAGATTAAGGAAAATATTCCCCTAAAAACTAGAATAGAACTGGCCTATTTGTCAGCTGCCATTTCCTCTAAGCCCATCACAAATGATCTGAAGGTAAAGAAGAGAGCCATGATGAGACCCGCCTGCTTTAGAAGAGAGAAAGACCAGCCTTCTCCCTACAATAGTCTCATGAGGGAGGAAATAGAGAATTTATCCAAAGAGGGGGGAACTTGGTCCAAAAGATCCATCAAGCATGACTTTCAAATGGGGCTTTTGGAAGTCTGTAGACTAATATATGACTGGAAGTTTTCCATAAAAGCTGTTCCCTTAATTTTATTTTCATGTCATCTGTAATCTAAAATAACTTAATGTAAACATATTCTTAATTTCCTTGCTAAATTTTCTAACTATTTCCACTCTATTTCAGTTCATACATTTCTGCTTATATGTGCAAGATATATTGGCACAAAGTAATTAAGTTATATCATTTAAAAGACAATGCAATTGTTATTAGACTGTGTTTTGCTAAACCCAGGAGCATATGGGTTCCACCTCCCGTGTGAGAAACACAATAGTGCATTTTCCCTAGTCTGGTTCTACTTACAATCTCACTATCCCTATTCTAGAAAATCTATTCTCATGCTATAGTGGCCCCATTGTGACCCAGGTTGTCCTTAACCAGGGTCTGAGGCCCTATTTCTTGATAGTGTTGGTCAGAAATAAGAATGATGTGGGCAAAGAAATAGAAAATGTTAGAGGTTTCTTTTTTTTTTTTTAATATATTTTATTGATTTTTTTTTTTTTTACAGAGAGGAAGGGAGAGAGATAGAAAGTCAGAAACATCGATGAGAGAGAGACATTGATCAGCCGCCTCCTGCATGCCCCACAGTGGAGATGTGCCTGCAAGCAAGGTACATGCCCCCGACCCGAATCGAACCTGGGGCCTTTCAATCCGCAAGCCGACGCTCTATCCACTGAGCCAAACCGGTCTCGGCAGAGGTTTCTTATACAATTTAGAATGTCTAACCAATTAATAGTTTTAACCCAAGATCTTAATAAATAAAGTAACATTACTTGAGAATATATTTTGACTATTCCCAATGGATCTAATGGCATCTTGAAAAAGATTACAAAATATTGGGTTTTCTACTTTACATGAAGTAAAGAAGCTTATGAGGTTGAAAGCAACAAAACAAAAAATGGGTGCATTATTATGTTAATTGACCAAAAGTGATCAGAAGCCATATAAATCTCGCTTCTAAGATCTCTTAGTACCTAATACAGCATGCATGTGCTGACCTCTTTATAATAAATATAAGGATGCAATTAATTTCCTTCCTTGCCTCATCAAAATATTTATATCAAAATACTGACCTAAGGGTAAAGAAGGAAATACAAAGCTAATCTATTAATTTGCCAACTCTAGAAAATGATTTTGATGTGCCACTCCCTACTACTGAAGTTTTCTACTTAAAAAAATCCAAAAATATGCAAATATATGCATAAGCTTCCACTTGAAATGTGGTCTAAGGACCAGCAATATCTATGACACCTGGGAACTTATTAGCAATATAAATTCTCAGATCCCACCTGAGAATCCCTGAAGCAAAATCTCTGAGTTGGGGGCTAAAAATAGTGAGCTATCCATACATCAATTTGAAAAGCAGTATCCTACATGGGTGACAGTTAATGCCCATTAGTAGGGTTGATGGGATTTGTACATATAAGACATAACTACATAGTTATCATTCAAAATTATAACTCGGCATCAAGCAGACTATGAAAGTCCTTACTCCCTCTTTCTACTTCCTCTCTACTCCCTGCTGGCCCACAGTAGAGCATATCACAATGGCTTTGTTTCTCCAGATTTGATTATTTTAGAAGTTACATTGTGCTGAAACAGTACAGTGCTCATATTTTTTAAGAGTGCCCCACAGAATATATGACACATAGTTAAGTTTTTCATAAATATTTATTGTATGAATTAAAATCTACCTCAACTGAAACTGGTTTGACTCAGTGGATAGAGTGTTGGCCTGTGGACTGAAGGGTTCCGGGTTCGATTCCCGTCAAGGGCATGTACCTTGCTTGCGGGCACATCCCAGTAAGGGGTGTGCAAGAGGCAGCTGATTGATGTTTCTCTCTCATTGATGTTTCTAACTCTCTATCTCTCTCCCTTCCTCTCTGTAAAAAATCAATAAAATATATATATTTTTAAATCTACCTCAATAAAAAGAAATGCCAGGTCTATTAACCAGCAAAACATTTTGGAAAAGGTAAATCCAGGCCATGTTGATTCTAAGAATTCTTATAAATTGTCATTGTTTCAGAAGCTACTGGACTTTGAGCTTAAAAATATGAATAGGAGAAAATTTTCAAAATGAATCTATATAGATCTACCAAAATAAATTTATGTTGCATATGTATTACCAAAAGCATCTCTAGTTTTCTTTAAAAAAAATGATTTGTTTAGTTTGCCTTAGAACTCAAATTTGAGTTTTACTAGTAACAATCTTACTCAGGTATAGACACTTCCTTGGTCCAGATTTTCTGTTTCCTGATAGCACTTCTACGTACCCTTCTCCAGCTGCTATGTGCTTTCATGTGAACAGCTTACATCTGTGACCTTCTGAGGAAAACTGTCTTTAAACCAGCAGATCTGCTCTCTTTGTATCTGGAAGTTCCTGGGCACTCACAGTCCCAGTGACTGACTGAGGAAAAAATATGAAGTCCTCCAGAGCTGGGCTGTCTCTGGAATGCAATTTAAGGAATTCCCCTGTGGAAGAACATTGAGGGTAGGGCTGAAATTGCACCCTTCCAACCCCTGTCCTGCTTCACTATTTCCTTAGTCTACCCTGGGAACACATTCTTAATAAATTAACTATGTTGGCATCCTCAACTTAAGGTTGAATTCTGGGAAACCCAACCAAAGATACTACCAGCTAGAGATATGAAAGAAGAAAATAATTCAAATGTATACCAACATCAGATATGCCTTTGTCATTCCTACTTTTCTTTCCACACTGTAGGTACTTTTCTAAATACACAATATTGTTAATATTTTATGATATCACTGCTGATATGTTCCTTCAGCTGTAACACATCCATGAGATGAGAAATGCTCCCAGAATCACTGACCTATTTATTTTGGACAATCAACTAGAAATTTGAAATACCTTCCTGTCCTACATCACAAGTGTTAGAAGCTACTATAGATATCTTTTATTGCATCAGTATAGTTTAAAATGTCTTCAGTTTATAATGAATTTTAATGATATGTAGGAAAGATTGATTGGTAAATAAACAAATACTTTAATGTTTTTTCATATTTAAAATGTTTTTTTCAAATTACTCAAAAACATAAATATATGCTATTGGAAGGAAGGTCTATATTTAATTTTAACACTAATAACAAAAATATGCTAATTAAAATTTTAAAAATGACATTTCTACTTCAAATAATTAATAAATGTGCATAGTTTTGATATATATGAACAATTAGACATTAATTTGAAATAGAAAAAAATTTCATCCTCTTGTATTTCTATATCACTGTTAGAATCGGAAATGTTTTTTCTTCTTTATCAAAAACCAAAGTTATTAAGCCCATACAACAACTGAATCACTATACAGACATTTTTAAGCCATTGAGAAGATCATGAACTATTGGTGATATTGTAGAAAACTACCTAAGCTCCTCATGTCTAGGGCATTAATTCCTAACAGGACTGAAAGGGAGAAAATATCATGTATGGAGAGCCTATGGATATCCTTTTTAAGTAATTGAATCTTCACACATCTTTGGGAGGGAGCTCTTTCAGTCCCATTTTAATTAATATATGAAAAGAGGCAAAGCCATGGCCATTATGTTGTCAGCATGGTGCCAAAGGTGCAATCCAAATCCTGACATAATTTATAATACAGGCCATTCTCTCAGATACACAGAACTATTTTATTCCAATTTTAGAGATGAAGAAAAGGAACCTCAAAGGGTTCAAGGTTGCATAGCCAGGAGGTGACAGACTAGAACTCAGACTACCAGTAGGGTCACAGTATTAACCATGTCATCCTGCCTAGTCACACTTAGAGTTCTAAATGGTGAAAAAGGTACATGTATATATACAACTCAACAAGAGAAAGAAAAAAATCCTATTAAAAAATGGTCAAAGGACCTGAATAGACACTTCTGCAAAGAGGACATACAAATGGCCAATATATATATGAAAAAATGTTCAATGTCACTAATCATCAGAGAGATGCAATTTAAAACTACCTCACACCTGCCAGATGGACTACCATTAATAAATCAACAAACAACAAGTGCTGATGAACTCTTGGTTCATCATGCAGACTGGGGCAGCCCCTATGAAAAACATTATGGAGTTTCCTCAAAGAAGAAGGAGGAGGAGGAAGAGGAGGAGAAGGAGGAGGAGGAGGAGGAGGAGGAGGAGGAAAGAGGAAGGAGGAGGAGGAGGAGAAGGAGAAGAAGAATGGAGCTGCCTTTTGACCCAGTGATCCCACTTCTGGGAATCTATCCTAAGAATTCTGAAACACCAGTCAGAAAGAATACATGCACCCCTATGTTCATAGCAGTGTTATTTACAATAGCTAAGACCTGGAAACAGCCCAAGTGCCCATCCATAGATGAGTGGGTATAAAATTCTACACAATGGAATACTAAATAGCTGTAAGAAATAAGGATCTCCTATCCTTTGGAACAGCATTGATGGATCTGGAGATTATTATGGTAAGCAAAATAAACTAGTCAGAAAAAGATGAATATCACATGATCTCACTCATGTGGAATCTAATGAACAAAATAAACTGATGAACAAAATAAGACCAGAGACATGAGAGCATGAAACAGACTGACAGATCTCAGAAGGCTTGGGGGTGGAAGGGCGAGGAAGAGATTAACCAAAGGACTTATATACATAGATATCTAGCCCAAAGATAATAGTGAGGTGACAGTCTGGGTTGGGGGCAGGATCCAGGTAGATTCAGGCAAAGGAGATAAGGAGAACATCTGTAATACTCTCAACAATGAAAATAAAACATTAAAAAAATTATCTTGCCGAAACTGGTTTGGCTCAGTGGATAGAGTGTCGGCCTATCCGTGGACTGAAAGGTCCCAGGTTCAAGGGCATGTACCTTGGTTGCGGGCACATCTCCAGTGTGGGGCGTGCAGGAGGCAACTGATTGATGTCTCTCTCTCATCGATGTTTCTAGCTCTCTGTCCCTCTCCCTTCCTCTCTATAAAAAATCAATAAAATATATAGTAAAAAAAAAATTATCTTACCATATGGGATGGAGGTAGGGAAAGAGGACAAAGTGAGTAAAAGAGGGCAAATATATGGTAATGAAAGGAAAATAGAGTTCAGGTGGTGAGCATGCAGCAGAATATTGAACTATAATATTATACACCTAAAATTTATATTATTAACCAATGTCACCCCAATAACAGCTACCATAACAGCCATAAAATTTATATATATATATATATAAAGGCAGCTACCATAATAGCCATAAAACCTAACAACTGGTCACTATGACACACACTGTGGCCTTCAAACCTGCCCCTGATCAGACTCTCCCACCCTGATCAAGAGCCAGGTCTGCAGGCCAAACGCCCTCTCCTTTCCCCCCAATCCCGCCAGTCACACCCTCATCAGCCCACCCCACCATGATAGGCCCGCAGCCGCTCCCCCTGCATGGCCCCACCCCAGATCGGCCTCCCACCCCAATCAGGGGCAGGACCAGCCAACTAACCACCCATGGTCCTTCTCCCAGGCCGCTGGCTCCCAATCAGCACCCTCCACCCACCCCATTCAGGCCAGCCGGCACACTGCCCACAGCCCCTCCCCATGACCAACCCCACCCCCAATCAGGTCTCAACCCCATTCGGGGGTAGAGCCTGCCAGCCAATCACCCACAACCCCTTCCCCCAGTTGCCCTGGTCTTGATCAGGGGCCCTGATCAGGCCCTGATTCAGTGAGCTAGCTGGCCAACCTTCCACCATCTCCTACTCCCAACAGGCTCAGTCCTGATCCACTCTGATTGGGGCTGGGCCAGCCAGACCCCAGCCTTGCAGGAATTCGTGCACTGGGCCTCTAGTTAAAAATAAAAAAACAATGTTACATTTCTCTGACTTTTCTTCTACCATCATGTCTCTATCTTACTACAACAGGAAAAGGTTCTTAGATTTCAAAAAACCTATGCCATTAGATTGAGTCCAACTAAATAATCTAGGCTAATCTCCCTGTCTGAAATTCCAATACCTTATTACCATCTGCAAAGTTTCCTTTGCTGTATAAGGTAACATGTTCAGAGGCTTCAGGGATTACATCTGGATTTCCTTGGGGCCATTGTTCTTACCACAGGGAGTGTGAAAGTGAGACAGTAAAGAGAAGGAGAGAGTGTGTATTTATTGAGCAGGTCACTGCTGAAATAAGCACTGGGGGGTCAATCCCCCTGGGGACGTCTGGGAGACAGAGTTGTCTTAGTCTAAGGGCTGAGAGTCATACATGCTTCTTGGAAGAAGCTCACAGCACAGCATTGTATGCATGGGAACTGTGATTGCTGAAGAAATACGGTGGTCAACAGAACCTGCTACACAGAGAAACAATTTAATATTTCAGCATCAACGTGAAGCAATAGATGAATCCTTTATAATCTCCCCATCTCTTCAACTAGGAGTAGTTTAGAGAAATTATAGGAGCAAAAACAGGAAATCCGAATCCATGTTCTTTAACTGCCAGACAGCATCAAATTATTGATTGAAAAATTTGTCTGAGCACCATTTAATCTGAAAATGTTGGATCAGATATTCTATAAAATTCCTTCCAGTTCAGACACACTGATTTCTATAGTTTTCAGGATACACCCTGGTGATGTCTATGATTTTTTAAAATTGTTTTCATAAAAGAAATCTATACAAAAGCAGAGGACAGCTACAAATATGCACTTTTCCCCAACCCAAATTTTAAATGTCACCACATGGTCTACTTATAATAAGTCATAGGAAACAAAAAATAATTATTAATGGAAAATGTAATTATAATAACCATTGCCTTCAATTGCCTTGGGATGCTAACCAGGGAAAACCAAGAACTGACTAAATCAGACCTTAAACAACCACAGAGATATTGGAAAATTAATGAGATATGCCAAACTGCAAACCTTCTTGACCTTAGGAATTATTTTTGGCCTTGGGAAAACGTGTGAGTCAACACAAATTTCCTGGGAATCTTTGAGATGGATTTGAAAATATTCAGACAGATTCTGAGTTTGCAAAATATTGTGGTTCAAGCCTAAGAAACTGAAATTTTTTTGATACAACATGATAGGAGTAAAGGGGAGACATATGGGTATGAAGGAGAACCAAGTGCAACCTTTCATAGTCATTGGCTTTGCATTCAGTCAGTTTGTTGCTAAACAACCAGATTTCATCTGTGTCATTCATACACGTGTCCTCATAGTCCTGTTTATCAATTGTCTTCAGCCTACATAAATATTTGCCATTGGACATAACACCATTTGTCCTTTGACCCTGCTAATCACACCTCTACTTATTATAGGAGAATACACTGCAGGAATTGGGGGTGTTACTAGTCTGGACAGGTGACCACTTAATATGTGTCCTCTAATGATCTGAGCAAATGCTTTGCATTAAGGGTCAAGTCTTCTTTTGTATTTTTGCCTTTATAAAAAGAAAGGTTTACACAACATTGAACAAATGCTATGAAATGCTGTATACCTGGTTGGTTTGTTTCTAACTTTGATGGCAATATAGTTAATATGGACAGATACTGTAATGTAATACTGTAATTACATTCAGTTGTAATAATTTTAAAGTAATGACCTTATCTTTCATGTACCAGATTTTCACATTTCTGAGGAGACTTAGAATTTTTCCCCTGCATTTCTATTACATATTACAAATTGGGGCTCTGATCAGAGTGGCTCAGTTGGTTGGAGTATTGTCCCATGCACTAACTGATCACAGGTTCAATTCCTAATCAGGGCACATACACAGATCTCGGATTTGATCCCTAGTTGGGTGGACCATGTATGGGAGGCAACCCATTAATGTTTCCCTCTCACATCAATTTCTCTCTCTCTCTCTCTCTCTCTCTCTTCCCCGCCCCCTCTTTCTCTCTTCTTCTCCTTCCCTCTCTCTCTGAAATCAGTAAAAACATATCCTTGGGTGAGGATTTAAAATAATAAATAAAATAAAAGTAGGTAGGCACTTATTTTAAATCAGTTTTAAATATTTAATATCTATTTTAAAATAACAAAAGAAGAAAAAATATTTACAATTAATCGTTGTAACATAATACATTCAAAACTGCCCTAACTGGTTTAGCTCAGTGGATAGAGCATCAGCGTGTGAACTAAAAGGTACCAGGTTTTATTCCAGTCAAGGGTATGTACTTTGGTTGAGGGCACATCCCAGTAGGAGGTGTGCAGAAGACAGCTGATAGATGTTTCTCTCTCATCGATGTTTCTAACTCTCTATCCCTCTCCCTTCCTCTCTGTAAAAAAAAAAATCAGTAAAATATTAAAACATTTAGTTTTTGCATTCATTTTAACCTTTCGAAATAATAAATTCTAATTATAAAGTGAAAATAATAAACTTACGTGTAAGTTTATCCTAATGAATGAATGGCACTTGATAACTTATTAAGTATGGTTTCACTTGTTATATTCATGTATCCTAAAAATGCTCTTAGGTATGACTATAGCCTCATAGAGCAGGAAACTGAGACTCAGAGAAGCTAAGTCATTTGCTCAGGGCTATTCAGTTAAGATTCAGAGAATTCCAATTCTGGCCATATTCCCACCTCATCTTTACAATAGAGTAGGGTCTACTGGCTGAATCAGCCCACACATGAGGAAATGGGCAAAATATTTCCATGAGCAAATTATGGGTTCTATAATTTTTCTCTTTGGCTCATGTAAGTTTCCAAATGCTGTCATGCTAATTTTTTCTTTTTGTTGTTGTTGTTAATCTTCACCTGAGGGTATTTTTTCCATTGCTTTCCAGAGAGAGTGGAAAGAAGGGAGGGAAGAGAGAGAGAGAGAGATGTAGAAAGACACGTTGACTGGTTTCCTCCCACATGAGCCCCACCCAGTGATGAAAAGCAAACCCACAACCCTGCTATATGCCCTTGACCAGGAATCAAACCCACAACCCTTTTAGTACATGGGCTGACACTCTAACCACTGAACAATGCCAGCCAGAGCTGTCACCCTAATTTTTTTAGTAAAACCTATGCCCAAGGAAGATTTAAATCAGTTAATATCAGTATGCACCCTAATGTTTTCTCTAACATGAGAATTTTACACTATCGGAGTTCTGGAGTTTAAACTCTAGAAATGAAATTTTCAGGGAGCTTTGCACTGAAAGGCTGTGTCTGACGGTTGAGGTTTTGTGAAAAGGAGTGGCGAGGTAGGAAAGATGGAGAAGACGACTCTATAACACCAGTTCTGTGTTGGGCAATCAAGTCTTTCATGATTAAACTGGGTTTTCATTTTCTTTTTTTAAGACTTCCTTATTCATGCTATCCTCGGTATGTCTTATAATTCAACATTTTTCTTTGAAGAGTTTTGTTGTGAAATGGAAAATTGAGCTTTATTCCAAAACATGATTTCTCAAAACTTGTTCTCTTAGAAACCAAGTGGTTTATGTGGTTTACATTTTCATCACTGTCTGCGACATATTTTCCAAAGGAGAGAGCCACATGCCCGCTGTTGCCCTGCTGGTTTGGCAGCGTGTGAAAGCACTTTTTTTTTTCTTTTTGGTTACTTTGTTCATCTAACACTTAGTTAACCTCAAAGACACGCTATAATTATTCACAGGACTCTGCATATGGATTATTTTTTAAGTTATGATGATGGTTAAAAAAATGGCAGATCTTTTATTTTTTGTTATTGAAATTTTCTTGACGAGGCTCCTTATGTTACCAGACAGGGGGCCTCACCCCGAGTAGGTCTGCCCAAGACGGGCAGAAGTGTGTGGGTTCTTGATGGTACAGGAAACACTTCACAACAGAAGTCTAGGTGACTTCCAGGGTACATTTATTAAAGCTGGGGACAGTGAAACAAAGAGGGGCTTAGCACAGAAGAAGCAACAGCAAAGACCTAGACAGGACTGCTTTAGTTCTGTAAAAATGTTACAGGAAAGAACTGAGCCGAGATGGCGCTGCTTTAGCTCACTGGGAAGTGAGAGGAAGGGGGACCTTGGAGACAGGTTTAGGGGGTTAGCCTGGGACAAGCTATCACTTCCCATTGCTCAGCTGGTTGCAAGTCTCATGGGAACCCTTGGAGTTTAAGAGATGCATGCCTGTGGGGGGAGAAGAGGGAGAAGGAAAAGGCTCAGGCCTGCTCCAGGGAGAGAAAGCATGAACAGGTCCTTTGTTTGAGGCTTTTTATCTCTCTCTTGGAGGCAGGAATCTTAGGGGAGTTCTCACAGAAGGGTTTCAGCAAAATCAGCATTAGTTTTCCAGGTGTGCCCTTTCAGGGTAGTGGTCTCTACTGATTGGTCAGTGTCAGGGCAGGGGGCTATTCATCATTGCAGCTGGTCCTGGCATCACCATTGGCTTTTGCTGCTTTTCTGGGCCTGGAGTTGAAATACAATGGAGGCTGAGATGTTATCTCTAAGGAGGTCACCTTCTGTATGTATCTGGCTGTAAATTGCTCGGCCAGTTTGTTCAGCTATCTGTATCAGTTTCCCCATTTTACTTGCCAAGGAATTGTCCTGGTTCTTAGCATCCTGTTGTAATGTAGGGGCACCAATCCTGGGAGCACCTTGCTGTTCTTTGATAGTCTGAAAAAAACCACTCAGGGGACCAGGGAAGGACATAGCCTTAACTACTTACATAAGGAAAAGACCCAATAGCAGCGGGTCTGGTGAGTTTCCACACTCTGCCAGGGTGAGATAGGGGCTTATCCAGCAGAGGAGGTGGGAGGGGGAGCCATGCTGGGAACATGTGTGCAGGCCAAGACAGAGAGTCTGATGAGGCATGATAGCTGTCAAGACACCAGGTATGAGCTGCTCTGCTCCTTGTGGCCACTGGCAAAGTAAACACTGTTCAACTGACTTGAGAGCAGGAATTGGGTTATATCCTTGCTTGACACACTCCACTCTGATATCACCCTTCCACCTCACAGCCTATGCGCCATCTTCCAGGAGTGGGCCTATGTGACTAGGATGTTAACACATTGCATCCAAATCCCACAAATGCAGTATAGACTATAAGCACAGAGTGATAGCAAAAGGAGGAGACCCACAACCCCTAAAAGGACCCAAGAGAGTTTCACCAGGAGTGAGGGGGTCAGTGCCAAGGGTCCGTTTCCAAAGCCTGCACCGCTAACCTGACATTGGGTCCTGAGTCAGACATGTAGGTTCAGTACTCAGACTGATGAAAGCACAGATTCCTCCTTGCACTGTATCAGCATATCGAGAACCATTCAGTTCTGTAACACTACCTTTTGCATCTGTGCAGGTTCTCAATTCAGCAAGATGATGGCTTGGTCAGTGTGGTTCAAGGCCTGAGCAGAATGATCTGCTAAAGACTAGATCTCATGTTGTGTCCATATATTTGTTCCCTGCGGGGAGAAGAGGGCAAGGGGATAGAACCACCAGGGCATACATGGGTCTTGTGCTATATAGGCATCCAGTTGCCGGGGACAGCCAGCAGAGTGGTCACCACCTGGCCAGGAATGCAGGGGTGTCTCCAAGTGCAGCACCAGTTATAGGTCATCCATATATCCCACAGACCCAGAGGGGCCCCCAAGGGACAGGGAATGGGTCTGCCTCTCAGATGCCATTCTATTTTTCCCAGAGATACTAGTTAGTGAGGGTGGATGTGTTCCGGCATTGTTCCTTAAATGTCCACCCATGTTATGTTGAGTGATGTTTGGTGTGGAAATATTCTCTCTCTCAATGTAGTAGACTGTATGACCCCTCAATTCCACCTGCACTGCAGTCAACCTCCCTAGTCCATCCTACACAGAATACTCTAGCCAAGGTCAAGTGTGATTGATCTGTTCTCAGACAAGGTGAAAGACCTCATCCCGTATGCAGTTGAAGTGTCATTTCACAGGCACAGGTGGCTCCATTCAGTCGGGTTGACTGGATTTGTTTTTAACAACCCATCCCACAAAACTGTTAGCCTACACTGAACTAAAAAGAACAAGATAGATGTTTAGTAGGCACCAACAGAGGCAAATCAAGGAGAATACAAATCTGCTGAGTGGAATACACTGTAGTTATCCACATACTGATTATGGTAGGTTGTATAAGCAAGCCCTGCGCAAGACCCTACCCCCATGGGTCTTAAATGAACTGAGGATAATTGTTGTTTTTATGACTTTGTTCAAAATATTATTAATTTTAAAAACATGCTCTGTTTTTCAGATATAAGGACATTTATATTTTCCTTTGAACAGTTTGGTAAATTATATCTTTGTAAGCAATACCAAAACATTTATGTTTTTCTGCCTACCTAATCCCTCTAAAATTTGGAAACTCTTAATGAGTATTATTTAATAGAGCACACCAGCAAATACCAGTTTGAATTTCCCAGGGCCAAGTTAATGTACTATCTCCAGGGTGCATTTCCTGGGGTGCTGGCAACAACAGGCTGTTCTCTGCTCCCCAATAAGGTCCTGTCTAAGCATCCATTGTTCAAACCTGCACTCTCAGTGGGATGCCCACATCTGCTGCTGCATGTGGAACTCTGCAGGTAGATCTGGTTGGGGATTTTCATTCATGGTTAGTAGTACATCAGAGTCTTGTGGTCCATCCTTGTAATGACCCTCCCTCAATTTTCAGGGCGTTTTTCAAAAGTCTATTATAACATTCTGTCAGTTCAGCTCCTGTTGGATTGTAAGGGTAGTCACCATTCAATGTTGTGGCTCTCAGCCCAGTCTTCTTGTTGCTGGCAAGGGATGTGAATGCTGTTCCCCACATACAGAACACTGTTGACAAGCTATACTTGTATCAGTCATTTTCAATAGGAGGCTCAGGCTTTAACTGTTGCTCACATGGTTTTCTGCCCTGTGTGTTTCATTTCACTGTGGAGCCATGTAGCCAGGTCTTCTGCTGGGGTCTCTTCTAGCCATCAAATGTGAGCAAGTGCATTCACATCATCATTTTCTGGACATTGTACCAGTTGATGTCCTGTGACAGCTATAGGATCACCTTAGTTTGTACAACCCCCCATATAATCAGCCCATAGGGTTTGTCCCTAGAGAATCTGCTGACGATAGTCCACTCCATTTAAAGAGCTGTCATTTGCAGGGCCATCAGTATACCATGCTTCAGCTGGCACTGGAACCATACCTGCTTCAGCTGGCACTGGAACCATACCTGCTTTCGCTGGTGAAAGGCCAATAGACTCTCCCTTTTCAGCATCTCCTTCTGACACAAAGGTGACAGGCCCTAATGTCTGCAAGTCCTGGCTAATAGGAGATGTTGAGTGGACATGTCTCTGCTGCAGGTAAAAACTCCATCTCATTATAATATATGTCTGTGCTGCATCAGGCTTTAGGGTGAGACACGTCATGCAGCCACCCCATGGGATAGGTGGTCCACACCATTACAGCAGAGCTTCCAGTTACAGGCTCTCTTGCTTACAGGGCATGGTAGATAGCATAGAGCTGTTTAGGATGCGTCTTTATTCAGTCCTTTTCCATACCTGGGATAAAACCCTTTTGGGATGCAGAGTTTTTCCTGTCATTGCCAGAGATCCCTATGACACCCACTCCTGGGTTACTGTACATCTAATTCCCCAGGTAGGAATGGATCATAGATACCAAGTCCTTGTACCTGTTATTACTGTTCTTTTGCCTCCTCAAAAGACCACCAGTGCATCCCATTGCCAAACCCACTGCTGTCCTTTCCTCATAAGAGCATACAAAGTTTGTAGGTATACAATTCTATAATACATCATCTCTATAGTGTAGGTGTGTCCACTACCCCAAGACAAGTCTCCTATTACTATTCAATCCCCCTATACCCTTTTCTACCTCCCATCCATCATCCTTTTCCCTCTGGTAATTATTATACTGCTGTCTGTGAGTTTTTTATTAATAATAGTCAAGATTTTGAATCAGTCATAATCAGGTTTTCAATTGTGTCTTGCTATAAAGAAAACAGATTCTCATTGAATTCATGCAAACAATCATATTGCCATAAAAATTAAATAATACTCATTAAGAGTTTCTAAAATTCTAAAGGAATCAAATAGGAAGAAAAAATATATATATTTTGGTATTGCTTACAAAAAATATAATTAACCCTACTGCTCAAAGAAACATATAAATGTCCTTCTGTCTGAAAAACAAAAGATGTTTTTAAAATTAATACTTTCAACAAAGTCATAAAAACAAGTTATCCTCAGTTCATTCAGTCCATATATCAATTCTTCTTTATCCAGATCATTTGTCAGTATTTCCATAAATCCAGTTTGAAGGCGTGAACTGAAAATTTATTCTCAGAAAACTCTGTTAGAATGTCATAGTCCTTCCTATAGATCTTTATGATGAAATCTCTCTGCAAATGCATCATAGTAAAACGGTGACTGTCTGAGAATGACAAAAGTTGAAGTGACATCATTATAGATCTGATTATAATGCAGTTGACAACTAACTTTGTTTTTCTGTAAGATGTAGCATTCCAAGAGAACAATTAGAATGTAAAAGTGCCAGGTTTGTTTTCTCTCATGCTCCTCCCACAGCGGCACATGGCTCCAGGGCAGTACGAATTGCCCCCTGGACCACAATGACTCCCAGCCTCAGCAGCACCCTGTAACAGACTCTGGTAATACTTGGTGGCTAACTCTCCAGCTGGCTGCAGTGTGCATGTACATTAGCAGTGGAGGTAGCTGGTCAGGGTCCTGCCTATCTAGCTTCTCCTGTTCAGTTTTCAGTTTCTGAATAAGGGTCTGGGCCTGCATGGCCAGGTCACCTAGGTTTGTCTCAACTAATATCTCCTCATAGGAGTCAGTGCCACACTCAGCAATAGGGTCCCACTTACTAGGGTTCCATTCTGGGTGTGCTACCCTGTCCCAAATTCCTCCCTCCCAGGCTAGCAAACTGGTGTTGCTACAGCCATGCCCTGGCAATCCGTTCACTTCCCTACTTGCTCTTTTCCTATGATTCTCAGGACTGTGAGCAATCCACCAGGGTGCATGGGGCATCCCCCAGTCCTGTGGCGGTCCATATGAATCTAGAAAGCTTGCTACTTCAAACCACATGGAGTTGTCCACCCACCCCAGGGCTCTCCCCAGACTCCTTGGGATTTCTCCCAACCTCCCCAGGATTCTCCCTGGAACTTCCCCATTAGGCATGTCCACATCCTTGGTCTTGACTCCATGGTTTTCCATACTATGCTGCCAACTATACCAAGTGCATATAAGCTCTCCAATCCCAGGAGCACCATGCTGTTCTTCCATAGTCTGAAAATAAAAACAAACATGTGGGGGACCAGAGGAGAAGGACATAGCCTTTATTACTTACTTATGGGGAAAACCCAATAGCAGCTGGTTAGTTGAGTTTCCACACTCGGCCAGGGTGGGCCAGGGGCTTATCTAGCAAAGGAGGGGTGGGGGAAGGAGCCATGCTGGGAACAGCCTGTGTGTAGGACAAGGACAAACAGAGTCTGGTGAGGCTTGTTAGCTGTCAAGGATGAAGGAAGACACCGGTGTATGTGCTGCTGTGGTCCTTGTGTCTGCTGGCCAGAGATGGACACGGTTTCATTGACTGGGATGGAGAATTGGGCTATATCCTCACTTGACCCCGTACCTACCTCATTTAGTTACCATTCCATTCATTACTATACTTGCACAAAGAGAAAAATTTACCAAACTGCTCAAAGGAAAATATATATATTTAGGTTATCAATGCATATCTTTACTATGCAGACATAGATTAAATTCTTTTTTATAAATACTCGGTTAATGCTAGGAAAAAATGTACTAAAAGAAAGTGGATGTTCATCTGCTTGTATATGTTGGTTAAGAGTGGGGGAATGATAAGCAACACTGGAAGAAGAGAAACGAGAGGAGAGACACTGAGCTTGTGAGTCAGTCAGAACAAAGTAATTTTAGATGAAGTTTATTTTCTCAGTTGTAAAATAAGGACTTGAATAATAATGATGTAAGACTCCACCCACAACACTTGCTTGCACAAAACTCAGTGGACCAGCCACAGAGGGCATAGAAACAGTAAGAAACTCCTGGAATTTCTTCCACCTAGAATCCAGCCCCTAGAGAAGATGATTTCAATTGCTGGGCCACTGATTTATTAATCTGTTAGGGGCCTAGGGAGAAAAGAGCAGGCTTTTCCTATGATATAGGTATTTCTGAGGAAAATTTAAATGTAAACTAGATTAGGCTTCTTTCATAAACTAATCAGTAAATACCATCACTTAAGGTTAATGAATTCATTCTGTATTGAGTACATTTTTAAGCACAGAATATAGGCATATCCAAATGTACTTTACTTCAGTCCACTGTGTTTGAGTTCATTTTGCTGCTTGGGCCAGAATTCACAAATCAAGCCCAGTGGGGCTCATCATGGAAGATTAACACATACTAGGATTTGACCTCATTGAATTCAAGTGTTCACTGGATCTATAATAAGACTAGTTGGCTCCAAGTCCCACATGAAAAAGATATTCAGGTATCCCAGCAAAAAAAGAAAACTAGCAAACTTATAAATTACAGTTCTGCAGACACCCTAATATTTGTGCCGAACCTACAACCTTGCTTAGAGTTATTAGCTTATAAATATGCAAACTGAACCTGGCTTTCATTATGAGCATGTGTTTGAAATTTAAACTTATAAAGATTTAGCTACATTTTTATTTTCTCATTATCACTAAAGGCCTTAGCCAAGGAAGATCATTTATGCAAAATAAGTTATCTGTTGCAACAGAATCATTAAGATAATCCAATATACCAACTTAATTATTTGTCTTTCTTTTCACAGATATTTGGTCTTAGTACTGTTGCATTTGCCCATTGAATGAAAAGGATGTTCTATCCCAGAACTCACACTGCTCCTCGATGAGCAGTGATTTGGGTAGCCAAAGGCAAATTAGCGGAGACTAATTTAAACTCTAAATCCTAGAGTGGGAAAGCTGGTGGGACCATGGAGGACATATTCTCACTGAGACATGGTAAACCTTGCTGCTACTACATACTGCTCTCCAATAATTTGAAGACAGAAAATCCCACAAAGCCATCTGGGGTTTCTAGAGAAACATGAACACATTTATTTCAGAGTCTGGGTGACACTTTCTCTGAAACTCCAAAAGAAATAACTGGTGAAGATTTTTGAGGAGAGATAGAAAGAGAGACCTTGCACCATGAAGAAGGTGCTAACAATCTAAAAATGCAAGCAACAGTTTTCAAAATGAACTTTTAGATACCATGTGGATAGGAGGCCCCCACTGAGTTCTATATCTACTTTCTCCCCATTTATTCGTTCTTTTCTGCTGCTCCTTTCCTTCTATTCCAACTACCCTACTGCAACGTATTCTCCCTTTAGCCAGGTCCTGTGTATTTCTATGACCTATCGCTCTCAGCCCAACAGGACCAGCCTGGCCATATTCAAACTCCTGTGGCTCATTTTGCTTTGACAGCTGAGAGTCCCATTATCTGTTCTCGTACACTCTTACAGCATATTTCCTGGATCCTACCCCAATTTTCCAGCTCTTTCTCTGGACAACCCTTAAATATAGGTAGTCCATGAGATTATTTGCAGCTTTTTAATTAGATTTCATAGCAAAACTCTGCTTATGTAAGATGTCATGTCTCGGTAGAAGAATGTCCTATTTGGTAAAGACTTGAGAAGGTCCTGCAGTCATTCACTATCATTATATTTTCTTCTAAATCATTTTATTGCACTTAATTTTATAAATGTTATTTCAGCTGTGAGAGTCAGAAATAATTTGGTATATATGAAATTTCTTCCTTCTTTGTCCAGCTGCTGCCTAGAATTAAGCTAGTCATTTGTGCTTATGATGTCATGATTTGTTGCCCTGGTAACAAATATACAGTCACATATGCCTCATTATCATTTCATTAGAGTGATGACATATTTATAGTATTCAGGAACAGCATATCACCCTTTTAAATAATGTGCTCTTATGTAGCACACAAATACCCTTCAGCCCAACTGTACAGTTTTTCCCTGTGGTTTACATCATTTCCTATATACTACACACTGTTAGCTTGTTTCTTACAGAGGGGAAAAGGCGTTTTTAAAAGAAATAAGGCAGAGGCTGCTCTGTCTGCATAGTAGCCACTTTGTCTCACTGCTTCACTAATAAATTCTCTTTCACTTTAAACTCTAAAAAAGGAAGACAATACAAATGTGTGAAAACAAACTGGATCCGAGACTCCGAGATGGCTGCAGAGTAGGTGGGAGCTGTACCCACTTGCTCCCTCTTCCAAATCAGATTTACAGCTAAATTACTGGGCAATCAACCTGCACAACAAACTGAAGGCTAGCTGAACTGAAATAGTATAACCAGAGATTACAGAAGAAGCCACAAAAAGACTGGGAGGGTAGACACACAAAAAGGAATAGCCCCTGCATTCAGGTGTGGCAGTGGTTGAGAAGCTGGAGGGATATCATGGTTACAAAACTCCCTCTCCCTAGGAGCATGGGGTCTCAACCCCTCACAGGGATCCCCAACTTAGAGCAACAGTGACAGGAACAAGAGCCAATGTAGCATCTGGCAGAGAAAATCAATAGCGATTCAGTCAGCCCGGGAGATTCAGACAGAACCCTCCAAGGAAGAGCATTCCTATTGTTACAGTACCAGCCTGGGTAATTCACAGTCCAGACTCCAACTGCTGGTGCAACCAGACTGCCATACTCACATCTGCTGGCTACACCTAGCAGTGACTGTAAGGGGCCCTCCTTTTTCCGGGGAGGCTTTTGGCAAAGATCCAGAAAATGACTAAACTGAGTGACTTGGGAAAGAGGACTGGTCTCCCTCACCTTGGGTGCACAGCGGGCACCCCTCCCTCCACCTGTTGAGCCAATTGTCCTGCTGAGTTTAGTGGCACAGGGCATCTGCGCAGAACTGGGGCATTCGGCCACATCCTGCTGAGTTCTGTGGCACGGGGAAACCGCGCAGGGACTTTTGACTGTGCTGCTGAGTTCAGCAACACAAGGGAGCCTTGCAGAGCTGGGACTTCTGATCCTGTCCTGCTGAGACCAGCCATGTGGAGACATCAGAGTGCCATGCAGGGCTGGGATCTTCAGCTGCATCCTGGTTGGTTCATCAGCATGGGGGAACCAGGGAACTGTGAAGAGCTGGGATTTTTTAACAGTGTCTCTCAGAGAGGCTTGTTTGGGAGCCAGAAAAGAGAGCACTAGGCTCTGTGGCTACATTGCAAGAAGGCAAATCCAATCTCCCCTGTCAGTTCACCCAGTGCTACTCCAGGAAAGGGAACACATGCCAGCCCCACTCCTACAGTCTTGTGGGCACCACCCCCAACAAGAAACTGTTTGGATCACCTTTGCAAAATCTCAGAAACCATGCTGTGTGCAGGTCCTTGGACAGAAGAGAGAGCAGCTCAAAGAGGCATTCCAAGTGTCAGATTCTTGGAGGCTATTGTCTGGGACTGGGACAAAGTGCTTAGGCTAGTCCTACAGGCTGGGCTGGCATTATTCAAAACAGGAGATTCTTTGGATATATCTCTCTGAGCTGGCAGCACTGAGTTTGCTCCTGTAGAGGGGACAGTTAGCTGTACCCAAACTAAACCTGCAACAATCCCCCATAGGCAGAAAGAGAGCTAAAGACAGCTAACAGCAAGACACCCATGAAAAGCATACATGGTGTCAAAATAAGCCAAAGGAAAATTGTTTGGGCAAAAATAAAAAGGACCCCAAGTAATTTTATAGAATAGATTCCTTTATTAACTTTTGGTTGAGAATATGTTTATATACTTTCAGAAAACAACTCCAAGACTAAGTGGACTCCCGCAACAGAGAGGAACTGACAGGTCTGCTCCAACCACGAAGACAAGAGGAGAAACAGTCCAGAGATGGAAGATGCTGACAACACCTTGCCATGCTAGCAGTCAGCAGCTGTGCATTGCTACAGGATGCCTAGGACCAAACCAGAGAGGGTCGGACTGGCATTGTCACTATTTGTCCACTAACCAAATACCATTGATGACATGTACACATAAGGAACTGTTTGACATTGAAACTGAGACTCAAAACTGTTGGACATTGAAATTGGGACTCAAACATTTTTTGTTCTTATAGGTTTATTTCTAGTCTGCAGAGGCAAGATGTTTTTAAAGAAAAAAATCGGGGGCAGGGAGAACAGATACAGAGGCAAAGAAGCATTGAACAGACTGTCATACTACAGCAGGAAGGCAGGGTTGGTTGGGGACAGGGGACTGTGAGAGATCAACCAAAGGACTTGTATGCATATATATAAGCATAACCAATGGATACAAGACACTGGAGGGAAGGGATTGGTAAGGGCATGTACTGAAGGGTAAGGAAGGACGGGGAGAGGTCAATAGGGGCGGGGGGAAAAAAAGGGACAAATGTACTACTATTTATAATACTTTATTTTTTAATTAAATTTTTATTGTTCAGATTATTACATTTGTTTCTCTTTTTTCCACTCCATAACTCCCCTCTACCCAGCTCCCACCCCTCCCTCTACTCTTACCTCTCCCTCATTGACCTCATCCATAGGTGTATGATTTTTGTCCAGTCTCTCCCTGCCCCTACTCACCCCTTCCCCCCTGAGAATTATCAATCCACTCCCGTTCTGTGCTCCTGATTCTATTATATTCACCAGTTTATTCTGTTGATCAAATCTTCAATTCCCTTAATTTTCAGATTCACTTGTTGATAGATATGTATTTGTTGTTCATAATTTTTTATCTTTTACCTATTTCTTCTTCCTCTTCTAAAAGAGCACCTTTCAGCATTTCATATAATACTGGTTTGGATTTGATGAACTCCTTTACCTTTTTCTTATCTGTGAAGCTCTTTATCTGCCCTTCAATTCTGAATGATAGCTTTGCTGGATAGAGTATTCTTGGTTGTAGATTCTTGCTATTCATCACATTGAATATTTCTTGCCACTCCCATCTGGCCTGCATTGTTTCTGTTGAGAAATTAGCTGACAATCATATGGTTGCTCCCTTGTAGGTAATTAACTGTTTTTCTCTTGCTGCTTTTAATATTCTCTCTTTGTCTTTTGCTCTTGGTATTTTAATTATGATGTGTCTTGGTGTAGTCCTCTTTGGATTCCTTTTATATGGGGTTCTGTGTGCTTCCTGGACTTGTAAGTCTATTTCTTTCACCAGATGTGGAAAGTTTTCAGTCATTATTTCTTCAAATAGGTTTTCAGTATCTTGCTCTCTCGCTTCTTCTGACACCCCCACAATTTTGATGTTAGTATGCTTGAAGTTGTCCCAGAGGTTCCTTACAGTATGTTCACATTTTTTTATTCCTTTTTCTTCTTGCTTTTCCAGTTGAGTGTTTTCTGATTCTTTATATTTCAAATCTTTGACTTGATTCTTGCCTTCCTCTAGTCTACTGTTGGTCTCTGTATAATATTTTTATTTCAGACAGTGTATGTTTAATTTCTAGTTGGTCCTTTTTCATTTCCAGTTGGTCCTTTTTCATCTCTAGTTGGTCCTTTTTCATCTCCTCTTGGGTCTCGCTAAATTTATCCATCTTTTCTAGGAGATTCTTAAAAAACCTTATAAGTGTGGTTTTGAACTCTATATCCAGTCATTTGTTTTCCTCCACTTCTTTTGTTTGTGATCTCTTCCTTTGTCTCCGCATTTTCACTATGCCAGGAGAACTTCTGTGTTGGATTCAGCCTCATGATCCAAGACTTGAAAAACTGCAAAAGCCTCTCTATTGAGCTTGGGAGGGGTAGAGCCTCAGGGCTTAACAGACTGCCTTGCCTTCCCGTCAGCCCCGCCCTATGTGGCCCCTGGGTCTCACATGACTCTGGGTAATCACTGGACTGGTCCCTGTGTGCACGCGCAGTGCCTCTAGACTGCTGCCTTTCCGTCCCCCATCTCAACCCCCGCCCCCACACTCTGGAACCATATGAGTCTGGGTCCCCAGGATCTCACCCAAAACTGGGGTTTAATGGAGTTAGAAGTGGCACAGTCTGTATGCTCTGTCTCCCGCCCACAAGCCAGTGGCACAATCAGCAATCCATCCTCTGTGCACAGCGGAGTGCACGCCCGCATACTTTCGCGGCTCCCCTAAATTTCCGTGCACTTTTCCCTTTTCACAGTCTAAACTCCCCCGTATGAGTTTCAGCTGGACCTAGGTTCAGTGCCATAGGATAAGGGGTTCAGTGCAGTTGGAAGTCTCTCATATCCCTCCTGCCAGATGAAGCCAGACAGGCAATCCAGCACCCGCTCTCTCCACATGCACGTCTCTGTACCTCAGCTTTTTGCAGCTCCTCTGGATCTCTGTGAGCCCCTCTTTCCTTCTAGTTGTAGAATTTCCACTCAGCCAGCTTTCGTGTGGTTCTGGATGATGTACATTCTTTTAGTTGTAGTTTTGAAATTGTTGTGTGAGGCAGCAGTTTAGGTGCTCACTTATACTGCCATCTTGGATTTTCCCTCTATTTGTAATACTTTAAACAACAAAAAAAAATTTTTTTTAATTAAAAAGAAAGAGAGAGCTAAAGACACTGGCAGAGACTGAGTGGGCTGACTTTGAGGTAGGGGCCATTTTCCACTCATTGATTGCCTAACTGTGTGATCCCTAGGTGGGGGACTCAGTTCCCCTATCCTCTTGACTTTGGTTTCCCTGACCTACCAAGATCTCAACCTGCAAGAGAGCCTGTGTATCATGACTAGTCTAGGCTAATCCTACAGTCTTTCTTCAGAATGTTCTGGAGAAAGACCAGGAAAACTCAGGAGAAGGTGGAGTAGCTGACAGGTGGAGGCAAATCTAATAGAGCTGTTGTCCTTTTACAGATCTTCTCTGGCTCTAAGTTGAAGGAAACTCATGCTTTTACAGATCCAGTAGATATAGACATGAACAATGAACAGCATGGTAGCTATAATTAGGTTGCCCAAGACCAGTTACACACAAAGTCTGACAGTGACCTCTACCAGAACCAACAAAAACAGAGCTGGGCTTCAGACCAACTAAGAGCTTGGCCAAACTAGCTACATAAGCAGCACACTCAAAGGGAGATTCTAGCAGGCACCAGATACTGCTAGAAATAACTCTGCCTCCAAGAGGAGCCCCTGAACAGTATCTCATACATGGTGATTGAGGTTTACCTTTATAGCCACTCACCCTGAAGGCAGTCAACTCCACACACACAAAAGCAAATAATACTCAAGACTCAACTACAAAAGGGGTTGCACATACCCACAAGAAACATTCCTGGAGCACAAAGCTAAGGTGATCCAGGAGACTGTGCCACAAGCCCAACCTGACACCTTCATCATAAAGCCATCACAACAAGTTTGGGAGTCAAAGCTAATCTACCTAATAATACATAGAGACAAAATGGGGTGACAAAGAAAAAAGCCCCAAACAAAAGAACTAAAAAAATTCCCAGAAAAAAAATTATTAAATGAAATGTACGAAATGGAAACAACCAAATGCGGGGTCTAAAATAAAGGTTATAAGAATGCTCTAGAATCTTAGGGGAAGAATGGATTATCTCTGGGAGAATTTAAACAAAGAAATAGCAACATATAAAAAGAACATATAAACCATAAAGAAGAACCCATTGGAAATGAAGAATAGAATATTTTAAATGAAGAATACACTAAAAAAAATCAAGAGCAGGTTAGAAGAAGCAGAGGACTGAATCGGTATATTAGAGGACAAAACAATGTTAAGCACCCAAGCAGAGAGTAAAAAAATATATATATATTAAAATGAGAAAAGTTTAAGAAACCTCTGGGACAAAATCAGATGTAAAACCAACCACATCATAGGGGTACCAGAAGGAGAGGAGAGTGAGCAAGGAATGGAGAACCTGTTTAGGGAAATAATGGCAGAAGATTTCCCAAAGCTGGTAAACAAAAACATCACCTAAGTTCAGAAAGCACAGAGAGTCCCAATCAAGATAAACCCAAAGAGACCCACAAAAAGACACTTCATAATTAAAATGACACAGGCAGCCCTAGCTGATTTTGCTCAATGGATAGAGTGTCAGCTTGCAGACTGAAAGATTCTGGGTTTGATTCTGGTCAAGGGCACATGCCCAGGTTGTGAGTTTAATGCCCAGTAGGAGGTGTGCAGGAGGCAGCTGATCAATGATTCTCTCTCATCACTGATGTTTCTGTCTGTCTCTCTTTCCCTTCCTCTCTGAAATCAATAAAAAATATTTTTAAAAAAAATAACTAATAAAATAAAATTACACATATAGCCCAGCTGACATGGCTCAGTGATTGAACATTGACCTATGAACCAGGATGTCACAGTTAAATTCCCAGTCAGAGTACATTCCTGGGTTGTAGACTCAATCCCCAGTAGAAGGCATGCAGGAGGCAGCTAATCAATGAGTCTATCTCATCATTTCTCTCTCTCTCTGTCTCTCTATCTCTCTTTTCCTCTCTGAAGTAAATAAAAATGTATTTCTAAAAATAGAAATAAACTGTTAAAATAACACAGGTAAAAGCTGCAAGAGAAAAACAATTAGTTAGCTACAAGACAGTTGCCATAAGGCTGTCAGCTGATTTTCCAACAGAAACACTTCAGTCCAGAACAGATTGGCTTGAAGTAATCAAAGTGAAGAAAAGCAAGGAATTGCAACCAAGACTACTCTATCAAGCAAGGCTATCATTTAAAATTAAAGGTGAAATAAAGAGTTTCCCAGACAAAAAAGAAGGCTAAAAGAGTTAATTACCACCAAATCAATATTGCAAGAAATATTAAAAATACTTCTTTAAGCAAAAGTAGAGAGAGACAGGCACAGAAGTATAAAAGAAAAAGTGAAAATAAATAAGTACCTAGCAATAATAACCTTAAATGTAAATGGATGAAATGCTCCAATGAAAAGACATAAGATAACTAACTAAATGGAAAAAAATATGACCCCTTATACCTGCTGTCTACAAGAGACCCACCAAAAAAGAAAAGAGAAGATACATACAATGAAGGGGAAAAAATATTCCATGTGATGGAAATAGAAAAGAAAAAAGCTGGTATTGCAATACTTACATCTGACAAAATAGATTTCAAAACTAAGGCCAAAATAAGAGATAAAGATCACTAAATAGTACTAGAGGGGTTGATCCAACAAGAGGATATAACCCTTATAAACAAACGTGCACCCAATATAAAAGCACCAAAAATATAGAAAGAAAATTCTTTGTGGACTTTGAAGAAGACATAAACAGCAATCCAGTCATAGTAGGAGACTTCAACACATCACTGTCATCACAGGATAGATCTTCCAGACAAAAAATCAACACAAAAGAGTGGCCTTAAATGATACACTACATAAGATAGATTTTATTGATATTAACAGAATATTTTATCTGAAAGCAGCAGAAAATACATTCTTCTCAAGTGCACATAATGCATTTTAAAAGATAGATCACATGTTACAACACAAAATAAGTCGTAACAAATTCAAGAAGATTGAAATTATATGTAGCATATTCTCAGATTAAAATGTCATAAAACTAGACATCAACTATAATAAATAACTCAAAATATTGAATATATGGAGGCTATATAACATATTATTAGACAATGAATGGGTTATCAATGAGATGAAGGAAGAAATCAAAAATTATCTGGAAACAAATGAAAATGAAGACACTACCAAATCTATGGGACACAGTGCAAACAGACTAAGAGGAAAGTTCATAGCATAACAAACCTACTTCAAGAAGCAAGAAAAATCTCCAATAAATAATCTAACCCTATACCTAAAGAAGTAAAAAAAGAATGACAAACACAGCCCCACTGTAAGTATAGAGAGTGAAATAATAAGTATCAGAATGGGAGTAAATAAAATAGAAACTAAAACAAACAAACAATTCAAAAGATCAATGTAACAAAAAAGCTGGCTCTTTGAAAGGATATATCAGATTGACAAACCAATAACTAGGCTTATCAAGAAAAAAAAAGAGAGAAAGATAACACAAATAAATAAAATCAGAAATGAACAGGTGAAACAACTGATATCACAGAAATATAAAGGATTATAAGAAAATACTATAAACAAGTATATGTTAACAAATTGGACAATCTGGGAATAATGGATAAATTACTAGAAACATACAATCTTCTTGTCTTTTATTTTTAATATATTTTATTGATTTTTGACAGAGAGGAGGGGAGAGGGATAGAGCATTAGAAACATCAATGAGAGAGAGACATCGATGAGCTGCCTGCTGCACACTTTTTTCTGGGGATGTGTCCACAACCAAGGTACATGCCCTTGACCAGAATCAAACCTGAGACCTTTCAGTCCATGGGACTGATGCTCTCTCCACTGAGCCAAACCAGTCAGGGCGAAACATACAATCTTCTAAAACTGAATCAAGAAGAATAAGAAAACCTGAATAGACCAATTACAACTGATGAAATTGAAGCAGTAATCCAAAAACTCCTAGCAAACAAATGTCCTGGACTGGATGGCAAATTTTACCAAATATTCAAAGAAGAACTAACACCTATCCTCCTCAAACTATTCTAAAAATTTCAAGACTAAAAATGATTTCCAATCTCTTTTTACAAGGCCAGCCTTCTCCTGACTCAAGAACCAGATAAAGACACTATAAAGAAAAAAAAAGTATAGACCAATATACTTGATGAACATAGATGCTAAAATTCTTAACAAATTATTAGAAAACTAGAAACAGCAATACATTAAAAAGGTCATACACCATAATCAAGTGGGATATATTCCAGGGATGCAAGATTTGTACAATATTGGCAAATCAATTAATATAAAACATCACATACACAAAATTAAAGATAAAAATATGATCGTATCAATAGATGGAGAAAAAGCATTTGATAAAATCCAGCACCCATTTCACTTATATGTGGAATAAAATAAATAAACAAACAAACAACTGAAAAATTAATGGTTTGCAAATGGGAGATCATTTGTGAAATGGGTGAAAGGGGGAAAGGATTAAGATGTACAAACTGCCTATTATAAAAACAATCGCAGAAATGTAAAATGCAGAATAAGGAATATAGTTGATATGTATGATATAAGATGGGTACTAGACTTATTGGGGTGATCACTTTGTAAGTTATATAAATCTCTAATCACTATGTTGTATACCTGAAAATAATATAATATTGAATGTCAACTGTAAATGAAAAATAGTTTAAGTATCTATATATATATATATAAGCCAAGCAACTGGAATAGTGGAACGACCAGAATGACTGGAATCACCAATGGCTATGACACTCACTGTAGCAGCCAATTGGTCTGATCTGGGCCCCATTAGCACCCACCCAGCTGGCCCAGCCCCCAGTCAGCCCCCAACACTCTGGGGCAGGGCCAGCCAGCCAACTGCCCACAGCCCCTCCCTCCCACCAGGCTCGATCAGCTCCCATTGGGACAGGCTGACTGGACCTCACTCATGCACAAATTCATGCACTGAGCTTCTAGTTTAAAAAAAATTAAGGACTTTATTCTACATATTGAAAATATTCCCATTGTGTACATTATTGTTGACTACCCAGCACATTTTTAAAAAATGTTTGAGACTTTAAAAATGAGGAAACAACTTGTAGGCAGAAAATAATTAGGTGGGTGTTAGTCTTCTTGACAGCAAACTGTATGCAAGACAACATTGCATCAACATTCTTGAAAAATTCAAAGTGAGAAAACATAAGCTCAGTGTTCTTATAGCTGTTTACGATTTACTTTGAGTATCAAGGGTATACAAAAACAGTTTTATCTGCAAGAATTCAGAAAACACTGTACTCATAGTCCTTTCCTAATAAATCTATTAAAAGATGAGTTTCTTCCAACTAAGAGGTGACTGAAGAAACTGGCAAAAGGAAAAATATGGTATAGAGAACAAGATATATTTAATAGAGATGAAAATAAAGATGAACAAAAAGAGTGGGACAATTTTATATAAATTTATATGTTTAGACAAAGTATAAATAATTTATTATCATAACAGTTTATTGATCAATACTCATGTACTAGTTTTCTAGGATTATCACAACTTGCTCATCAAAGACTCCACTAATGTTTCCAGCTTTGGGCATATGAAAAAAACAGTAGCTATAATTTATTAATCATGTGCAATGTGCTAAATATTAGTTCCCTTTTACAGAAAATGAAACAAGAGTTAGAGCTAGTAAGATAATTAACCAACCTGATTCTAAAGCTCATGCTCAAGATGCTATAACACCTTTAAATCATATGACCCTTTCATTAACCTATTAGCTGTGCCCATCTGAGCTGCATAGTCCTATGGAATCTACATGGCAATTTATGCTTAAGTCTCACCTATGGCCACTGTTTTTCACCGATGGCTATGAACATGGCAGAACCAGGATTCCAAACCATTCAGCTATCTCCATTTCTTGAGGAGGCTTACATGCTTGCTCAGAGGTTATTACTAGTATTACCTCCCTTTTTGAATGTATCCAAGCTCAGTGCTCTGCTCTGTCTCAATATTGATCCTAATTCAACATTCTATAATTTCCAAATTTAGAAAACTTCTATTTCAAATACTTTAACTCTTTTATTTAATTATATAACCTTTAAGTAGTTATAGAATTTTTTGTTTATTTTTTTGCTTAAATATTTTCCTTTTTATGCCCTCTAGGAACCCAATAAGGAAGTATTTGTGGGACATCAGATTGCTAGTATTAAAGGTATTTCTTAATGTTGACATGTACAACTGAACTAGGATTATGGATATATATATATATCCATAATCCTATATATATATACACACATACAAACATATACACACACTCACATGCATATACATTTTCTCCCTGTTAGATTATATTCATATTTATCCAGATTTAGAGTATATTAGTAAGGATAATGTTATACTATTCTGAAATAACTAATAAATCTCTAAATGTCAAGGACTTAATAACAAAAGTTTATTTCTTGTTCATATCAGAATCTGATGTTGCTCTTGTGGCTTTCTACCCTGCTGACTTTCAAGTGGTGATTCAGCAGCTCAGGCTATTCCCATTTTATAATTCTTTTTTAGAGTCCTTCTTTTCCAGCTGCACAGGCAAAAGAGAGTGAGGCAAATACTCATGTACTCTCTTCACTACCTGAGACTGAAAGTAGCATATGACTTCAACTCACATTCTCATTGGCCATGACCCAGTCACATGGTGCACTATAACTACAAGGAAGGTTGGGAAATGAAGTCTTCCTCTGTACTCAAGAAGGAGAGATGGATGGGTAAGCATCTTGCCAATTTCTGTCCTCAAAGTGTAAAACCTCTGCCTTTACCAGTACATTGTAGATCCAACCCAGCGAATACCACATATCCATTCACTTAGAAAATCCCCTTGTCTCTACCTTCAAAATAATCTTACTTAATAATAGACAAACAAGTCAATTGGCCATACCGCCACTATGCCCACAGCCAATCAGAGTGAGTATGCAAATTAACCCAAGAAAGATGGTGGTTAATTTAGATACATACCTGGGTCCAGGAACATCCTCAGCACCCAAGTCACTCCAAGCCAGTAATCAGAGGGTCGTGGAGCCCCCTGCCCAAGCCTAAAGCCTCGGGCCAAGTCAGGGACCAAAGAGGCAAGGGCTGAGCCTGTGATTGGAGGGAAGGGGAAAAAATTCAATGGAAACATATCCTCAGGTGAGGAAAGAAAGAAAGAGAGGAAGGAAGGAAGGAAGAAGTGAAGGAAGGAAGGAAGGAAGGAAGGAAGGAAGGAAGGAAGGAAGGAAGGAAG
>JAAGEH010000307.1:39584453-39618516 GCA_011751065.1 Lasiurus cinereus
AGGAAGGAAGGAAGGAAGAGAGGGAGGGATAGAAGGAGGGAGGGAGGGAAAGGAAGGAGGGAGGGAGGGAGGGTGGGAAGAAGGAAGGGAGGAAGGAAGGAAGAAAGGAAGGAAGGAAAGAAGGAAGGAAGGAGAGAGAGAGAAAGAGACAGAGAGAGAGAGAGAGAGAGAGAGAGAGAGAGAGAGAGAGAGAGAGAAAGAAAGAAAGAAAGGCCATCTTGAAAATGCCTAAAGAAAGTTGTCATTTTTTTCATGGTGAAGAGACTGGAGTCCATGTTGATGAAAATACCTTGGCGGCTGCGGTGGCTGGCAGTGGCTGCAGCAGTGGAGTGATGGGGCTGACGCCTTCCCCTGATCAGCCCAGCCATCAGTAGGACATACCCTGAGGGCCCCCAGTATATGAGAGGGGGCAAGCTGGTCTGAGGGATCCCTCCTCAGTGCACGAATTTTGGGCACCAGGTCCCTAGTAAAAATATAATTACTTATCATCACCTCTACTGCCTTCACAATGGCCCCAGCCTCCATCATTGCTTGCCTTGATTATTGCAATAGGTTCCTTACTGATTCCGTTACTTCTACCCTTAACCCATTACAATCTGTTCTCAAAATCAGCTAGAGCAATTACATTAAATATGGGTCTGATCATGTCATGCCCTATTTCACTTTGTGAAATGATCTTCAAAGTCAACTTTCTTACCATGTCCTTAAAAGCCCTTTATATTTTGCTTCTCTATTATTTCTCCAACCTTATCACTCATTCTTTTCTTTCTGTTCAAACACCCCAATATGCTCCCACTGTAGGTCCCTTGCACTGGCTGTTCCTTCCTTGTGAAATGCCTTTCCCTTGGGTATCTTCCTGACAAAATTTCCCCCTTTCCTTCAAAGATGTTCAACTCACACCCTCTCAATGAGGATTGCCATGGTACATTCTACTCCCACACTCTTGCACTCCTCGTTCCCATTTTTCCACTTTATTTTTATGGTGCTTATCCTCTTTCAACATTCCACATAACTTACATATTTATTTTATTATCTGGCCCAGCATATTCACTGAAATATAAGCTTCATGAGATCAGGGAATTAAGTGTGTCTGGTTTATAAGTCCCTAGAACAGTGCCTGGCACATAGCAAGTGCTCAATCAATGTTGTCAAATATATAATTGAATGAATCCTGGTGCTCTATGGGCCTAATAATGCATCCCAGACTCCTTTACAATATTTTTTTTTACTAGCAGATGTAGCACAGGTAAATACATACTCCCTGATTTCCAAGTTAGATGTGTTAATTAGATCTTTACTATGACTTTCACTAAAATTCATCAATTATCTATGATTATCATATTGTTAAACTTATTTTTTATGTTTCTGTCAATGTTATTAGTTCTGTTTTCAACTCTGCCAGGATTATATATTTAAATGTTCAAGGCAAAGATTATGGCTTTCAGCATGATTAGTACATGTGTTGGTGATATCTTCAAATACAGATTTAAGACATTTCTCTTGACTTTTAAATCAATACTCAATATATATAGACCCAAACTAACCAAAAAAGAAGGGTGAGCTCAGGAAATTGGAGCATTCTTCCACCCAAACAAGTTCTGCTGTAAACCAGCCCTAGATAACAGCTCTAGCAGCACTGGGCTGCAATAACCTCATAAATGAGCCTCCCTTTATCTGGAAGAAAGACTGAGAAAGAGACCAGAGGTTTTCAAGACCATTTTTTTCTCCTTTCCCAAGAGGCTAGGTCACTGGTATCTGGACACAAGCTGAGCATTACAGTCATCGTTTTAAATAAAGGGCCTCTTTGATCTGGTTTAAAAATACAAACAAAAGAGCCTTTGCCCAATCTAAACTTGACATGTGTCTTTTTATTCTGTAAGTAACCATATTTTAACATAATGTGTCTGATCCATAACTGCAAAGGGTGAAGTGAGACCAGTTTTTGTTATAAGAACACAATTTGCATTTATTAAGCAATATTTTCCAACGATAGTTCTTGTTGCTGAGATTCGAAGCATGTTCCTTCATCAGTGTAAGTATGAATTCTTTCTTTTTTTTATTTACCCATCCCAACAGTGCTTAGCAATAAATGGAAATCTATTTAAAAGATCTCATTTTCCACAAAGGGACAAAAAAAATGTTTTCAAAGGAATCAAAACCAAAGTTATTCAGACCAGTTCTATCAGCATCTTCAGAACAGCTCAACTATTGAGAGTGGAATGCTTAGTTAAAAGGCTTCTGTGGACTCCAGAGGTTAGTGCTGTCTGGATATCATCAGGTATGTGAAGCACTAGGCCCAGAGAAGGAAAAGGCTCTGCAAGATACAGAAAAACATTTACTTTCAACCCTTCTAGTGAGGAAATGCAAGCCAGTAAACCTACTTTCTTTTAGCCTATGTATTTCTAAGCCACAGGGTCCAAGAGAGGCTGCAACCTTGAGCCCAAGCTCCCCAGAGCACCAAGGTCATTTCTGAATTTACAGGGTGAAATGTATTTAAAGCCCTTCCCCAAAGGGAGTTGCAAAAGTTGGAGGTTGTTTCACTGTCAAGGTCAATTAATATAAGAAAGAGTGCAGGAGATAGGGTCCTTGCCCAGGGGACTTCCGAGGAAAAACAGAATTGACCTATTTTTAAAGGGAATACATTCCAGAACGCAGTCCTTATGACCCACTCTATCCATATCCATCTTCTGTTCTTCCAATGGAAGAAGTTTCTGCAAATCACTTCGACTAATAAGAATTGTCAGCCCCAGTACAAGAAACTACAAGGATCTCTGACACACTTAACCCATGTCATTAACTCTAACCACTGCATTCCAATGCCAAGAATTTAATCTCAAATGCAATTATGCAGGAGGCACTGACTAACAAAGGCATTTGACTAGCTCCCTTTTTTTCTATTTTAATATTCACTTTAAAAGATCTATTTGACTTTTACCCTGGCCAGGTTGCTCAGTTGGTTGGAGTGTCTTCCTGTGCACCAAAAAGGTTGCAGGTGGAACTTCCGGTCAGGTCACATACCGGGGTTCGGGTGCATATGGAGGCAACTAACCAATGGTTCTCTCTCTCTCTCTCTAGCTCTCTTTCTATAAATTCAATAAAAAACATACCCTCAGGTGAGGATTTAAATAATGTTTCTGACTTCCTCAAGTTATTAATTAAAAATAATCACTGACATAACTTAGATGAAGGTTGGTTTGAACCATAGATTTTATACCATGAAAATCAAGGAAATAGGAAAACAAGACTTACATATATCACCACTTACAGTCAGCTCACAATTATAGAAAGTATTTTAAGTAACACAAGAAACAGCCATGGGTCAGAGAAACAAGCCAGAATGGTATTGGCCTGCCACAAGGTTATTCATACAGGTGGTTTTATAAAGAATTTGATGCCTCAGTTCTATATACACTTTTGGAATAATTGCTTCAGTGCGTGCCACTTTCTTTTATATTCTAACCAGACAGCATGTGATAATATTTCCTAAACAGCAAAGACCTACATAAATAAAAGTTATGTGCAAAAAGTTTTCCTTTCTCTGTTTTTTCAGTAGTCACCAAAATTTGAAGACAGTGAAAGTACTTCTTCTTGCAGAGTAGGTAATTTACTATGTTTTTCTGGAAATGTTCATCGTGTTTCTGTTAAATCATAGATACCCAAGATCAGCTTTGTGTTTCTGAGGACTTACTACTATTTGCACACACACACAAAAATACACAGTGATCATCTCTGATCCTCACCCTCACGGAGAGAACTAACACAGCAGTTGGCCAGAATTCAATGTAATGACAAGTATTAAATATATGCTTCACTTCATCTTTTTAGTACTAGATGCTCAGTACAAGGGTCAGACTTCTAAAACTCCTCTCCTTCCACTCATTACTGAAGGCCCAGGCCAGGGCACATGGAGTCTCTTTACCTGTTGGGCCACTAACCAGCTGTGTTCTGGGATCTGTCACTTTTAGTTTTCTGGATGCCATTTTCTTCCTTTCTGAGATAAGGAGATGGAGCCAGAACAGATGATCTGTGGGTTCTCCAGACAACTGTGTGCACATGTGATTAATTGGTTCTTAATAAGGACATAGACAAAATTAACTGAACCTCTAGTCAATTAAGTCATCTTGGAGCTTCTGTGAATACATTTGTCCAAGTGCTTCTTGTGTAAAAAAGTAAGAATATTCTTATTGATCTTCACATAGAAACTGATCATCTGAAAACATGAAATTCTCAAATTTCTAGGTAATCATCTAGAAACTATTCTTGCTTTTAGAAATGTAGCTCAAATCCTAAATCATCATTAGAAATGTATCCGTTAGGCTCAAGGATGTGTCCAATCATGAAGTAAAGATATCACCTGAGAAATTGTCATTTATCCCATAGAACGAATAAGTTTATCAGTTTGTTTTCTAAGAGAAGCTTCAGCGAGAAAAGATAAAAAGCAAGAGGGAACCTCCTGAGTAAGAGAGAGTGCACAGGGAGTGCTCAGAGTGTTAGCTGGAGTGACCTGGCACCAACTTGGCCTCTGCACAGTACAGCCTGACGTTGGTTTGAACCATAGGGAAAATCATAATCTCTATTTGTTTCTCTTTTCTAAACTGAATTATCATCCCGTCAGTTAGTCAATGGAGCAGGAACATGAACATACAGCTTCGGGTTCAAATACAGTTGGGTTGACCCCAGGGTATGGCTTACATGAGATTCTTAGCAAAATAATTTTTACCTAATTAGTTGGCACACATGAACTTTAAAGCTTTAATTAGAGCTTGACCCCTGCCAGTAGGAAATTTGAGAAATTTGGTCCAAACATGGAAAATCTGATTTCACTTGGTAGAGTTGGGACACCTGCAAGGAATAGAAGGAAAGAGAGAAATTTATTTAAGTCAAATGAGAAGTCTGTGTGCCCTGCTTCCATTACATCATTCATTAAGAGGGCTGAGCTGCGGACTTCAAAAGTCACCTTTACTGTGTGATGGAATGGAAGAAGTGATCTGACAGAGAATTAACTGGCGCACATGTGCTTGGCCATAGCTTTAAGTGTTGATGGACTGCTTACAAGACATCAAGGTACAAGCGAATGATTGTAGCCACATGGCTAAGCCATACAATCACTGAGGTGATTAGCAGAGCTGCTGCCTTATATCCAGGACTTTCTGGAATGGAAGAATTCTGAACTATTCATGAGTAAGGATTATAGGCAGAACAGCAAACTACATACTGTAGGCACTAGATATTTGGCCAAAAAAATTTCCTCTAATTCTGCCAGTTTCTAACTGTATGACGTTGGGCAAGTTAACTTATCTAGTGCCGATTTCATATAATTATCCCGAAACTCCGTTGAGGCAATAAATGAAAACATTTTTTCTTTGTTTGTTTTGTTAGGTACATTATTATTTTTCTAAAAACCATGTATGCTTGTTACATACTTGTCGATCAATATAAAAAAATTTTAAAATAAAGCAACACATCACCCTAATTTCTATCTTACAAAAATAACCTGTGTTGAAATTTGGTGAACATCCTATGCCTATATTAACAGCTTAATTTTTTATTGAGTAACAGGTTATTGACTACTAAATTAGTTGCCCAAAGAAAAACAAAATGCATTTGCTTTAATCTCAATTGCCTGTCTCTATTGAATGGCTTCCCAAAAGTATTAATAAATCACTATCTTATATTATTGTAACTAATAGATAGAGCAAAATTCGGCACAATGTCCAGTACTATAGTTTTTCCAGTAGTACCCCCTACCAATACTGGGGTATTAGATCCAAATTTTATTTTTTACAATTTTTTCAATTATTTTTTTAGAACTGTCATTTTAAAAACTCAACTTGGAGAGTTTGTTACAATGTATGTAAATTAACTTAGTTTTCCTAAGACTAAGTATTTAAGGTACTTCTACCATCCCTGTTTAATTCCATAAATAACATACCTAGATTGAAGATGAATAATTGAAAAGTAATACAATTTCTATTGCTACTTTGTGTGAATCCAAATTTTCTCAATATTTAAGAACCCCTTCCAAATGTGAATATTAAAGTGCT
This sequence comes from Lasiurus cinereus, assembly GCA_011751065.1. NCBI lineage: Eukaryota > Metazoa > Chordata > Mammalia > Chiroptera > Vespertilionidae > Lasiurus > Lasiurus cinereus. The sequence continues at coordinate 39,590,498 of JAAGEH010000307.1, forward strand.
TTATGACTGCAACTTGAAATAATATCTAAGTGTTAACTTTTTGTTTATTGTTATCCTTGATCAATGTAATAATATGGAAAGATTTTCACTGTTCTAAAATAATTTTATGCTAAGCAAAAAAGTTGTTGTGAGCATTCTTTCAAGAATAAATGGAGAAATGTATAAAGTAATCTGTATATTCAAAAGAATTATACTTATGTTTATATCCATGTGATATTGCCTATGTTTATACATTAAAAATGCCCTATGGATCTTCCCAGATCACATGAACTTCTCCTGCATTACTTTTTCATTAATCATTTCCTGTTTTATTTAGTGTGAATAATTACTTCCTGTTTTACTTAGTTTTACTGTATATTGAAATATCCTAAGCAATATTTGTTTAGGTTTGCCTGATTTGAATATTATGTACAAAGAGTCATACTGTATACAATAATCTGTGGCTTGCTTTTTTGCAAAGTATTATATTTCTAAGATTCATGTATGTTTAAGTGGGTAGTTATAGTAACATTCATTTTGGTGTTGTATGTATATTGTTTTATTATAAGAAAATACTACAATTGACTTATCCATTCTATTGATTATAGTTATTTGGTTTTTTAATTTTTGACTAATACAAGTCATGCTTTCATGAACATTTTGAGCATTCTCTGGTGTATGTGTGCAAGAATGTTTCTTGGAAGTGTACATCAGGGTAGAATTGCTGGGTTGTTTACATGTGTAAACATTCAATTTTTCTAGTTAATTCAATCTCTTTCCCAATATTACCAGTAATAGACCAATATTCACTTCTACTTGCAATGGATAAGAGTTTTCATTGCTTCTTAGCCTCACCATTAACAGATATTGTCAATCTTTTAAATTTATTAGAACTAGTATGTATATAATAGTGTTCTCTTTGTGGTTTTACTTTGTATTTGTCTAATTAGTAATGACATTGAGTTTCTTGCCACATACTTATTGTCATATATTTCCTTTTTTGTTAAGAGTTTGTTTAATCTTTTGCCCACTTTTCTGTTGGGTTATAGATATTTATTACTTATGAATTTACAAATATAAATACATGACCGATTGAAAGATGGATAGAGATGAATTTCTAGATACATGTAAACATATATTCTAGATACCAGTTTTGCCAGTTATTAAGCTATTATCTCTTATTTTCAAATTTATCTTTCTATACTTTGCTCTGTGATTCTAGAGCTATGTATTTGTTAGCTACTGCCATGTAACAAATTAAAATTTAGTGATTTTAAACAACACACATATGTTATCTCCCAATTTCTGTGAACCAAGAATTCAACATATCTTAGCTGTACCCCTTGTTTCAGTCTCTCACAAAACTGCAATCAATGTGTCAGCTCAGGATCTGTGGTCTCATCTTAACTTCCATACCTTATTTTCTATTATGTTTTCTTCTTTGCATTTCTTTTGCTGTTCCCTCCTCTTAGATTATGATCATTTTAAGGACTAACCACACTTCAGGAGCTACCAAGAAACCCCCCTTCTCTATGAAGACTATCTAGTTCTGGCCAAAAGCATTTTTTTCCTTTTCTAAACTCCTAAAACTATTCAGTTTCTGTCTATATTATAGGTGTTTGTGTGTATATATTATATCTTTACTAAGCTGTGAATCTTTGAATAAAAGGGGCTCTTTTGGTTCTATTACAAATCCCTTAAACTAGATGAAGGTGTACAAGTTAAGTATAAAAAAATAACAAAAACAGAAAAACAGAGTTTGGTCTTTACACTGGCATGGTTCAATAGCATTATACTGTGAGCCACAAGTGCAAGCCACAGAATCCGTTTTAAATTACCTAGTAGCCAAATTTCAAACAATAAGTTAAAAAAAAAACAGGTAAAATTAATTATAATGTTTATTCAATATACCTAAAATATTATTATTTTAATTGATAATATAACAAATTCTCAATGAGGGAACTGTTTTACATTCTTTTTATTTAAAAAAAAGATTTTTCTCATTTTTTATGTGTGGTGTTTTTTTTTATTGATTTCAGAGAGGAAGGGAACGGAAGAGAGAGATAGAAACATCAATGATGAAAGAGAATCATTGATTAGCTGACTCCTGCATGCTCCCTACTGGGGATCAAGCCCGAAACATAGGCATGTGCCCTTGACCAAAACTGAATCTGGGACCTTTCAATCCGCAAGCCATTTGCTCTATCCACTGAGCCAAACCAGCTAGAGGTACATTCTTTTTCTTACATAAAGCCTTCAAAATCTAGGGTGCATTTGACATTTACAGCACATTTCAGTTTAGACTAGCCATATTTCAGTCATAACCACATGTGGCTTTTGGCTGCTGTAGTGGGCAGTACAGCTCTAAACAATAGAGAACCATGGAAGATTCCTGAGAAGGAACTAAAATAATCAGAGAAGTGCATTGGATATTTTAATTCAGTAGGAAAACATTTTAATTCAGTAGGAAAACATTTTTTAATATGTTTTTGTTGATTTCAGAGAGGAAGGGAAAGGAAGAGAGAGATAGAAATATCAATGATGAGAATCATTGATGCACCCGAAACTCTGGCATGTGTCCTTGACCAGAATTGAAACTGGGACCTTTCAGTCTGCAGGCCAACACTCTATCCACAGAGCCAAAGTAGATAGGATGGGAAAACATGTATTAAGTACATTAAAAATAACATTTAAAAATTACAGTTTAGTGAGTGCAAATTGTGCTTGCTGATCAACAAAAATCTTTGGCATTATTTTTTAATAAAGAAAAAAATAGATGTCCTGCACTAACAATGTCTTCAATAATTATTTAAACATTAGTTGAAGTTTATAAAAATAGTGAAAGGCTTACATGAAACTGAAGTTTCCAAAGTGTTTCCCTACCAAATCTGAAGATATAAAGTTGCATTTGGACTTATGTTTCCTGAATATTTTAGGATTCATCTATCCTCCTAGTAATCTTTTTCCTTAGAGACTTTAGTATGGTGATTACAGACATTCTTACTAAAACGATAAAAATACAGGAAATGTCATTTTAATAATTGTGGGTTTCAACCTTTCAAAGTTATAAAATTTAAATGAGAATTATTTACAAGTGTAGTTCACTAGCCCCTAGGAACTCATCTGGTTCACCTGTATTTATGGATGTAGTCTGTTTTCCATCTTATTTTATAAATGTTAATCTAGTTATTAAAATAGAAAACACATTTTTTTAAAAAGATAGAAAACACATATTGACAATGTGTGGTGTGGGGGCAGAGGCATGCTCTTTCCATAATGGGCAATGCCAATGTGACTCATTTCATTTAATCTTGGGAAATCACTTACAGGACTCTGCATCTTATCTCTTAATATTTTCTATTTATTGTTCCCCTACAAAAGAAATAAAGTGAAGAAATAAAATAGAATCACAATAGTCAAGGTCTTAAATTATTAAAATCAAGTAGGCTAAGGCATGAGGAAATGATTCTGTTCTTATTGTAACTAGGCTGGGAACTTAAACTTTTGAACTTTGTAGTCCTGCATCAATGTTTGGATATAAATCAAACTTCCATATAACCCTCTGATTACTCCCTGAAGGACTAAGGACAAAATGTTCATGTATCCAGACCACTCTGGAAAACAATCCAGAGGCTAAGATTGCAGGACTAATTCTCTCCCAGAATGTACTTTATACTACAAGCGCTCAGCTTTTCTTTCTTCTTTGGCATACTCTGGGTATTTTCTATATGTGTTTCTGGTTTGCAAAACTTAAGACCCTTGAATAAATCTTTGCCATTTACTAGAAGCCCAGTGCATGGATTCATGCACTGGTGGATCCCTCGGCCTGGCCTGCAGGGATCAGGCCGAAACCAGCAGTGGAATATCCCCTGAGGAGTCCCAGATTGCGAGAGGGTGCAGGCCAGGCCAAGGGACTGCATCAATGCACGAATCCATGCACCAGGCCTCTAGATGCATATAAAATCTTTGGTTAATCTCTTCCTGCTCTTTTCCCTTCCCCCTTCTCTCTGAGATTCATTAGTCCGTTCCATGTTTCCATGCCTGTATGTTGAGCATCTGCTCCCTAGTGATCATTGTGCGTCATAGTTACCAGTCAGACAGTCAGATGGTCAGACGGTCGGACAGTTGGATGGTCACTTAGGCTTTTATATATATACTAGAGGCTCAATGCATGAAACTCATGAATGGGAAGGTGTCCCTCAGCCCGGCCTGTACCCTCTCACAATCCAGGACCCTTGGGCAGGGTCTCTAGGCCCGGTCAGTGATCAGGGCCTATCAGGGCTTTCCTTCCCCCAGCTGCTGGCAGCTGGCCCAGCCCCTACCAATGCTGCTACTTTCCATCTGTGTGGTACTGCCCTCCACTTCCTCCTCCACTGGTGGACTCCCTCTGCAGGTGACAGGCATGGGATGTAATTGCTTGGCTGGCCTGCATCTCCCTCTGTGGGGCAATCACTGGTCAGCCCCACATACCCACCACATCGCTGGCCAGTGGTCTGGGCCTCCCTCCCTCTGTGTCCACCAGCCGGGTAGCCTGGGCCCTCCTCTTTGGGGCTATTGATCACTGATCTCTGCAATTGACTGCCCAGCAGAGGGAATCCTTGCCCACCCAGCTAAGGCTCCACAATTGATTGACATGCACAGGGTGGCCTGGGCCTTCCTCTTTGGGGTGACCAATCGCAGAGCTCCAACATCAATCACCCTGCAGACAGTGTCCTCTGTGGGGCGATTGTGGGGCAATGGTAGGGACCCCTGACCAATTGCATCACACTCACCTTGGCTAGCCTTGCACTAGTGCATGTTATAGTGTGGTCATCCGGAAGGTCGTACGGATGGTAGTTCTGCTGTTCTGTTGTTTGGTCAATTCGCATATTACACTCTTATTAGTACAGATAGATTTCTAGCAAAATCTCTAGACTCTGAATTCATTTTTTTCTGGAATCAAGACAAAGGCAAACTATCTCCAAACTTCTATAAATATTAATACAGCCACCATCATACTTTTAGTCTGTTTGAGGATTTTTGTAAATGTTTGGGTAAAGTCACCTGGGATTATAATGATAATGGGATCTAGGTTCTAAACACATCTTCACTAATACAGGCTTTGCTAAATAACTCTGGGCTTGGCTGTGATTTTTGACAGTATGGAGAAGGTGAAGAGAAAAGGGAATTGAAAATAATATTTAAATTGTAGAATGTTTCGTATATATAAGATGTCAGTTAATGTGGATCTCTATTTTTTTATTGTTGATAGTGTTACAGATGCTTCCCATTTTCTCCCCTCTTGCCCTACACCACCCAGCCCCAGCCCCACCTCAGACTTTCACCACTCTATCTCTGTGTCTATGGGCTATGCATATATGAATATAAGTTCTTTGGCTAATCTCCTCCTGTCCCAAGCTATCCTCCTCCCCTCTCTCTATCAGTCTGTTTCATGCACCCATGGCTCTGGACCAATGTTGCTGATCAGTTTATTTTGTTCATCAGTTTATTTTATTCATTAGATCCCAAATATAAGTGAGATCATGTGATAGTTGCTTTTCTCTCACTGTCTTATTTCACTTAGCATAAAATTTCCAAGTCCATCTATGCAATCTCAAGGGTAAGAGCCTTCTTTTTACAGCTATAGTATTCTGTTGTGTAAATGCACCACAGCTTTTTTATCCAATCATCTACTAATGGGCACTTGGACTGTTTCCAGATCCTGTCTATTATAAATAATGCTGCTATGAACATAGGGGTGCATATATTCTTTCTGATTGTTGTTTCTGGATTCTTAGTATACTAGGGGCCTGGTGCACAAAATTCATGCACTGGAGGTGGGGAGTCCCTCAGCCCAACCTGCCCCCTCTCACATACTGGGAGCCCTCAGGGGATGTTATACTGATGGCTTAGGCCCACTCCCCCCCCCAGGAGCTGGCCTAAACCACAATCTGGCCTCCCTTTGTGGGAGGCGACGGGGCTGATCAGGGGAAGGCACCAGCCCCATCACCCTGCTGCTGCAGCCACTGCCAGTCACCACAGCCACCAAGGTGGGTGGTTTCATCAACACAGACTCCAGTCCCTTCACCATGAAAAAATGACAACTTTCTTTAGGCTTTTTTAAGATGTGTCTTTCATAGGCTATGACATTTCTTTCTTTTTTTTTTATCCTCACCTGAGGATATGTTTCCATTGACTTTTAGAGAATGTGGAAGAGAAAAGGAAAGACAGAGTGAAACATCAAAGTGAGAGGAACACTTTGATTGGTTGCCTCCTGCATGAGCTCTGACCTGGGCCTGGCCAGGGAGGAGCCTGCAACCTAGGTACATGCCCTTAATCAGAATAGAATCCAGGTCCTGCGGTCAGCAGGCCAAGGCATTATCCACTGAGCCAAAACTGCTAGGGCAAAATATGACATTTCTTAGCCCTCCAGCAGCAAACCTTTGTTTTTTTTCTCCAGAAGTGTGGTGGAAAAACCCTAGATCACCTTTTTGGATTCTTATTACCCAAGTTACTAAGAATATTACCAGTGGCATACAGGGAGCTTAGCCAATGAGCAGTCAGAAAAGGTGTTTCCTCTGTAGTTCACACTGATTGCCAATAGCCTCCGATTGCCGGCTCTGTAAATGTCCAAGCTGAAAGCCTCTGGCCACACTTTCAGCCTGGGCAGCCGATCACCGGCTCCGTCCCTGCCCATGACTGCCCAGGCCGAAAGCCTCTGGTCAGTCATTCGATGCTTTAGGCCCAGGCAGTGGACTGCCAGCTCCTTCCCACCGCCAGCTCCTCCCTGCCCAGGCTGAAGCCTCTGGGCAGGGGACCCCCAGCTCCCTCCAATCACCAGCTCTGCCCCCTGCTTCCTTGGCTCTGATTGCTGGCGTGGCCCTGCCCAAGAGCCCCCTGGCTCAAGCCCTTTACAGGCTGCTCAGGGCCCATGTGGGGCCTACTTCAGAGTGACCTGGGTGCCAGGATGTTCCCAGGACTCAGGTGCTGGGTGCCTATGAATGCAAATTAACTGCCATCTTTGATGGGTTAATTTGCATACTCACTGTTGGCTGGTGGGTATGGCTGGTGGGCGTGGCTTGTGAGTGTAGCGGAGGTGTGGTCAATTTGCATATTGTTCTTTTATTAGATAGGATATTCCTAAAAGTGGAATTGAGGAAATTTTTTAATTTAAATTCTTTATTGTTTAAAGTATTACACATGTCTCCTTTTTCCCCTTTGACCTCTCTCCAGCTGCTCCCACCCCAGTACATGCTCTCAGCCCCCTACTGTCTGTATCCATTGGTTATGTTTATAAGCATGCATACAAGTCCTTTGGTTGATCTCTTAATCCCCACTCCCACCCTCCCTTGCCTTTCCTCTGAGGTTAGACGTTCTGTTCGATGCTTCTATGTCTCTGGATCTATTTTTGTTCATCAGTTTATGTTATTCATTATATTCCACAAGTGAGTGAGATCATGTGATATTTGTCTTTCTCCGACTGGCTTATTCACTTAGCACAGTGGGCGGCAAACTCATTAGTCAACAGAGCCAAGTATCAACAGTATAATGACTGAAATTTCTTTTGAGAGCCAAATTTTTTAAACTTCTTCTAATGCCACTTCAAAATAGATTTGCCAAGGCCATGGTATTTTGTGGAAGAGCCACACTCAAGGGGCCAAAGAGCCGCATATGGCTCGCAAGCCACAGTTTGCCAAACACTGGCTTAGAATAATGCTCTCCAGGTCATCCATGCTGTTATGAATGATGAGTTCTTTCATTTTTATAGCAGTGTAGCATTCCATTGTGTAGATATACCACAATTATTTATCCACTCATCTGCTGATGAGAACTTAGGCTGTTTCCAAATTCTGCTGCTATGAACTTGAGGAGATATTTTGAAGTACATTACAATCTGGCTGGAAGATAAGTCCTATCTAACATAGAGAATAAGATCTATTTAAGACTGAAGAGAGAGACCTGTTTAAGAGAGGCGTTATTGATAAGAGCTTGAACTAATGATTATCAGAAAGGAAAAGAGAAATCAAACAAAAGGGAGCTAGCCTTGATGCCAACTCAGCAACTGACAAGATGCTAACAGAGAATGTGGCTGCAAAGATGGCATCTCTCTATTTTGGCTAATGGATACCTATCTGTGCCATTCTTCAAGAAAGAAACATGAAGCAGGAGTGAATTTGGAGTCTAAGAGAGGAGAGATTGTGGCCACAGCCAATTGGATATGTGCACCTAGAACTCAGGAGTCATATCTGGATAAAAAAATATATACTTCAGAATCAAGAGGTAATTACAGGCATAAAAGCAGATTAATACTCCTGGGTGGTATATGTAGAAAAAGAGGGAAATAGAGAAAGGACAGAAATCTGGGAAACCAGCATTTAAAGGAAGGGAAGAGAAAGACTACCTTACAAAGGATTCTGCGGTCGTTGCCTCTTCTTCTGCCCCTGCCCACATATGAGTTCATTTGCATTTGTGCTGGAGAGTTGCTAGCAAGCTAACAGCTTCCCACCTTTCTGCTTCACTGCTGAAGATTTTCTCTGACGCTAGGGGAACTCATTTAGGAAGCATAGCAGCATTCTACAGTGCTAAAAATTTAACAAATTCAAGTAGGAAAATAATCCAAATTTACACCTTCGGTAGATGAAGTTGGAGGTGTGTCCACAGAAGTCACTGGAGACAACAGGTGCCCACCACACAACCTGACAGGCAAACCATTTATTAGCTTGTTTTCCTGCACCTATTTTACTTCACCCATTTCATTGTTTGCACTTCCTGGGATCACTTCCCAAATAAATTATTTGAATTATCTGACCCCTCCTCTAAAAAGTTTTACCGGCCGCAGGATCTTGGAGAGAAAAACTAAACTAATACAGAAAGGAAGACTAATTGGGAAGAACCAGTAATCTGGTGTCTGGGGAGAACATGGATAAAGTTACATGAAGAAATTGACCAAGAGTGCAAAATTCGCAGATAAGGCCTGAAAATGTTTCTCTAAATTTAGCAGGTAAAAGATAAATGACAATGGCAAAGTGGTGGGAGTAGCAGGTACCTTTATGTGCTGTTATGTGGTTGTAATTTGAAAAAGAAGAGGCGGTTAAGAGAGCAGAATTGGTAGTAGCTAGAAAGAAACATGGATCAAGGATAATCATTTGTTAATTTATTTAACATGATTGTGAACTGAGTGTGCCGAACATGGAAAGGTCAACAGAAATGGTGCCAGTCATAGAATGTGGGCAATTAATAGAGTAGAAAAGGAAGAAGTGAAAATATGGAATCCAAAGTGGAAGTCATCCATCGTGGCCCTACCTTGTCCAAAAAAAATCAGACCCAATGATAAATGTACAATGAGAAACTCTATGGTGGGTAAGAAATAGAGAAAGCTTTTAACTTGACTTCTATTTTCTCTGTAAAGTAGGAGACCAGTCATCAGTCAATATCTACAGCAGAGATGATTAGGAATGGGACTTTGAGGACAGTGGTGAGGTTTGAAATGCAATTGTGGGAGCTCAGAGCTGCTGAATGTATAGATGCACAGAAGGATGACTAGGAAGTACTGAGAGCCTTGCAGGACTGAAAAATGTGATGGTGTGGTAGCCTCAATCCCCAAGGTTATTTCAAAAGCTCAGAGACATAAGCCTAGAATCCTAAACTTCGTGTTTGTTCAAAAGGGCACAGAAATATATTGTTGTATTAATCAGAGTTCTCCAGAGAAACAGAACCAATAGTGTGTGTGTGTGTTTTGAGAGAGAGAGAGCAAGAAAGGGTTTTATTTTAAGAAATGCTATCAGTCTAGAGACACAGGGAAGAGCTGATGTTGCAACCCAAGTCTGAAAGTAGTCTGGAGGCAGAATTTCTTCTTCCTTGGGGAACCTTAGTCTTTTTTTTTTTTTAATCTTCAACTAATTAATGAGGTTCAGCCACATTATACGGTGATCCACCTTGCTCAAAGTCTACTGTTTAAATATTAATCTCATCTTAAAAAATACTTTCACTAAAACATCTGGTCTGGTATTTGACCAAATATCTGGGTACTGTAGCCTAACCAAAGTTAACCATCACATTTTGGTAGTTAGAGAATAGTTTAAATTACGGATAAAAACTGGTATTACATGAAATGTTGAATGGTATTCTTGAATAAGAAGAAAAAGGAAGAGGAAAAGGTGGAGGAGAAAGGGAGAAAAATTAAAAATCTAAACAATTGCCCAACTGGTGTGGCTCAGTGGGTTGAGTGTCCACCTATGAACCAGGAGGTCACGGTTCAATTCTCTATCAGGGTATATGCCTGGGTTATGAGCTCAATATCCAGTGTGGAGCATGCAGGAGGTAGCTGATCAATGATTCTTTCTTATCACTGATGTTTCTATTTCTCTCTTCCTCTTCCCTTTCTCTCTGAAATCAATAAAAATATACTTTTTTAAAATGAATAATAAAATGGCAATAAATACATATTTATCAATAATTGAATCTAAAAATAAATGAATAAGGAATCTAATGAATAAAATAAATTGATGAATAAAATAGAACCAGAGGCATGGAAACATGGAACAGATTGAGGAATCTCAGAGGGAAATGGGGAGGGAGGGGTAGGAAGAGATTAACCAAATAATTTATATGCATATATGCATTACCTATGGACACAAAGGAGTGGTGAAGGCCTGGGGTGGAGCTGGAGTCTGTTGGAAGAAGGCAATGGAGGAGGGGGACTTGACATCTGTAATACTTTTAACAATAAAGATTATTTAAATATAAATAAATAAGTTACAGATACAAGCCTACACCGATTACAGGTTAAAGTGCAACAGGAGAAATCTTGCATCCTGAGAAACAAAGAGTTCAAGCAGTATCTCAGAATTGCCTGCAAATCATTAGTTGTACCAGAATCATCTAGATGTTCATGAAATGCTGATTTCTAGGCACAGCAGTATACCTAGAGCAGTGGTAGGCAAACTCATTAGTCAACAGAGCCAAATATCAACAGTACAACGATTGAAATTTTTCTTGAGAGCCAAATTTTTTAAACTTAAACTTCTTCTAATGCCACTTCTTCAAAATAGACTCACCTAGGCCGTGGTATTGTGTGGAAGAGCCACACCTAAGGGGCCAAAGAGCCTGTGTTTGCTGACCACTGACTTAGCCAATTAGAATCTATGAGAGAAGGCTTTAAGAACCTTCATTCTTACATGCTCCTTAGGTAGTTGTTATGGTCATTAACATTTGAAAACTGCAGAATTAAAGGGAATTGCTAATGAAATTATCAGATAAGTGTGATGGAAATAGGGAGTAAGGGGAGTTTTTAAAATAAGATGTGTCCAAAGTGTGCAATCTATCCTATCTAATAAAAAGAGAATATGCTAATCGACCATCACTCCATCACAAAGATGGCTGCACCCACAGCTGAGGCCAAGTTCCCATAAGGAGTCTTAACAAGCAATCAGCAGGGTCCTGAGGCTATGCCCTTCCCCACCCCCATGGGGCTTGACAGGGGACCTCAGGCCGTGTCCCCCACCTGGCAGAGCTTGACAGAGGATGTCAGGCTGTGCCCCCCCACCCTAGCACTAGGGTGGGGCTTGACAGGGGGCCTCAAGGTGCGCTTTCCATCCTGGTGCTGGGCTAGGGGACCTCAGGCTGCTCCCCCCGCCCTAGCACTAGGCCAGGGACTTTAGGCTGAGGCCCCAACCCAGCAGGGCTTGATAGGGAACCTCAGGTCATGCCCCTGACCTGGCAGGGCTTAACAGGGGACCTCAAGGTTCACTTCTCGTCCTGGTGCTGGCTAGGGGACCTCAAGCTGCTCCCCCTGCCTCAGTGCCAGGCCAAGAGACCTCAGGCTGTGCCCCCTACCAGGTGGGGTTTGACAGGGGACTTCAGGCCATGCCCCCCAACCCTGGCACCAGACCAGGGGACCTCAGACCACACCTCCTGCCCAGTGGGGCTTGACAGGGGACCTCAGGCTGTGTCTCCTGCCCCAGCACCAGGCCAGGGACCTGAGACTGTGCCCCCCTGCCTGGTTAGGTTTTAAAGGGGACCTCAGGCTGTCCTCCCAACCCAGCGGGACTTGAAGAGGGACCTCAAGGTGCACCCCCAGTGCTGGGTCGAGGAATTCAGACCGAGCCCCCCAACCAGCGGGACTTGATGAGGGACCTGAGACTATGACCCCTCCTGTGCTGTGCCTGGAGACTTGAGGCTGTGCCCCCTGCCCAGCAGGGCTTGACAAGGGTGGGATTGGCCAGGTCTGGATCTAGCCCAATGTGGAGGAGAAGGGGTGGCTGGGTCTAGGTCTCACGTGATTTTGAGGTGCATGTGGGTGAGCAGGGACTTGACTCTGAGTCCTGTGGTGAGCCCCAGATTCTGACAGGAGGAAGGTTTTCATATACATTTTACTAATTTTCTTTCATCTCTGACACTTCTATTATAAAGGGCAAATAGCAATATTAAATTATTTCCTCTAATTAATCCCCTTCTAATGTGCACCAATTACATGCACCGCACCAAGTCACTAAGTGACCATTATGATGGAATGACTGGTTGCTATGATGCACACTGACCACCAGGGGGCAGATGCTCAATGCAAGAGCCACCCTCAGTCTGCAGGCCCTGATTGCCAATGGGGCCTGCAGGCCATCCTCCTGGTCCTTCCCTGGGCTGGGATGGGGAATCAGGAGTGGGTGGCGGCAGATGTGGGTGTTGAGGAAAGGAGGAGGGGGGAGGCTTGGAACCTCACCATTCTGACGCATAGGCAGTGAGGGAAGGAGAAAGGAAGGAGGCAGGGATCTTCACTGTGGCAGTGCACAGGCAGTGAGGGAAGGAAGAGGCAGGGAGCCTGATTGGCTCTGATCACCGGCCAGGCCTGGGGACCCCCACCCATGCATGAATTTTGTGCACCAAGCCTCTATTATTAAAAATAAATGTATATGTGCTGTCCAGTCCCATATCTATGGGTGGCTGAATTGAAGGCAAGGTTTAATGCAGCTTCCTTAGTCAAGGAAGTCTGAGGCTAGGTGGTTGCCTATGTCATCCACTGGCCATTGAAGTTGTCCTGGTTGAGGGCAGCATTGGAAATGGATGGTGAATGACCAATGCATTAGTAAAGAGAAAAAAATTCTTAAAGAAATACATTATAGCTACAAGAGCAGAAAGTGAACTATACCATCTTCTCTTTTGACATTTTACTATACAAAATATGAAAACGTGAGCCCTCTTTAAAAATCAACAGAGGAAGCAATGTCCTGTGGAAAGCCAGACTACAATGAGGATAAGGTTGGCATTTTATGAAGACTCAGAAGACAGCAAGGGAATTTGTTGCTTTTTGGAACAGTGGTGGCAAAGGGCACCAGAGAGATTGAAGGGAAGGAGTGAGAGGTAGCATGGGAGAAGGAGATCTGGAGCATAGTATGTGTGTTATAGGACACTGAGTCAGCTCCAACTCCTGGTGACCCTATGAATGAGTATGTCCTGTCCTCTACAGCCCTGCTCAGCTCCTACAGACTCATGCCTTTGGCTTCTTTTATAGATTCAATCTATCTTCTATCTGGTCTTCCTCTATTCATACTGGCTTTTATTCTGGAGCATTAAGAAAAGCTAAATAGCCAAAACCGGTTTGGCTCAGTGGACAGAGCATCGGACTGCTGACTGAAAGGTCCCAGGTTCGATTCTGGTCAAGGGCATGTACCTTGGTTGAGGGCACATCCCCAGTTGGGGGAGTGCAAGAGGCAGCTGATCGATGTCTCTCTCTCGTCGATGTTTCTAACTCTCTATCCCTCTCCCTTCCTCTCTGTAAAAAAAAATCAATAAAATATATTTTAAAAATTAAGAAAGAAAAGAAAAGCTAAATGGCCAATGGGTATTTGGGAGCAAAGGCCAAGTAATATGGGATTTGGGATCTGTAGGATAAACTGGAGTTGCAGTTTCAATTGGAATTTTGGATTAAGACAAATCAGTGTCCTTATATGGCCTCAGACATTTTTATTAAACAACTAGAGGCCTAGTACTCAGATTCATGCACTGGTGGGATCCCTCAGCCTGGCCTGTGCCCACTCACAATCTGGGACACCTTGGGGAATGTTGGATAGCCAGTTTTGGCTCTATCCCTGCAAGCCTGACCCAGACAGGAGGGAGCCCAATCATGTGCAATGAGCATCTGTCCCCTGGTGATCAGTGCATGTCATAGCGACCAGTCAACTGGTTATTTGGTCGCTTAGGCTTTTATATATATAAATAGCTATAACACGTTGGCTTTTACCCTTGGTTCCCCATAGAATAAGCTATTTTGGTCCCTGGAGGAAACCCTATCCCAGATGTGCAAGTGAAGATAATGGTTAGTCCCCAGGAACATGTGGAGGGGGTATTACAAGCTGGACCTTGGAGAAATGATGAGAAGAATAGAATTTCAGGAGGATGAACACGAGCATGAAGGAGAGACAGAGAAAAACAAATTTGCTAGACCATGGCAAACAGATGCTGAATAGTCGGTAAGAGACCGTGCTGTGTTTTTCCCTCATGAAGCCCTCATTTATTTCTAGGGTCTCTGATGTTGCTCATTATGAACGGGGTGATTTCCTTAGAACTGGCTATGCACAAAATTGTTCAGCTGTATTCTGGGAAATACTTTGCTGGTTTCATTCACAAAGAATAATGGGCCTTGAGAGGCCGAACGTGACTCTCAGGAATCCTGCTGCCTGGGACATGGCCACATCCAGCAGTAATGCCAAATGGCTTTACCAAAGATCTTGGCTATTTCTCAAAGCACGAGAATGGTGTGAGCTAATCTGAACCTGGCTAAAGGGAATGATGGGGAGAATTTTGGAAAGGTTTCTCTTTTCATCTGCCCCAGAGATACTGCTGCCAATGTAATAAATTGTGAGGAGGGAAAAAGATAAATCCATTGGGAATTATTATTATGTATACTCATTCAACCAAAACTACAGTGGAAAGTATTCACAATCTTTCAATCTGTATTATAAAATATTTAAATATTATAATAAATTTATTTTAAGTTCTCAAATCATTTCTTTTTCAGTGAGAGAAAATATAAGGCACTGAATTTTATTACATATTGTCCTTCAACTGGGTTCCTTTGGGCCTCAGGAAAACTTGCTTAGAAGTTTTCCTGTACTGTGAAAACTGTGTTATAGACACCTATTCAATATGCCTAAGTTACTCAGAAATGTGTGTCTTCGTCTGTGTGTGTGTGTGTGTTTGTGTGTACGCATGAGCACTTCAACAATTAGAGAAAATACATTTGAACAATGCTCACCATACTTCTAATGATAAAATTATTTCTGGGGACCTAAATCAGATAAATAATGAGGTAGGAATGGCACGCTGCATTTGTGGCATCTGGATGGATTCCAGCTCTTAACAAGGGCTGATTATGCTGGCAACAGTGATTTATGTATCTTCCAAGGTTTGCTCAATCAGAGCATATGTAGGAAAGTAAGGTAATAAATAAAGCATGTGTGAGTAAATGGGAGTAAAATTAAGTGAAAATTTGACACAACCATCATGTAATTATTTTCTTTAAATTTCCTTTTGGAAAAAGTAAAACTCATTATTCACCAATGATGTGATACTATGTATAGAAAACCCTAAAGACTCCACTACAAACTATTAGAATGAACAAATGAATTCAGCAAAGTTGCAGGATTCACAATCAATATTCAGAAGTCTGTTGCATTTCTGTACACAAATAACAACTTGTAAGAAGGAGAAATAAAGAAAACAATCCCATTTAAAAATTGCATCACAAACTATAAAATAAATAGGAATAAATTTAACTAGGAATAAGTTCAACCTCTGGAAACTATAAAAAGTTGAAGAAGCCCTGGCCAGGTCACTCAGTTGGTTGGAACATCATCCCATACACCAAAAAGTTTCAGTTCCTGTCAGGGCACATACCTATGTTGTGCCAGTTAGGAAGCATAAGGGAGGCAACCAATGGATGTTTCTCTCTCACATTGATGTTGAGCGCTCTCTCTCTCGCTCTCTCTCTCTCTCTCACTCTCACTCTCACTCTCTCACTCTCTCCTCAATAAAAACATATCCTCAGGTGAGGATTGAAAATTTTTTGAAGAAAAATTGAAGAAAACACAAATAAGTAGAATATATATTGCTCTTGGATTAGAAGGATTAATATTGTTAAAATGTCCTACTACTTAAAACAATATACAGATTCAATGAAATGTCTATTAAAATAGCAATGGAAATACTCTCAGTATTAGAACAACTAATCCTGAAATTCATGTGAAACTATGAAAGATCCTGATTAACTAGAGATATCATAAAAAAGAACAAACTGGAAGGTATCCCTACCTGATATCAAACTATTACAAAGCAATAATAATCAAAACAGTATGATGCTGGCATAACAATAGACATATAGACAATGGAATAGAATAGAGAGCCCAGAAATTTATTCTAGCTACATGGTCAATTAATCTGTAACAGAGAAGGCAAAAATATACATGGATTAAAGACAGTCCCTTTAGTAGGTGGTATTGGGAATACTGTACATATGTATGCAATAAAAAAAAAAAAACAGGAAATTGGACCACTTTTTTACACCAAACATAAACACTTTGATGTTGCTTTTAACAATATTTTTGCCTTGTCTCCTCAGACAAGGGGGAAAAAAAGAGAGAGAATATCAAATTTAAAAAATTGACATAGCAAAAATAAAATATATCAACAAAATGAAAACAACCTACTGAATGGGAGAAGATATTTGCAAATGATTCACCCAATAAATAGTTAATATAAAAAATATCTAAGGCCCTAGCTTATTTGGCTCAGTAGATAGAGTGTCAGCCTGTGGATTAAAGGGTCCCAGGTTCAATTGCTGTTAAGGGCACATACCTCAGTTGCAGGCTTCTCCCAGCCTGGACACTGGTCAGGGCACACACAGGAGGCCATAAATTGATGTGTTTCTCTTCCAACAATATTTCTCTGTCTTTCCCTCCCTCTTCCACTCTCTCTAAAAATTAATGGAAAAATATCCTCAGATGAGGATTAAAATAAATAAATTATATATAGAATGCATACTACTTAATACCAAAATAAATTCCAATAAAAAAAAAGGACAGAGGACCTGAATGGACATTTCTCTAAAAAGAATATGTAGATGATCAACAGATAAATGAAAAGATGCTCAATATCACTAATAATCAGGGAAATTCAAATTAAAACCACAATGAAATAGCATCACACACCGGTCAGAATGGCTATAATCAATAAATTAAGTAAAATGTTCCGGCTGAGGATGTGGAGAAAAGGTAACTCTTTGTACACTATTGGTGAAATTGTAAATTAGTGCAGCCACTATGGAAGGCAGTATAGAGGTTCCCCCAAAAGTTAAAAATAGAGCTGCCATACAATCCTGCAACTTCACTTCTGTGTATTTATCTGAAGAAAGCAAAAACACCAATTAGAAAGATAAATGCTTCCCTCTGTTCTTTGCAGAATTATTAGTAACTAGAGACTCGGTGCACAAAATTCATGCATTTGGGGATGAGGGGGGGTCCCTCAGCCCAGTCTATGCCCTCTCCTCATCTGAGTGCCCTTGGGGAATGTCCAACTGACTGATTAGGTCATCAGTCAGACATCCTTAGCACTGCCTCGAAGGTGGGAGAGGCTCCCGACACCACCGCTTCACTCGTCAGCCATGAGCCTGGCTTCTGGCTGAGTGGCGCTCCCTGTGGGAGTTCACTGACCACGAGGGGGCAGCTCCTGCATTGAGCATCTACCCCATGGTTGTCAGTGTGCATCATAGTGAGCAGTCGTTCCACCATCAGGCTGAAATTGGCACTCTGACATTCCCCGAGGGGTCCCAGCTTGCAACAGAGCACAGGCCAGGCATGAGGGACCCCACTGATGTACAATCGGGGCTGGGGAGGGACATAGGAGGTTAGTCAGCTGGGGAGGGACCACAGGAGGGCTCCAGGGCATGTCCAGCCCATCTTGTTCAGTCCTGATCAGCCAGATCCCAGCAGCAAGCTAACCTACCAGTCAGAGCATCTGCCCCCTGGTGGTCAGTGCACATTATAGCAACTGGTCAACTGCCTGCCCCTGGTGGTCAGTGCACGTCATAGCATATCATTAGCATGTTATGCTTTGATTGGTTGAACAGCCAACTGGACAACCGGACACTTAGCATATTAGGCTTTTATTATATAGGATAGCTAAGGTATAGAAGCAAACTAGATGTTCATCAATAGATGAATGGATAAAGATGTGTGTATATATATCAAGAAGATATAGATTGATAAGATAGATGATAGATAGATAGATAGATAGATAGATAGATAGATAATAGGATATTATTTAGCAATAAAAAATAATAATATTTTGTCCTTTGTAATAATAACATGGATGGACCTAGACAGGTATCATGCTACATGAAACAAGAAGTCAGCCAGAAAAAGACAAATACCATATGATTTCACTTATATGTGGAATCTAAATAAAAAAATAAAAAATAAAAAAACAAATAAACCCCAAGCCAGTTTAGCTCAGTGGATAGAAAGTCGCTTGTGGACTGAAGGTCCCCAGTTCAATTCCGATCAAAGGCACATGCCTGGGGTTGTGGGTTTGATCCCCATTAGGGGGCATGCAGGAGGCAGCTAATCAGTGATTCTCTCTCATTGATGTTTCTATCTCTCCCTCTCCCTTCCTCTCTGAAATCAATAAAGATATATTTAAAAAACAAATAAATAAATAAAACAGAAACAGACCCATAGATATAGATAAAAATCTATTTATCTTTTACAGTTTGTTCTTTATATCTATGGGTGAGAGATGAAAAAAATTCCTTTTGATAAATCACTCTAAATAAATTGTTCAGACATTGTTTTAAACGCATCTTTAAAAAAAAAAAACCAATCCCCTTGCCGAAACCAGTTTGGCTCAGTGGATAGAGCGTTAGCCTGAAGACTGAAAGGTCCCAGGTTCGATTCCGGTCAAGGGCATGTACATTGGTTGCAGTCACATCCCCAGTCGAGGACGTGCAGGAGGCGGCTGATAGATGTCTCTCTCTCATCAATGTTTCTAACTTTCTATCCCTCTCCCTTTCTCTCTGTAAAAAATCAATAAAATATATTTTTTTTAAAAAACCAACCCCATAAATATAAAAATAGCACTGCATTTTAATTTAATAATGGAATATATACACAAAGACTCAGATACATGGATTGTTGTTAACTGTGACAGTTACCTTTGGCATGGCCTTGTAAGTTCTTGCCTATAAAAAAAAAAAGGAACAGTGTTGCCTATCTTGCCTTCCCTGTACCATTGCTCTAAGAAATAAATAAGGTATTTTTTAACTTCTGAAGCATTCTACAAATGTAAGGGATTGTTATTATTCAGTTATTCTTTGGAGTTGTACTATGTCTTACCATTTGCAGAGAAAGTCACTCTACATGAACTGAAAAATAAAACTGCAGCTACTCCCAAGTACCTGAGCTGTTCTCTGCTTGGCCACTTTTTAATGCTCCTACAGTGAAATATAACAGAATAAATTCCAATGCAGAAGGTGAAGACAAATTGTTAGGCTTCTCTTCCAACTTCATTCAGATCATTGGCTTTCTTCTTCATACTATTAGTTTGAATTAGTAGATAGCAGACATGCTGTCAAAAGCCTGTACAATTATCTGTTATTTTCCATGCCTAAAAACAGCCTTCTACCTCTGGAGCTAGATGGATAATCTGTGCTTTGCATACTAAAATTTAGTATATTTGAATTTTGTATAGATGTACATGATCCCTCAATGAACCTCGCTTCTGCTCACCACTTTTACCCAACCTACACTGTGCCATACTTAGACCAAAATGCATCACATACACACAAACCACCAATACCAAAACCACTACCACTACCAACACACACACACACACACACACACACACACACACACACACACAAGCACACATTCCACACATTCCAGAGTAGAGCTCCATGGACCAACAACTAACTAAAAACTTTGGATACTTGTTCATTACTTTTTTAAATATGTGTGTGTGTGTGTGTGTGTGTGTGTGTGTGTGTGTGTTTATATTCTTTTCTTTACATTATTTTCCAACCCAATTGATGAAACTTTCCCTTGAGAAAACATTGCTCTTTCCAAAGAGTTATTTCATTGCATAGAAAATATGATTGTAATAACTTTAGAGTTGAAGATGTCCTTTAAGGAGCTGTTCATTAAAGGTAAAAAAATCAAAATGCTGATTCAGTAGAAAAACTATTTGAGTTATTTTACATCTGTAGAAATAGATCCACAATGATTTATTTCTGTCTCTAGACTGGTTCTTATTGCAATCAACATATTGTATTTTTAGGACATCTTATAGCAGTTAGACTAAAATGTTATTTAGACCATAGTAATCATGAAGAACAACCATGTGTTAACTTAGAACAAACAATGAATTTCTAAAGATTGCAAAGTAGGTAAACTCTGATATCACCTCCTCCCATGATCACATCTAAATTAAAGATATAAAGCAGAAGCCACATCAAGACTGGTAGGAGAGCCAAAACCGGTTTGGCTCAGTGGATAGAGCGTCAGCCTGCTGACTGAAAAGTTGCAGGTTTGATTCCAGTTAAGGGCATGTATCTTCATTGCAGGCACATCCCCAGTAGGGGGTGTGCAGGAGGCAGAGGATTGATGTTTCTCTCTCATTGATGTTTCTAACTCTCTATCCCTCTCCCTTCCTCTCTGTGGAAAATCAATAAAATATATTTTTTAAAATAAATGTGGTTTCTCTTCTATTAAAAAAAAAAAGACTTGGTAGGAGAGGTGGAGATGTGGACAGGTAGGAACCACATCCATAGTATGATGGTTAAGAAACAGGAGGGAACCCTAAAAATTCCATCAAAATACTGCTAGAACTGATAAATGAATTTAGTTAAGTAGGAGAATGCAAAATAAATATCCAGAATTTGGGTTCATTTTCAAACACCAATAATAAACTATCAGAAAGAGAAATGAAGAAAACAATTCCATTTTCAATTGCATCACCAAAAAAAAAAATCCTATATAATAAAAGCCAAATATGTTAGGTGTCCGGTTGTCCAGTTGGGCATTCAACCAATCAAAGCATAATATGCTAATGATATGCTAAGGCCTCTCAATTATTTGCTATGATGTGCACTGACCATCAGGGGGTAAATGTTCCAACCGGTAGGTTAGCTTGCTGCTGGGGTCCGGCCAATCAGGACTGAATAAGATGGCCAGACACACAGTGAAGTGCTCTTGTGGCCCCTCCCTGGCTGGCCAACCCACCACGTCCCTCCCTGGCCCCAATCATGCATCCGTGAGGTTATGGCTGGCGAGCACAGTGGCAGTGGCAGGAGCTAAAGATATCCCACTGCCAACTTAGGCCTGCTTCCGGTGGAAAGAGGGCCTAAGCTGACATTCAGACATCCCCTGAGGGCTCTTGGACTGTAAGAGGGTGCAGGCCTGGCTGAGGAACCCCCTTAAGTGCATGAATTTTGTTTACTGATCCTCTAGTATAATAATAAAATACCTAGGAATACATTTAACCAGGGATATAAAAGATCTGTGCTCAGAAAATTGTAAGGGGGAAAAACCAAGATGGCAGTATAAGGTATACACCTATACATGCTGTCTCTCGCAACCACAACAAAACTACAACTAAAAGACAAAATGACTATCCCCCAGAACCATGGGAAAGATGGCGGAGTGGAAGTTCTATAACTATAAGGAAAGAAAAAAGTGCATTCAGACCTGGTAGGACGTGCAGAGGCTCAGAAAGGCAGAGGTACAGAAACACGCGCAAATCAGGCTGGCGTGCACTGTGTTTTTCAATTGGGAGGGAGTTACAAGTTTCCAACCACCCTGAACTCCAGTTTCGGGCAAGATTCTGAGGACCCAGACTCATACAGGGAGAAACTGGACTGTCTGCCATTGGGTCGGAAAGGGAAGGTGGCTCTCTTGCAGAGTTGCACACTGGAATCATTGTTTACTGCGCTAGGGAGCGAGACTTGGGACACTGAACAGAATGCGGAAGAGAGAGATGACTGGCAGCCAGAGCTGTTTGCCATGCCCTAGCCTAGTGACTCCCTGAGATCCCGCCCCACCCAATTTACAAACCCAGCCCGTTGTGTGGCAACTTTTGCATATGAATGGCCTGTCCTCTGGCAGCTTAACCTAACAAATTGCAACTGGGTCAGAAAACTCCAAAACTTACAAACTCTAAGCAAAGAGGAGAAATCAACTCCAAAACTTCCAAAAGCCAAGCAAAGAGGAGAAATTTGCAAATCTCCCTGTAGCTCCTGCTGGGTGGCCTCAGACACTAGCTGACTTGCACCTCCTTGGAGATTCAGGAACCAGTGTCCCTAGAGGTCAGTGTGAGATGACACCAGATTTCAACTCCTCACATACATAAGTGACACACTCAAGAGGCAGACTCAGCGAGCACCAAAGCCCCACTGAAGCAAGTCCTGCCCCATAGAGGTGTCTCCAGCACAACAGTTCTTCCATTAATAGACACAGCTAATCCTCACAGTCAATTGGCCTAGAGGTCAATTCCTTCCAGTGTATCAATAGCAATCAAGGCTTAACTACAAGACTGGGAACCCAACCCACAAAGGGGTGCTCCCAGAGTGTCCACCTCAGGTGATTGGGGAGGCAGAGCTACTGGGCTCTAAAGAACAACTAGCACAGAAAGTCACTCTATCAACACAGGGAAGCAGCCAAAATACAGACACCAAGAAACATGTCATGAATGAAAGATATGGAGGTAAGCAAACAACTGGACATAGAGTTCAAAACCAAATTTATAAGGTTACTAAAGAATCTTCTACAAACCACCAAGAAACTTAGTGAGACCTCTGAGAAACTTAGTAAAACCTTCAAAGATCTTAATGAGAATGCCAAAAAAAAAAAAATGAAAAAGGGCCAGTCAGAAATTAAGCATACACTGTCTGAAATAAAGACTAATATACAGAAATCCAACAGCAGACTAGAGGACCCTAAGAATCAAATCAAAGATCTGAAATATGAGGAAGCAAAAAACACCCTAATAGAAAAACAAAAAGAAAAAAGAGTCCAAAAATGTGAAGATAGTGTAAGGAGCTTCTGGGACAACTTCAAGCATACCAAAATCAGAATTATGGGGATGCCATAAGAAGAGAAAGAGCAAGATACTGAAAACCTATTTGAAGAAATAATTACTGAAAACTTTTCTTACCTGGTGAAAGAAATGGACTTACAAGTTCAGGAAGCGCACAGAACACCCAACAAAAAGAATCCGAAGAGGACCACACCAAGATACATCATAATTAAAATGCCAAGGGCAAAAGACAAAGAGAGAATCTTGAAAGCAGCAAGAGAACAACAGTTACCTACAAGGGAGTACCCATACAACTGTCAGCTGATTTCTCAACAGAAACTATGCAAGCCAGAAGGGAGTGGCAAGAAATATTCAACGTGATGACAAACAAGAACCTACAACCAAGAGTGCTCTACTCAGCAAAGCTATCATTCAGAATTGAAGGTCAGATAAAGAACTTCACAGATAAGAGAAAGCTAAAGGAGTTCATCACCACCAAACCAGGATTATATGAAATGCTGAAGGGTTTTCTTTAAGAAGAGGAAGAAGAAAAAGGTAAAAATAAAAAATATGAAAAACAAAGTGATAACAAATACATACCTATCAACAAGTGAATCTAAAAATCAGGTGAATAAAAAATCCAATGAACAGAATAAACTGGTGAATATAATAGAATTGGGGGCATAGAAAGGGAATGGACTGACAATTCTCGGGGGGAAAGGAGGAGTGAGGGGTGCAGGAAGAGATTGGACTAAAATCTTATACCTATGATGAGGACAGTGGCAAGGGATAAGGGCATGAGGGGAGAAGTGGGGAATCAGGTGGAGGGGAGCTATGGAAGGAAAAAAAAGAGGAACATCTGTAATAAAGTGAACAATAAAGATTTATTTTAAAAATAATAATAAAATAAAATAATAAAAAGATTTTTAAAAACCTCCTTTTGGGTTTCAAGAAAAAAACAAAAACAAAAAAGAAAATTGTAAGACACTAAAGAAAAAAATTAAAGAATAACTAATAGGTGGAAGCATATACCATGTTCATGAATAGGAAGAATTAACATCATTAAAATATCCATACTACCCAAAATAATCTATAGATTCAACACAATTTTTTTACCAAAGTACCAATGGCACATTTCAAAGATTAAAAACAAATATTTAAAATTTTTATATAGAACCATTAAAGACCTTAAATAGCCTCAGCAATCTTGAGAAAGAAGAACAAAGTCAGAGGTATCTCACTACCTAATATACTTTAAGGCCATAATAAATAAAACAGCATTGTACAGGCATAAAAACAGACATAAAGATCACTGGAGCAAAACAGAGATCCCTGAAATAAACCCACACCTTTATGGTTAATTAATATTTGACAAGAAAGAAAGATTATACAATGGGGCAAAGACAGTCTAATCAATAATGTTGGGAAAATTGGACAGATACATACAAAAAAAATGAAATTACACACCTTACACCATGTACAAGAAATAAGATGTAAGACTCAAAACCATAAAAATCCCAGAAGAAAACATAGGCTGTAAAATCTTGGACTTTCTTGTAGCAATATTTTTTTCGGATGTGTCTCCTCGAGCAAGGGAAACAAAAGAAATAATAATTACAAATAAAACTACACCTAACTAAAAAAATTTTGCACAGCAAAGGAAAGCATCAACGAGGTAAAAAGGCAATTCATTGAATGGGAAATGTATTTGCTAATATATCTGATAATAGATTAATATCCAAAATTTATAAAGAACTCATAAAACTCAACATGAAAGAAAAAATGAATGCAACTTTAAAAAGGGCAAAAGATCTAAGTAGACACTTCTCCAGAGAGGACATACAGATGGCCAATGGACATATAAAAGGTGCTCATTGTCACTAGTTATCAGAGGAGTATAAATTAAAATCATAATGAGATATCACCTCACACCTGTGAGATTTAATAAATCAACAAACAATAATATTGGTGGGGATGTGGAAAAAAGGAACCCTTGTGCACTGTTGGTATGAATTCAGATTGATGCAGCCCCCATGGAAAAGAGTATGACATTTCTCCAAGGAAAATATACAAGTAGACAATAAGCACATAAAAAGATGCTCCACGTTACCAGTCATGAGAGAAATGTAAATCAAAACCACAAGGAGATACCACTTCATAGTCAGTAGGGTTGACTAGAATCAACAATTATTATAACACTTGTTTTTAATATTTTCTTATAATCATTTGTATTTCTTTGGTGCTAGTTGTTTTGTTACTTCTCTTCTTTCATTTCTAAATTTGTTTATTTGGGTCCTCTCTTCTTCTTTATGAGTCTGATTAAAGGCTTATCAATCTTGTTTATCATTTCAAAGAACCAGCTCTTGGTTTTGTTAACCTATTTTATGGGTTTTTTTAAGACTTTATTTTGTTTATTTCTGCTCTGATCTTTATTATTTCCTTTCTTCTACTCACTTTGGCTTTATTATTCTTTTTTTTCTTTTTTTTTGTTTTGTTTGGTTTCTTTATGTGTAAGATTATATTGTTTATTTGAGATTTTTCTTCCTTTTTGAGCAAGAAAAGGCCTGTGTTGCTATGAGTTTCCATTTTAGGACTGCTCCTGCTGTGTTATTTTGGATTGCTATGTTCTCATTTTCATTTGTCTTAAAGTATTTTTTCTTCCTTGATCTCATTGTTAACCCATTCATTGTTTAGTAACATTTTATTTAGCCTCCATGTGTTTGAGTTTTTCAGGTTTTTTTGCTTGTAATTGATTTCTAGTTTTATACCATTGTGATTAGATAAGGTACTTGATATGATTTCAATCTTAAATTAATTGAGACTTGTTTTGTATCCTAATATGTGTTCCATTCTATAAAATAATCCATGTGCATTTGAAGAGAATGTATATTCTTCTGCTTTGTCATCAATTTAACTGAAAATATAAATTAATCTGGTCTAGTGTGTCATTTTTAAATTCTCTGTTTCCCTGTATTCTGCTTGAAAGTGTTCCTTCATCTTGGATTTTTTTTTAATTGTTTGAGAAAGATAGGTGTTAGTTCTTCTTTGAATGTTTGATAAAAACTCCCCTGTGAAGCCATCTGGACCAGGGATTTTGTTTGCCAGTAATTTTTTTTATTACTGCTTCAATTTCATCTGTCATAATTGGCCTATTCAGATTTTCTAGTTTATTCTGATTTAGTTTTGGAAGAGTATATTTTTCTTGGAATTTGTCCATTTTGTCCACATTCTTAAGCTTGTTGGCATATAGTTGTTCATAGTATTTTCTTATAATTCTTTGTATTTCCATAGTGTCGATTACTTCATCACTTTTATTTCTTTTTTTCCCACAGATTTCTTAACTTTATTAGTAAATAAATGAAAGCTGAAATGATTTTCCTATTAGAATGATAATCATTTAAAAATTATAATAAATAGCATTGGTAGAGTTTTGGAAAAAACAGCATTTTCAAATATGACTGGTGAAAATAAACTGATAAAACCTTTCTAATTGGCAATTTGGCAGAATACTCAAAAGCCTTTAATAATTGGTCTTATAAAAAAATTTCCTAATTACTATTTTTTTAAATGATTCTTTATTGTTGTACCTCTTTCATTTCTGATTTTATTTATTTGGGTCCTCCCTCTTTGTTACTTTATGAGTCTGGCTAAAGGTTCATCACTCTTGTTTATCTTTTTAAAGAATAGACTCTTTGGTACCATTGATTTTTTTGTATTATTTTTATAGTCTCTATGTCTCTCTGATTTTTTTTAATATATTTCATTGATTTTTTACAGAGAGGAAGGGAGAGGGATAGACAGTCAGAAACATCGATGAGAGAGAGAGATCGATCAGTGCCTCCTGCACGCCCCGCACTGGAGATGTGCCCGCAAGCAAGGTACATGCCCCTGACCGGAATCGAACCTGGGACCTTTCAGTCTGCAGGCTGATGCTCTATCCACTGAGCCAAACCGGTCTCGGCTGTCTCTCTGATTTTTATTATTTCCTTCCTTCTACTTACTCGGGGCATTTCTTGTTGCTCTCTTTCTAATTCTTTAAGTCATAGGGTAAGATAGTTAATTTACATGTTTTCTTGAGGTTTCTTTTTTTTTGAGGGGGGGGTAGACTTGGAGTGCTATGAACTTCCCTATCAGGTTTGCTTTTGCAGGGTCTCATAGATTTTGGATGTGTTCATCCTTTTTCCCAGGAAATTTTTAACCTCTTCCTTGATGTCATTGATAACCCATTCATTGTTTAGTAATATGCTTTTTTTTAATTAAATCTTTATTATTCAGATTATTACATTTGTTTCTCTTTTTTCCCCTCTATAGCACCCCTCCACCCAGCTCCTACCCTTCCCTCTACCCTTACCTCCCTCCCATTGATCTCATCCATAGGTGTATGATTTTTGTCCAGTCTCTCCCTGTACACCCCTCACCCCTTTCCCCCTGAGAATTATCAGTCCACGCCCTTTCTGTGCTCCTGATTCTATTATATTCACCAGTTTATTATGTTGATCAAATTTTTAATTCACTTAATTTTTAGATTCACTTATTGGTAGATATGTATTTGTTGTTCATAATTTTTTGGCTTTTACCTTTTTCTTCTTCCTCTTCTAAAACAGTACCTTTCAGCATTTCATATAATACTGGTTTGGAGTTGATGAACTCCTTTAGCTTTTTCTTCTCTGTGAAGCTCTTTATCTGCCCTTCAATTCTGAATGTTAGCTTTGCTGGATAGATTATTCTTGGTTATAGGTTCTTGCTATTCATCACCTTGAATATTTCTTGCCACTGCCGTCTGGCCTGCATCGTTTCTGTTGAGAAATCAGCTGACAGTCGTATGGGTGCTCCCTTGTAGGTAATGAACTGTTTTTCTCTTGCTGCTTTTAATATTCTCTCTTTGTCTTTTGCTCTTGGTATTTTAATTATGATGTGTCTTGGTATGGTCCTCTTTGGATTCCTTTTATATGGGGTTCTGTGTGCTTCCTGGTCTTGTAAGTCTATTTCTTTTACCAGATGTGGGA